>BFEA01000791.1:145189-157272 GCA_003427395.1 Chara braunii
CCGGCGGTGGCGGGGTTGGATGGCCCCCGCGGCGGGGGTCCGGGGTCCGCAGCCTCACACCAGCTTTGCCCCCGGGGATCCCCGCTCGACAACGCTGCATGGGGGTAACGAAATGCTGCCAAAATTTGTAAAAAATCCAACACTTAGTTTCTCTTCACTCTCCTTATTTATTTATTTATTTATTACGGCATTTTGAAACTTAGTGTGCTTCTCTTCGTCTCTCCTTCCTCTTGGCACCTTTTTTATCCCATCGGGGGTAGGGAAATGCTTCCGAAAATTCAAAAAAAAATTGTGTTAAACTTCGGACCGTCCGGTGGCCTGATCTTCGTTTGGCAGGGGTCCCGGGTGGCCCGACCGGTTGGGTCCCCTGGTTTAGGGTCGGGCAAGGCCAGCGCAATTTCACGCAGGGGGGGGGAGATACCTTTTTTGGCTACTGGTCATCTCCCCAGCCTCCGACAACACCAGGTAGATTTTTTTTTCTGAATCTACGACAATATACAAGTAGTTTGAGAGGGGGGGGAGCGAGGTTTTTGAATGAGATTAGCCGCCAAGAAATCGTTTCCCCCTCTCGCGGGCTACGATACCGTGTTCGAAATTCGAACGCGGTATTCCCTGTTGCGAAGCCCGTCGTCGTTGCCATCGAGAAACCACCCATCATCACTAGCCCGCCTGTTGTCACTGCGGTCGTGAAGCCCGCCCGTCTTCATCGAGCTGTCTCCATCGAGCTGTCTCCATCGAGCTGCCTCGTCGAGAAGCCCTCCTCGTCGTCGCTGCCCGTGAAGTTGTTGTTGCCATCGTCATGAAACCTCCTCCACTTCTTTCCTTCCTCTTCTTTTTCTTCCTCTCCTCCTCCTCCTCCTCCTCCTCCTCCTCCTCCTCCTCCTTTCCTATTCTTCTCCTCCTCTCCTCCTCCTCCTCCTCCTTTCCTATTCTTCTCCTCTTCTCCTCCTCCTCCTCCTCCTCGTCCCAATTTCGTTGGATTTGTTTATCCGGCGAAGTGCCACGTGGCCACATCAGTGCGCTGAAAAGCGCCACGTGTCGGATAGGCGAGCTTCGGTGAAATCTCGCCGCTAGTTAACCTAGTGATGGGCGGGATTCGTTTCTCTTTCTCTCTCTCTCTCTCTTTCTCTCTCTCTCTCTCTCTCTCTCTCTCTCTCTCTCTCTCTCTTTTTTATTTTATTTTCCGTCATCGCCATACAAAACCCGTAGGTCCTCTTCCTCCTCCTCTTCTCCTCCTCCTCGTCTCGTCTTCTTCTTCCTCTCTCCTCCTCCTCCTCCTTTCGCCTTGTTCTTCTCCTTCTCCTCCTCCTCTCATCTTTTTGTTCTTCTCTCCTCCTCCTCCTCCACCTACTTTTGCCTTCTCATTCTCTCCTCCTCCTCCTCCTCCTCCTCCTTCATCGTCTTTTTTTTTTTTCTTTCGTTGTCCCCATACAGTACCGGCAGGTCCTCCTCCTCCTCCTGCTCTCATCTTCTTCTTCTTCTCTCCTCCTCCTCCTCCTCCTCCTCTTGTCTTCTTCTTCTTCTCCTCCTCCTCCTTTCGTCTTGTCCTCCTCCCCCTCCTCCTCCTCCTCTCGTCTTCTTCTTCTTCTCTCCTCCTCCCCCACATACTTTTTCTTCTCCTTGTCTCCTCCTCCTCCTCCTCCTCCTCAACCTCATTCATCATCGTCTTTATTTTTTCATCATCCACATACAGTACCGGCAGGTCCTCCTCCTCCTGCTGCTCCTCCTCCTCCTCTCGTCTTCTTCTTCTTCTCTCCTTCTCCTCCTCCACATACTTATTTTTCTCCTTCTCTCCCCCTCCTCCTCCTCCTCCTCCTCGACCTCCTTCCTCGTCGTATTTTTTTGTTTTTTTTTCGTCATCCACATACACTACCGGCAGGTCCTCCTCCTCCTCTTGCTCCTTTTTCTCCTCTCGTCTTCTTCTTCTGCTTTGCTCCTCCTCCTCCTCCTCCTCCTGCTCCTCCTCCTGCTCCTCCTCCTCCTCTCGTCTTCTTCTTCTTTCCTCCTCCTTCTCCTCCTCCTTTCGTCTTGTCCTTCTCTCCTCCTCTTCCTCCTCTTGTCTTCTTCTTCTTCTCTCCTCCTCCTCCACCTACTAATTCTTCTCCTTCTCTCCTCCTCCTCTTCCTCCTTCTCGACCTCCGTCGTTGTCTTTTTTTTTCTGTCATCCACATACACTACCAATAGGTCCTCCTCCACCTCCTCCTCCTCCTCCTCGGCCTCCTCCTCCTTTCGTCTTGTCCTTCTCTCCTCCTCCTCCTCCTCCTCTTCCTCCTCCTCCTCCTTTCGTCTCCTCCTCCTTTCGTCTCCTCCTCCTCCTTTCGTCTCCTCGTCCTCCTCACCGTTCTTAGTGTGGTTTTTTTCTTCTTCTCCTTTCTTCTACTTTCTTCTTCTTCTTCTTCTTCTTCTTCTTCTTCTTCTTCTTCTTCTTCGTCCTCCTTCTTCTTCTTCTTCTTCTTCTTCTTCTTCTTCTTCTTCTTCTTCTTCTTCTTTCTCCTCCTCCTGCTCCTCTAATCCCTCCCCTCAACGGACTGGCTGTTGAAACACACCCTTCTAAAAAATTGTCAAACCCCCACCTCCCTCCTCCCCTCAAACTCCTTCCCCCTCCCCGACCACCCCCCCAACACACATGTCTTTCACAAGTTTCTCTGTGGATTTGGGCTCCTCTCAGCGAGTGCAGCCCAACCCCATCTTAAAAAAAAATAATAATAAATTCCTCGGACATTTTTTGGCTCGTCTGGTTTTGTCAGACGGCCCCCCCCCGATTTGTTTGGCCCGGTCCGTCTGGACCGGGTGTCAGCCTAACCCAAAAAAAATTAAATATTCTTTCTCTCTTCACATTTTGCTTACTTATTTTTTTATTTATTTTTATTATTTATTTATTAATTTTATTCATTATTTTTATCTCGAAAATTCATTGTTTATTTATTTTTCTTCCCCCTCCCCTCCATGGTTGCTATTCTCTTTTCTTGATTAGGTCGCCGCTACTCTACCCTAACCCCCCAAACTCTGGTTAGGGTTTTCTTAGGGTTTTTCTAGGGCTTAGGGTTTTCCTAACCCCCCTCCTTTCCCGCCTTCTTCCGTCAGGCACCCTGGACCCGGAAGGCTCCTCTCCCCTCGACCGGATTCGCTCCACCCTCTCACGCGCGACCCGCTGGTTACGGGGCGAGCCGACTCACGACTACCCACTCCGCTCCTGCAGTCCCCTCCCTCTCACCGGTGGTCCACTGTCCCCACACCACAACCTATCTCTTTCCCTATCTCTTTCTCCACCTCCCGCCAGGTCTACCCCCATATGTCCATCACCCACGGACGGGACTACACTTCAGACGATCGTCACAACGCCCTCCACCTCTCAGGTACCCTCCATCTCTCAGGTGCCCACGCACCCGATGGTCCAGGGTTAGACCCCTGTGGACCCAATGGACCTTCATGCCGTTCTTGCGTCCCTCCTTGCACCTTTGCAAACACGAATCGGTGCGCTTGCACCCCTGGAGGGGCAAGTCAATGCGCTCGCCCTTGAAGTTCATTGCCTCACGGGTTCTCCTCATCGCTCTGCCCTCCGCTCTCACACTCCATCCCCTACCGGCTCACAGTCCGTCTCCCCACGACTCCAGACACGGAGATGTGGTGGTTCGTCCTCTCCCGCAGGTCAGGCCCAACACTCCCTTTCCGTTGTGGTGAGTGTAGTCGCTGCTTAGACCATACCATATGTTGCGACACACCTGTTGGCCTCTGCCGCCCCTGCAACTTCGGCCACTACCGTAGGTGTTGCTGCCAAGGTACCGGTATCTGGTCATGCAATCTCATCTACTCATCCCGGTATGGCTTACAAGCTTCCCGCTTCGGTCCCAAAACTATGGCTCGGAGCCCTCCCTCCTCCCCTCATCTCCTTACTCCCACCTCAGGGTTCCCTAAAATTTATTACCTCGCCTCCCGCTAGGGTACCCTCTCCGCCTCCTCCACCTCCGACCCTGCGCACCCAGCGAGTGGCTACCAGACAGGTCATTGTGGCGCAACTCCAGACGAAGATTCTCACCCTGAGACAACCTCACCCTTCACCTATGAATCCCCCGTGGTCGGGAGGCCGCGGCCATGATTGTCACGATATCGGTCTTCGGCGGTCCGTCACGGCCGAGGGGAGAGGGGGTTGCGGATTGGGGTTCCGGAACCCCAACCCTACCCCTCAACAAAAAAAATGTTATAAAAAACGATTTTCGGGGGGGTGCTTTTTGTTGTCTGAAAAATGGGGGAAAAAAATAGTTTTTAAAAAAATATATTGATTGATTGATTGTTCTTTTGATTGGTTGATTCATTGATTGTTTTTTTTGTTGTTTGATTGATTGATTGATTGGTGGGGGGTGGGGTCCTACCTCCCCTCCCCCCGACACACACACACACACACACACACACACACATGGACACACACATACACACATACACACACACATACACACATACACAAACTAACGCGTTTGATTTTTATTTTTTTATCAATTAAATAATCAATCAACCAATCAATCAATCAATCAATCAATCAACCAATCAATCAATCAACCAATCACTGTGAATCAATCAATCAATCGATCAATCAATCGATCAATCAATCAATCAGCGTGTGATACTATGTGTGTCTATTAAAAACGAAAAAAAAAAAAAATGGGTTTGGTTTTTCAACTTTTTCTTTTCATTATTATCTTCTTTTTTTCCTTTTATATTTACATATGTTGGTAAAAAAAAAATCAAAGAAACATGTGCACCATTTTATCCCACCAATAATCAGAAAAAAACGAAAAAAAAAAGAGTATTTTTTTTTAATCTTTCTTTTGATTTTAATACTTATTTTTTACTTTTCTATTTTTTAAAAATCACAAAAACCATCAAAATCCAAAAAACAAATATGGGGATGTAGGGAATTTCAAACCCTACAACCCCATATTTTGTTATTTGTTTTTGGTTTATTGTTCTACGAATTAAAAACGGCAGGGTTTTTCGGTTGCACTTGGCCCAAGTGGTTGGGTGCCGCGGGCATGATCATGACCGCATGTGGCCAACGGACCTGCAATAATGACCGCGGGTGATACATAGCCCTTTACAAGCTGCTTATCCTTCTTCTTCTTATACCGCCCCTCTCACCTTTGTCTTGCAATCTCGTTTCCCTCAACCTGCTACTTCCCCTCTACCTTCCTACTACCTCGCAACTTTGTCACAGCTGGCTGCAACCATGGCCTCCACCTCTCCTGGACCTTCCACCAGCAGCCCCGACCCACAACCCACCATCACTTCCACCCCTGCACCGGCCCCGACATTTGCTGCCGCAGTGCCGGCCCATCATCCTCTCTCCCCTCGCTGTCAGCACAACGGTCCCCCTCTTGTGTGCCTGTCGGATATACCCGACTACAATGGTACAATCCGTGTGTCGTATTTGTTGCAGGTTGCCACACGTGCGCTGACACTGACAAACACTAGTCAAGACTCGCGGTGCTCTATGATCGTAGCTAAATTGCGAGGCATCACGTTCTCCGCATGGGAGAACTACTGTACCCATCGTACTCGCTCGGGTGAGCCTCCCACTTTCGCGGACTTCACCGGGTTCCTTCATGACCGTTATGACACTCTCCACGACGCAACCGACGCCTAAATTCGCATCACCCAGACGCATTGGCACGGGTCCTCCGCACCAGCAGACCTCGAGCATCACATCCGAGTGTTTCAGGACACCCGCCTCATTTGCATCAAGGCGCTCCCACCTGAGGTCCTTTTGACCAACAGGTTCGTCGTCAGTCTTTCGACTGACTACTGCATCGAGCTCTAGCAACAGATCTTTACCTCCACAGAGCAGGCCTAGCACAAGGTTGCTCGATAGTACCGGAAGATGCAGAGTTGCTTCTTTGACGCCCCATCTTTTTCATGACCCACCGTTGTCACCCAGTCACACGAGACTACTCGCGGTCGATCCTCCTTTGTCGACCGTTTTTGCTGACCAGCTCGGCCTGGAGCGCCATTCTCTCGGCGCTACAGTTCTCTTGAGTATGGCGAGCAGGCCTCCGCCGAGCTTGACCCTACCTTTGGGAACGCCCCCGATGACATCGAGCTTCGGGACATCATCCAGTACCACTTGGATGACGACACTGTCCCGGTGGTCGAGCGCTTGCAGATGGCGATGTCCGCCATGGGCCGTGTATGCAGTCAGGTTGCACAGGCTGGTGCCCGCACGTTTGTGCTCCCTCAGATAGACCTCTCGTAAGGCTTTGTCCCTCCTCGCGGAGCTCTATCCCCTGAGGAGCGCGCCTCTTGAGGCCCGTCACGGTTGCCTTCGTTGCCGTCAGGATGGACACACCTCCTCACGGTGTCTATACTATGCCGCCCTCGATCGACACTGTGTTGACATTCCTCGCGAGCGCCAATCGCAGTCCCAGCTCGGCCTGTCCCATCCCGCTATCCACAGTGTAGTGTACCGCTGAGGCCTCGCACGTAGCTGGTTTTCCGACCCCCGAGTCGTGGTTTGCCCTTTTGGCTACGCCACTAGAGGATCCTCAGAACACGACATACGCAGTTCCCTTTGCCCTGCCGCTTGTCAAGGTATTGTCTGCCCCACAGCAGACCGCCGCATCTAGTCCTTCCCCCTGAGACTTCTGACACGTCGCGCCATTCACACAACTCGTTATAGCTCTCATCTTGCGACTCGCGATGACGTTGTATCATCTGAGACTCCTGGATCTTAGCATTCTCCAAGCTCGCCAGGAGCGACTCACGAGATACGTAAACGTCTTGCGTCATTTTTTCGGTCTGCTCTCTGACCCTTATCGCACCTTCCCCATCATTCCTATCTGCTTGGGAACATCTATGAGGGTGTACCACGCTTTATGAGACGCCGACTTGCAGGGAGATTTCGTTCACCCTTTTGTGGTCGAGGAAGCTCGTCTAGCTACCTCCGGGTCGCACTCTCCTATCTCCGTTACCCTAAGAGATAACAAGACGCAGCGTTTCTTCGATCAGATGGTCCCCGAACTCCACTTTCCTCTCACTCTCTAACCACCAGATAGTACCCAGACGCCTCAGCGCTATCATTCCTCCGCATACTTCGACGTGTTGGAGACTGGGTAAAAGTTAATCCTTGACACTCGTTGGTTTCGTCAATTCCGTGACATAAAGGCCGAATGGGCGACCGAGACTCTCGTTTTCAAAACGAAGTGTGATCAGACCCATCAAGTGCCCTTCATTCGAACCACGGGCAACACCCCTCCCAACCTACCTCCCTAGGACCCTCTCTCCCCTAGGTCCCACCCAGACATCGCTTTTCCTTTTCCTCGTCAGTTTGCTCACTTCATGCGACAGGAGAACGTCACGTTCTACTCAGCGAACGTCATGGACCTTCTTCGCTATGATCCACTCTGTCCAGAGGTTGAGCTTATCTCCTTGGAGCTTGATCCCCTGACCCTTCCTCTATCTTTGCGGCCCTCATCTCTACATCCACCCCTCAGCCTGCGGATATCCCCTCAACATCCCAGGTCCCTACGCTGTTCACTGCCGACTTCACCCATACGTCTCGTGCTAATGTAGATGTTGAGGAACTCACACGGTTCATGACCGACTTAGAGTCCGTCGTTCACGATTTGATTCATGAGTACCGCGACGTTTTCCCTCATATTTCTCATGCAGCGGGATCCCTCTGATACGCGGTGTTGAACATTCTGTCCAACTCGTGCCTGACTATCATGTTCACGATCAGGCACCCTACCAACTCTCGATTCCAGAGGCGACGGAACTCAAGCGTTAGCTTGAGGAGTTTTCCATCGGGTTTCATTAAACCCAATAACTCCTCTTGGGGTGCACCCGTTCTTCTTTGCTCGCAAAGCGGACGAAACTCTTCGCCCTTGCATTGACTACCGCGGCCTTAACCGGTACACGATTAAACCATCAGTACTTCCTAGAGTCGTGTCCGTTAATGCACCACGATTTTAAAAAATATATTGGTCACTACAGGAGTGCCTGAATTCATCCGACTATAAACATTTCTACTCTATTCTTTCCTGGGGCCGATAGCTAGATCAAGTACTGATGGTTTAAGAACAACTATTTCATGCATCGCGCGAATAAGATCCGCGTTGCTGGAAATGATCAACCGAAGATTGTCTTTCGGTCACGCTTCGACCACTACGAGTTCACGGTGATGTCATTCGGCCTCAACAACGCACTTGCTACCTCCTAGACGGCGATGAAGGACATCCTTGAAGAATACGTTCCCGTATACCTGAACGACATTTTGGTTTATAGTTGTACCTTAGAAGACCATCTCTAACACCTCCGCGATGTCCTACAACGCTTACGCAAGCATGACTTTTATGCCAAGCTAAGTAAGTGTCGCTTTTCCCAGCGCAAAGTGAACTTCCTAGGACACCGTGTGTCTGATCAGGGTCTCAACATGGATGACGTGAAGATCACTGCTATTGCGGAATGACCCATCTCAACATTCGTCAAACAGCTTCGCAGTTTCCTAAGCCTTACTAGTTACTATAGTAATTTCATCAGGGGATACGCTAGGTATTCCCATGTCCTTGCCTCCACCCTCCTCCAGAAGGAACCCGCCGTGGTTTTGGACACCTCTCTGTGAGGACGTCTTTCGCACCTTCAAGAGGGTGGTGACTTGTGCGCCGGTTCTTCGCCTCCGTCAGATTTTGCAAAAGGAGCTGTACTTTCAAGGTGTCTCCCTCTCGTCGTGATTCACCTTATCCCCATCATGTTCCTCCTTTCCCTCACCCTCTTGCTGACACTGCTTCTCGACTGACGCTTATCCTCCCACCAGTTCCCTCCACTAATACTCCTCATGTTACTTACTCCCTGACCATCGCAGAGGATGAGACTGTTGAGGTTCTTGTTGGGGATTGCCCGATCGTTTTCCACTCCCGACAGCTTCTGCCTGCCGAGATAAACTACATTATTGATGAACGTGAGGTTCTTGCAGTAGTTTATGCTACCCGACATTGGCGTCATTATCAGCACGGGGCGCCCTTCACAATGCGCACATACAACTCAGTTGTCCAGACTTCCGTCACGAAGCCTAAGCTTTTCCTTTGACAAGCAGATTGGTGGCGTGATTTATCCGAGTTCAGTTTCACTACTCAACCTATCAAGGGTGAAACGAACCATATCGTCAATGTCTTGTTCTGTCGTACTGATCACAATCAGGAACCCATCCATCTTGCTGTCATCTCCATGACCACTGTTGATTAGTCGGTGATCGACGCATATCGCACTTAATACTGCCACCACCCGTATTATTACGTCATCTACGCGACACTGGGGAGTGACAAGACCGTTCCTTCATACTCCCTCGGAGAGAACGGTCTCGTGTACTGGCATGACCGATCTGGTCACCCTTCACGGTGCGCACGGACAACTCAGTTTTACAGGCTTTTCTCACAAAGCCCAAACGTTTCCTTTGACAGACACGTTGATGGCGTGATTTATCCGAGTTCGGTTTCACCACTCAACCTATCAAGGGTGAAACGAACCACATCGTGGATGCCTTGTTCCGTCGTCCTGATCACAATCAGGAACCAATCCATCTTGCTGTCATCTTCATGACCACTGTTGATTAGTCTGTGATCGACGCATATCGCACTCAATACCGCCACCGCCCGTATTATTGCGTCATCCACACGACACTGCGGAGTGACAAGACCGTTTTTTCATACTCCCTCGGGGAGAACGGTCTCGTGTACGGACCTGGTCAACTAGAACCACGCATCTGCATTTCTTCCATCGGACAACTCTCCCTCCAGGTCGTAGCTGAGTTTCATGACCACGCAGTTGCCGGTCATATGGGCTTCCACAAGACGTTGGCTCGTGTGTGCCGCCTTTATGTCTGGCCGAAGTCCAAGGACTTCGTCAAAGCCGGCATCCAGGATGGTCCTTCCTGCTAGAAGGTGAATACTGCGAACCACCTTCCGTATGGGTTACTTCAGCCCCTACCCATACCTAAGGGTCGTTGGCAGTCCATCTCGATGGATTTCGTTGGTCATCTTATTCCACCCACTGAGCGAGGTCATGATGCTATCTTCGTCGTCGATCACTTCACGAAGTGTGAACGGCGCCAAAGTTGTGAGGAAACACGGGGAGGGGTCGCCTACTGTTCGTTGAAGCCAAGGGCTACAGTGTCTGTCACTCACTGCGCCAGCCTTGGAGGTCCTCAGCGACCAGCAGGGTAACTTGGTTTGCACAGCCTGCCACGCCCCATTCAGCGATGAACTTTATGTTATTATCAAAACGAGGCAAAACAATCGATTATTTTCTTGGTCGGGTAAAATATTCCCTCTTCGCAAACAGATCTAGAACCTGGTATAGATTCGTTCATCAACACTTTTCTCTCTTCGCTCCCTTTCACCCCTACAAGCAGTTAACACACGACGTAGCTTCTGGCGACAACGCGCTATCCCAATAGCTCAGCTTAGGATGGTACACTCAAGTTCAATAGCGCGAAGTCATTGTGGTTCGGTTTCGACTGGTCTGCTCACGAGTGGCACAGCATCAGCCCAATGGTACAGTTTCGAGTGATCTGTTCAAGTATCTGCGATCCAAAGGTTCGATTCAAGTACGCTTCGAGTGTGACTTCAAGACAAAGTCGAGACTCGATCCTGGTAAACAGCAAGGGTAACCCTGAATTAAACAAAGCTAAATCCACTGAGATCGGAGAGTGTAATCATAAACCCATACAATGCTTCGTTCACAACTATCGATAAAAACAAGATAAAATGGAAAAAAATAAAAAATTATTTCCCAATCACTTTCTCTGTTCTTCTCTCCCCTGACCTTCTTCCCCCACTGTTCTTCTCTTTTCACCCCCGCTTTTGAGCGCGGTGTAGAGTCAAACCCCGGTAGACTTTTGAGCCTTAGTCGACCCCACTGCGGGTCCCATTTGGCTCGGTCCACCCATGCTCATGCTCAGGGTGCGGGCCGTTCGTCCCAGGGTCACCCCCACCTAGTGCTTTGATATGGATAGCGGTGGGTCATTGCGCGAGAGAGCTTTGACATTGGGGATGTAGCTCAACCCTCACGCCAGGTGGTAGTCTCGCTGGTCATTCCGCAAATGCTGATTTTTTATTTGATTCTTGGTTGTGTTCTCAAGCAAATGCTCCTTCCAATACGCAGGCAATCCAGGGGTTCTTTGGAAGTTCTTCTTCCCTTGTGCGCAGGCTAAGCGTCATCCTTCGGCCACGCACCATTTTCCTAAGCACAACAATCCTACGGCGTCATCGGGGTGCGTGAACGTCGTCCTCCCCCTCGCCTCTACACACTCCTCGTGTCTCATACATTTCATCCATCATCATTGGAGCAGGCCCCGTAGTCCTTTCGGAGCCTTCACATGCATGCACAGGCTACTTCACAGTCCAATCAACAACAAGCCTCATTCCTTTCTTTTGTTCGCATTCCAAGTCTCAAGCACGAAGGTCTCCCTCATGGTTAGGTTTTACGCTAAGGGTCCGTAGCCCCTTCACCCGTTCTTCCCCTTTTCCATTGCCGCCCGATTTCTCCCGGTCCGGTCCCGCTCAAGACATCCCAAGACTTTACTTACCTGCACAATCCCACACGAAAGCAAAGACCAATACAATCCCCCATTGGCAATACATAGCTCGTCCCGTATGCCTAATCTTTCGTTTTCTTTGGCTTCTCATTGTTCTCCTTCCATGCTCAATCAGTCCATCCTCTTCTCATAGTCATGCAGTCGGGGAAATGGTTGAGTCAAACTGACATCGCCTTAAGTACCAACTTGGTCTAGTCCTTTTTCACGGACTGGACTCCTCTCAATTGCTCACATGTCTCCCCCTTTTCTTTCTCGGCGGCACAAGGGACCGGCAACCCTTCCCTTGCCCACTTTCTCCGCCAAGTGAGGACAAATTATTTTCACCATTCGTCCCTGACAATGTAATAAGTAGATGGGGTGGGTTAGTTATATGCCAAGTGGTGGAAGGGGGGAGAGGGTGGGAGGAAGCGCGAGAAAATAGAGAAAGAAAAAGGACGAGAGAGAGAGAGAGAGAGAGAGAGAGAGAGAGAGAGAGAGAGAGAGAGAGAGAGAGAGAGAGAGA
>BFEA01000791.1:169759-179759 GCA_003427395.1 Chara braunii
CCAAAAAATCTGAAAAAAAAACTATGTTATGGAGAAACATAAACTGAACAACTTTTGCCCAGGGATGATATCGAAATTCGTCGTCAATTTTAAAATAAAAAATAAAATTAAAGGCATCGCCAATTTTATTTTATTTTTTCATCCATTTAATTGCTAAAAATTGAGTTGTCCGGGCCCGGATGTCCGGGACCCCTCTGACTGTACGTCCGGCCAGGATGTCCTGCCATCGGACAACTGGTAACATAGAACTAAAGAAAATAGAGGATATTTTTCCCAAGGATAAATTCCGATAAAATTTAATTAAATGACAAATATCTCATTATTTTCCTCGCTTTTATTATTTTTATTTTTATTTTCTCAATTTTAATTTGGTTACTAAAATTTGTGAAAATCGGGGGTTCATTTCCTCGTCAATTGTCCAGTGTAAAAGAGGCGCGCCGAGGCCTAATGCCATATCTTCGCTCCACGGTCGGTCGTTTTCAGGAACAACATCGGAACGAACGAAAACGGTAGGAGTTAGGCGCGGCAGGCGCGGCCGCCCATCATGTCTTTTTCAAAGGTTAGCTTCAATAATTAATGGGGGAGTTTTAGGGATCCTCTTCTGACCCCTAATTTCCCCCGACGACTCTGATGAAAGTGCCGACTGATTCCCCCGTAGGCACTTATCCCAAGGCCCAATCCCGTGTATTTCGGGTGACCGACTGGGTTGCGGCCGCCCGACAAATAAGCCCGGACCTCTTCTCGACGCCCCCGTGGAGCCCACTCTGTTTCGGTCAGACGAAACATATAAGATTTAAGGTTACCACATGCGCGCGTCGCCTGCGCTTCCGCTTATCTATCTTATGCTTAGGTTTCCCGGGGACTCTAGGACTGAGAGGATGTTTCTTGCCTCCCTTACGTCGCGGTCGCTTGGGTTCAGATATAGGGATGCTGTTCCGCTTCTTTCTTCGTTGGAGTGGCAGTGTCGCAGATGCTCCACCTCGTCTAATGTGGACTCTGCGTTTAGGTCTCCGCAGGACCGCAGCACAAAAAACTATTTCCTTCTCTTTTCCAGCGTCAAGCCCTTTACTCTCCTAGTCTCTGCTCTCTTTCTCTTCTTTGAACTCTCACCTACCTCGAACCGTCTCGACGGTCCCTCATCTGTCACCTTGGCTTTCCCCTTTCGCTTTGGATCCGATAGTGTTGATGCAAGGGCAGGGGTTTCCCTTGGTCTGAATAACTTGAATCTAGGCCTTGCCACATGATCTTTCCATTTAGACCCATCTAATTCAGCAATCATATATGCTCCCCAGCCGAGCGCACAGACTACGTGGTAGGGTCCCATCCATCTGTTCGCCAACTTTCCTGACCATGTCCTCTCTAATGCTGCATCGTAGAGAAGTATTATATCACCCACAATTATCTTCTCCTTTCTAATCCTGACATTCTTATCCCATTTTTCCTTGTCTTTTTCTCTTTCCACCACCAATCGATTGGCCACGGTCATGAGATGGTCCTCTAACCCGTCGACTATTTGTCTCGTTCTGGATGTCAACAACTCTTCTCGTGTCATATTGTCTTCCCAGTTAACTGTAGTCCAACTTTCAACATGAAATTGTATGGGCAGAGGGCAGTGCCTCCCAAACCATGGAGTGTAAGGCTGATAGTCCGTGCTGGCTCAGACTGTGACATTGTCCGCCCATATCGCGTACCGAAAATATTTCGGCCAATCGCTATCTTTCCCTCTACACCACTTGGACAAGGAAGCTATCAAGGACTGATGGCCTCGTTCTACATGCAAATTGGACTGAGGGTGGTAAGCAGTAGCCATGGAGACTCTAGCTCCTGCTTTCTTGAACACGTTTTGGACCTCATCCGCTAGGAACTCCACTCCTCTATCCATCACAATCCTACTAATGCACCCATACCTAGATAGGTATTCCAGAACAACTTCTTTACTTTTCTGGCAGTCATTGTTCTGATAGGTTTTCCGTCGACAAATCCAGTGAACTCATTTCTGATGTTCACGACATAATTCATGTTTCCTACGCATTTCGGCATCTTCACTAGATCAGTATGCACTTTTTCGCCCGGTCTAATAGGATAGGAAGGACGAAGTGGCTCCTTGTACCTTACAAGGGATCTTTTTTGACATTCCTCACAGGTCATACGATACCTTTCTACGTCTTTGTACCGACCTTCCCACCAGTATAGTATGCGCACCTTCTCATACGTCCCTTTAACTCCTCTATGTCCACCGACCACTCCGTCGTGAAGCTCCGCTACCACCGCTTGCTTCTCCTCTGGGTCACAGACCACTCGCAGAGGCATCCCTGATCTTGTGGGTCTGTGGAATAAATGCCTAGAACTAAGGCAGTACTGAGTTGCCTGTCTCCTGATCTCTGAATCTGAACTCTCCTCTCCTGTTAGATGCAATCCGATCGCCCGGTATTTACCTTAATAATGGTTGACTAGGAAATTATCCGTACATCTAGGCTCAGTCAAAGTCAGTGCCGCTGCAATTATTGACCGCTCTGCCTCAATTGGTATTCGTGAAAGTCCATC
This sequence comes from Chara braunii, assembly GCA_003427395.1. NCBI lineage: Eukaryota > Viridiplantae > Streptophyta > Charophyceae > Charales > Characeae > Chara > Chara braunii. The sequence goes on from BFEA01000791.1 coordinate 172,304, forward strand.
GGCTACCGCATTCTTCGTACCCGAGATCCTCTCTACAGTATAGTCGTGGAGTCGAATCCTGATCAATCCTCGCGCAATGGTGGGGTCGGTCGGACTGAAGTCCTTCTGCAAAACCGACGCCGCGGTGGTAGGATCTACGAGTAGGGTGAATCGTTTCCCGTATATGTGGTGTCTAAAGGCATCCAAGCACCGTAGGACAACCAACACCTCCTTCTTGTATTGACTGTAGTTGCGTTCAGCGGTGTTAAGCCTACGACTCTCGAATCTCAGCGGCCTCTCCTTACCGTCAGCGTCCTTCTGAGAAAGCAGTCCTCCAACTGAACATGATCCAACATCCGTAGACACTATGAAGGGTTTGTTGGTTTCATCCTCAAAAAAATGCACGCCTAGGATTCGTTCCCTTTCTTTAAACTCTTCCTTGAGGGTTAACACCGCGAGCTCCTGAGGAGAATCCCAGTAAAATCGCTCAGTTTTCTTAAGGAGAATCCGTAGAGGCTCTGCCTTCTCCTCGTACCCATGTATGAAGGTCCGCCAGTAACCTACAACTCCTAGCAATTGGCGGACTTCGATAGTGCTATACAACGGAGTTGGCCAATTCAAGAGTTTATGTAGTTTCGCTGGATCTGTTAGTCGTCCTTTCGAATCACATATGAACCCTAAAATCTTAATCGACGAGACTTTCCATCGGCTCTTCGTTTCGCTGACCGTTAGATTAGCATCATCTAGCTGTTTCAGGATCGCGTAAATGTCTGTCAAGTGCTGCTCTACGAATCTCCTTACACCAGGGGCAACCTCCATCTCGTCTTTCAATACGGGTCCTTTCATCGGGAAGTCGTCTAAAAATATTTCAACTTTATAAGGAATGGAGTCTTTCAGAACAACTACCATAGCTCTTTGGAAGACAACAACTTCATTGGTCCAACCCATAGGCACAACCATCATTTGCACTAATCTGAGAGGCGTGTGCATGAGAGTAAGGTGTCTATCTCTAGGATCTAGAGGTATCTCATCATAACCGAAAATAGATCGCAGACGGAGTAGATAGGTCTGCCTGCGGCTCCTTCCGCTCATAGGTCAGCATGAGGTATAGACCTGACATCACGGATGGTAACTGCATTAACCTCTTTTCGCGGAATCCCAGAGAACTTCACATGAGTGTGGTCGGCTTGCGGCCGCCAACATCTGCTAAGACCGCTCTATTCCTTAGGTCACGAGGCTCGATTGTCTCTATCATAATCCGACCACCAACTGAACGCTTAATTGAAAGCATCCGACTTCCATTAGGTCGCTCTATCGTAACCGCATGAACGTGGTTCAGCCACGTGCGTTCTAGTAGTAGCTATAAACTGCAATCCCTGACCTCGAAGATAGGCATCAGTACGCACAATCCTTCAACCTCGATGACCGCCTTGTGGCAGACTCCAGAGATCTTCTGCTTCCTTCCATTGGCTGTTTCTATCTCAAACAGGTAGGACCTGTCCAGGTTCAACCCTAATCGTACGGCAAGTTCCTCGTCTATGATGACAACTTCACTGTCATTGCCAATCACTCATCAAAGAACTATCTCATCATTGAGAATGGTCTTAACTGTCGCACTCCCTAGAATGTAAAACTTATCTGGTGGTACTCCTTCCATTCCGTCCAAATAGACTGTAGCCGTGCGTTCGGCCTTTGCGCGTACTCTCGATACTGCGACTGTGAGAACCTCTGGTTTGGAAGCCATCTTGACTTCGTCGCCCAGAGGAATACGCGTCTTACGAGTGATCATCTGAAGCTCATCTCGCGCAGGTCTCGAAGCAGCCAAGTACCCGAGTATCGAGCACTGCATAGGTTGCCTAAGCGTGCGCCTAAGAGGTTCCACTGTATCCATTATTGTCTAAGGAGCTCTTCATGGTAATTTTTTGAGTTTCGCGCTTGCGCGACGAAAGTATAACTTCCTCTCCATCAATCCTTTGCCCATCCTTCTCTGCCATCACATAGTTTGTGTCGGCCTTTTTCGACGAAGAAGCCCTTGCGGACTTCGCTGCCACGACTCGGATAGGCGTGGTTGGCATCTCATCTTCAGAGGGCAGCGTCATCCTGACACTCTGACTCTTCGTTGCCTCCTTCCCTTTGCTCGGCCGCACCCGCCTGACCTCAACGTTCTCCTTCATCGAGGGGAACATCGATACATCGCCTAAATCGTCTTCCCACTTGACGTACTTGCGTTCATCAAGCACAACAAGCCCCTCGTCGATAGCTCTCCTGAGGTCCGGACAATCTCTCTTGACATGATCTTTCTCCCTGCAATAGATGCAGGAATTCCTATGAGTGGGCAGTTGATCCTCTACACCCCTAGGAGTCGGTCCTCTCGCAGATCTGACATCTTGGTTGGAAGGCCCAAGAGATTTTGGATGGTTCGGAGACTTCGGGTACCCAGGTGATGTTGGATATCCTCCTTGATCATATTGGCCGCGTGAATCGTCCCAATGACCTCCTCCTCGCTCTACCTTCTCATAGCCGCGACGATATCCATCCGTACGATCCCTGTTCGTTTCCCATCGGCCACGGGAGTTATCTCTGTCTTTCCGGTTGAAATTGTCTGGGCTTCGGTATCCTTTCACGTTTTCATCATATCTGGGACTGCGGGGATACTGTTTCTGCCTTCCTCTCGGCTAAAGGTGTCTGGCCCACGGTACCTGTCCCCTCGGCGATCCCTATCAATCTCCTCATCCCTACGTCCGCAGGCGTCTTCATCTCTCTCTCGCGCGAGATAGTCCGCGAGTGTGCGAGGGTTTCTATCCTCCATACTCCCCCAAGGGTCAGTGTTTCTACGATCCCATCGCAATGAATATGGGGATCCTGACTTGTTTCTCTAAGTCGTGACTCCCGTCTTGGTCTCAATATTGGTCATTTGCCTGACCAGTCCCTTCATCATTTCTCTCATCTCCCTCATCTCATCTATCACTGCCTCTTTGTCCCTGGGTCGCTGTGGTCGGACTCCGTCCAACAAATACCGGCGTTCTGCCCAAGGCTGGTCGTTAAAATCAGGACACCTCTCTGCACCGTACTCACGATAGAGAGTGAAGTCTCGGCGTTGCATCCCTCTCCAGACTAGGTCCTTGTAATCGTCTGCCTCATCCTTCATTGCCAACTTGAGAACCGCCGCAAAATCCATCTTGTCGTGAGGCATCTCTCTCAGTACTCCCTTCTGCTTCCCTCTTGGTAATCGACCGATGAAGATCGTCCACCGATCGACCTCTGATAGCTTCTCTTTGGCAATCAGGGCATCGGATATCTTCTGGAAGTGTTTCCCAAATGCTTGGACGCTCTCGTCCTCACCTTGGGTCATCACCTCCAGATCTCGAATAGAGTATTTGACATCTTCCAGCTTAAAGAGTTCATAAAGGCTGGCTTTGTAGGTAGTCCACCGCCTGTCTTTTGGTCGTGTTTTTTTTATTACTTGACTCAAGCTCGGGTCCGAGTTGAACAAGAAATTGTCTATGATCTCGTCCTCCGACCATTGGCTGCGGTATGCGTGCAACTCCTTCTTCTTGAGATACTCGGTGATGTCGTATCCCTTGAAAATGGGTGGCCTGGTGTCTAACTCCGAGGGTTGATGCGAAATAATGTATCTATCCCTCCTCTCGTAAGGAAGCATATACAACTCGCCCGTCTGTGGGTCGTCGATCCGTCTAGGTGGTGTGCTCCTCTCCGGAGGTCTATCTCTATTTCTCCAGTCATCCCTGCCTCTATCACTTCTGACGTCTCTCCGCTCGTACGTTGGAGAGCGTCGAGCGGGCATCTCCCCCAGGATACTAGGAGGTTCGGTTCTACTCTCCATCCGTACCGTCGGCGCCGTCCTATCTAGCGCAACGACGGCGGGGCAACCCATCACCTTGGGTTCCCCATCATCGGGTTGATCAACGCATTTCAGCGGTGCATTCTGCCAGATGCGCTCCTTGAGGTCTCGGAGAGCACGGTCCGGTGACGCTCGGTATACACTAGCTTGTTGTTCCATATTCGGATGTGGACCCATCGTGCCAGATTCCATATACTCTACTCCCTCTCTGAGCTCGCGTTTATACATGGAGTCTATCATCCCTGCCACTCAAACGCGCAGCCCGAGCCTAATGTCAGAACCGACAACCCGAACCTAATGTCAGAACCGGCATCCTGGACCTAATGTCAGAACTAGTAGCCCGGACCTAATGTCAGAACCGGCATCCCGGACCTAATGTCAGAATTGGCAGCCCGACCGTAATGTCAGAACTGGTTCCAATCTCTAAGTACCTAAACCTAATTCTCAACCGCTCTCAAAATAACCGTCAGTCTTCCGCTCTTGTCTCGGATCTCGTGCTCGCCCTCAATACCTAGTATCCCCGTATCAAGAAAAAGTCGCCCCTCTGGTCCCTCTATGTAGGCAGCAACTCTCCTGGCCTCTAGCACTCCTGTCTCGGGGCACCTTACTTCCTTACAAATTGCGCTCCCTATAGTGCGTAACTCTTCGTGAGTGCAGACACAGAAGCGCTCTAGTAGATCGATCGATATCCTCCGGTTCCGTAGTTTCTCCTTTGCATAATTTGATAGGGAGTCGGAGGTTTAGGAAGCCCGTCAAAGACCGTTATCCGAGTGTCCCAGCTAACATTTTTCCTTAGAGTTAGCAACTTATCTCTCTCGCCTTCTGCAACCTCTTCCGCACGTTCCCAACATCAACCGTATACAAGATCAACTTTTCTCGCCCTGGATAGATAAATCCTCACATTATACACGTCTATGTAGATAAACCTGACGGTCATCACATAAAGACGTATCTCCTCCCATCCGCTATCCACAAGCTCGTACCTTTCTACCTCGTATGGGATCACCTCTCTCTTCCCTAGCGAACTCAGCAGGCCACAGATAGTCTTTAGTTTCTCCTCGGACGGTCTGCTTCCGGCAAAAGATCTCTCTCTCCTCAGCTCCAACTCGCGATCAAAGATAATTATCTCTTCGCTCATTCCTACATCCTATTATTTTCTGTCGATTTCTTGGGACCGTTGCTCGATCCGACCATCCTAGCAAAATTTACTACCGTCTCCCATCCATTCCGTTTTAATCCTCTGTCCGGAATCGGCGGCCTAGGCAAACCGTCAAGAATCAAGATGTCGTCACAGACCTTGACGGTCTTCCCTAAATCTTTCAATCTCTTCTTCTCTTCCCTAAATTTCCAGGCGATTATTCTCCAACACCTTGTGTAGAGTCTGACGCAGAACTCTGCCCGCTCCCTACGCAAGTATATCCCGATGTGGTGTACTCCTAGGTCGCGAAAGTGTGCGGTCATTATATAAAATTGATTCATGTCCCAACCGTTGTTTGCTACCTGGTACCTGACTACTTCATAGGGAAAGATCTCCCGTCTGCTAATTGCGCTCAGGCCTTGCAATACTTTCTCATGTTCAGGATCACGGGGTCTGCTGCATCCTCCAAACTTCCGTCTCCTTCGCGCTAACTCCCCCTTAGGAAGGCTCATTTCTTGCCCAATATTTGCAGGTCACATGACATTCTAAACCAACTAAAGCAAGCGCCACTAACATTTTATCCGTGGATGCTCGCAGGACCAGGTAGAAAGCTTCGAAATCATCGTTGTCTCCGAAGTCCTTTATGTCCTCTAGGGTCTTAATAAACTCCTTCCAGTACCGATTATGCGTCGAGAGTGTCCTGAGAACAACACCGTCAACTATTACCCTAGCTATCTCTCTGATCTTCCTGGCCTTCTCTTCTAGGAGTCTCTCAGTCTCTCTCGGTGTCTCGTGCCACGATCTAGACAAGGGTCGCCCATCGAAAGGAGTCACACACAATATGTATATAATCCGACGGTCGTTTTTGACTCCTACCCAGAGCCCGGTCACTCGCGCGTCCCTCACTGAATGCCGAGTGCACTCAACTTTCTTGAACACACTGAGTTGATTGATTGATTGATTGATTGATTGATTGGTTGATTGATTGATTGATTGATCGTGATTGATTGATTGATTGATTGATTGATTGATTGATTGATTGATTGATTGATTGGTTGGTTGGTTGATCGATTGATCGATTGATCGATCAATCGATCGTCGAGCTCTCCCCCGTCTCAATCTCAACCGCGATCCAGACTCCGATCCTTTGCGCAGTGGCCACATAGCAAACGCCCCGCGGTGATCCAGACCCCGATTTCGACGCTGACCCCGATCGTGATCCCGATTGCTTGATTGATTAATTGATTGGTGGGGGACAGGTCCTCCCTCCCCCCAACACGTTTTTTTTTTGCCTTTTCGCCACGTCCGCTTTTTCGACTCTGTTTCTTTCAATCGATCAATCAACCAATCAATCAATTAACGATTCATTAACTAATTGATTGATTGATTGGTAACGTTGAAAACCACCACATGTTTTTTTTTCCGTTCGTTTTTTTTTCTTTTTTTACGCTTTTTTTTCATAATTGAAAAACCTTGTCCGACCCCAATCCCCAACTGCCCCGAGTTTGATCTCAATCCTCTGCGTGCACAGACATGTGGTCATCAAGGCGATACCTGAAGGTAGATGGATTGCGCACATGTTGGAATCAATTAATCAATCAGAAGTATTGGAATGCACATGTGTGGTCGTCAAGGCGATACCTGAAGGTAGATGGATCGCGGACCGGGAACCTGGCCTCCACTGATAAATCAATTAATCAAAAAGCAACCGCCGATCCCGATCTCCTCTATTCCGACCTCGATCGCAATCCCCTTCTCTCTCGACCCCGATCCTCTCTCTTCCGGCCCCGATTCTCGATCCTGATCCCCTCTCTCCCGACCCGATCTTGACGCCGATCCTGACGACGATCCCAACCTTCTGTAATAAAAAGAGGTCATGCCTCCACCCCGCTCCGGATGCTTTCCAACCGCAACACTGATCGAAAGGGTTGAGAACTGACTCAATCAATCAATCAATCAATCGATCAATCAACCAACAAATTAGTCAATCAATCAAATGGCAACCGCCGATCCCGATCCTCTCTCTCCTGACCCCGATCGTGATCCCCTTCTGACCCCGATTCCCGATCTCGATCCCCTCTCTCCTGACGTCGATCCCGATGCTGATGCCCACACTGATCCCTAAGCCGATCCCGACCTTCTGTAATAAAAAAAGTCGTACCCCCACCCCGCTTCGGATGCTTTCTAACCTCAACCCTGATCGGAAGGGTCGATGATTGAGTCATTCAATCAATCAATCAATCAAACAAACTTGATAGATTGACTGATGATTGATTGATTGATTGGTCGATTGAGAGCGAGAGAGGGAGAGTGACCAGCTCCTCTAGCCGGATCCTTTGCCACATACATAATCAATCAATCGATCGAGCAATCAATTGATTGATTGATTAATTGATTGATTGATTGATTGATTGATTGATTGATTGATTGATTGATTGATTGATTGATTGATTGATTAATCGATTGATTGATTGATT
>BFEA01000791.1:184238-234599 GCA_003427395.1 Chara braunii
TCTATCTATCTATCTATCTATCTATCTATCTATCTATCTCTATCTCTCTCTCTCTCCCTCTCTCTCTCTCTCCCTCTCTCTCTCTATCCATCTATCCATCTTTGTGTCTCTCTCTCTATCCGCGCTGACATGGCCAATCGTTGTCCGCGCACGAGTTGCGATGCTAACATGGCCAATCGTTGTCCGCGCACGAGTTGCAATGCTAACATGGCCAATCGTTGTCCGGGGTGACATGGCGCGCAGCAGTTGGGCGATCCACCGATGCTGATGTGGCGATGACGAAGATGGTCCCCTGTTCGCGAACTCTCTCTCTCTCTCTCTCTCTCTCTCTCTCTCTCTCTCTCTCTCTCTCTCTCTCTCTCTCTCTCTCTCTCTCACGAATCGATCAATCGATCAATTAGTTGATTAATCTTTCAATTGATCGATTAATCGATTAATCTTCGAATCAATCGATCGATCGATCGATCAATTAATAAGTCAATGAATCGATTCATTTAATCGATCGATTAATTGATTAATTAATTGATTGATTGATTGATTGATTGATTGATTGATTGACTGATTGATTGATTAAAAAGGCTACCATGTGGCGAATTTTTTAATCCTCATCACCGGAACCACCCCCCCCACCATGTTCATCTCCTTCCTCGTCGGAGGTAGGTGGACTGTAGTTCGAGCAGTTCGTGGCAATAGACCCCTCACCCTATGGCGTAGCAGACCCCTGGCCGGAAGTAGCGGGCTCTGCATCCCACCCCGGTCCACCATAGTCGTGCCCGACTCCCCAGCCATCGCCGTTCATGATAGTTGTCAAACCATCCCAGACGACTTCGGGGTCAGGAACGTGAGTAAGCGTACCCCAACCCGGGAGATCGTCGTGTCCACCCCCTTGCGCTATGGTGGACTAATCGATCGGCTCGTCTGGCTCTGCATTTGTGGACGTCTGTCGGGTAGGCCTGTTAACCTTACATTTTCCAGTGACGAGGATGATAATGTTACGGGCGATTCGAAAGAAAAATGTGTTGTATTTACATTCAAGATAAAAAAAAGTCGTCGTACAAAAACTAATATTTTGACTTCCCCCGAAGTGTTCGAGGTTATCTTGACTGAGAATTGCGTGGCACGACAGCCTGTTGTTAATGAAACGAGAACTAAGATTATGAGAGAGTTGTATGCGCTCCCTGACGATGCACTTGCATCTCTTCCGTTTTGTGCACAACTCGCTAGACGTGCATGTGTTTGTGATTGGTGTTCGCAATCTCAACGAAGTGGACGGGAAAAAGATATTTGCGCCACATCGCAACCACAAAATTGTTCGGGCATTATTGTGGTTCTCGATGATAATGATGCACCCAGAATCCGCACTCTGAATCCACGTGGCTACCTTGCTAGATGGTTTGCCGATGTGACGAGGGTTGACATGCAAAATGTCTTGACTGAAGTATTTTTTGAAATGTTTGTCAAAAGTGCTACAGTTGCAAAAGATGGACGAATATGGAAAAACTTCGTCGAGTGGAAAAGAAACAAACTCACTGATATGCGGTTGGAACGACGATCCCCTCTTCCTTCAGACCCGTTGAATGTTTCGGATTTGGAGGCTTCTTCCATTTTGCAATCGCTGTTGAATGATGAGTTTATTGCTCTCTCTGATAAGGAGATGACTAGAATAACAATTCATTTGCCACATTGTCCAATGGAAGGGATAATTCCTCAGGCCTTTCACAGATATGTACGGATACAGGACCTTCTCAAAAAGATTCCTCCCGTAGTTACTTTCGCCGCTCCTCATTCCACTCCGGTCTGTAGACTCCTCCTTCAAACAGCATTTCCTCCAAATTTTTAACGTCTTGTGAATTTTGCTCCACCATCCAATACGTCAACGCCGATTGTCACTACCTCTGTTGTTGTTTCTGCTTTGTCATTCAATGTAGCTACGTCATCTCCTATAAGTTGTGATGTACCCGCTCTTTCACCGTCAACAGACCATATAAATGTCCATACAGGACCCTTGGGACAACCAAGTTCTTGTAATTTTAACATTGTCATATATGACTCTCTTGAATCTATTGGTCCCGAAAAGACACTTGCACACATGTCTCATCTTGACAGTTCTCACAGGATTCAAGATATTGTGGAAGCAGCAGAGGAATTGAGTACGAGCATCAACACGTGGAGGTGTGTGGATGCTGTAATTCGTCTCGATTACAATCGGCAACGACAGGGTCGATTCAAAACTTTCGAGGAGTATCGTCCCAAAGTGTTGCAACGAGTTTATGTTTGTGAGCTGCTGCAAGAGTATCGTTGCAGCGAAAGAAGTTAGTTGGTTTTATAAGAGATATAGGAAGAGAGAAATGATTAGGCGATTGTCCAGGCCTTGCCTTAATGACAAATTTTTAGATAGTCGTTTTTAGTTTCAGTGATGCAATTGCCCCTACAAGAGATATGGCAAGACAAAAACAAATGAATCGGGGGGGAGATAGGGAGAGGGAGGGAGGGGGGGAGAGAGAGAGAGAGAGAGAGAGAGAGAGAGAGAGAGAGAGAGAGAGAGAGAGAGAGAGAGAGAGAGAGAGAGAGAGAGNAGAGAGAGAGAGAGAGAGAGAGAGAGAGAGAGAGAGAGAGAGAGAGAGAGAGAGAGAGAGAGAGAGAGAGAGAGAGAGAGAGAGAGAAAAACAGACGACTTATCTAATTTTGACGTAATATTATTCACTTTTTTAAGTCAATATTGATTCCAATATGCAATAATTGTGCCTTGATCATACTGAGGCCACTTGCTTACTTTAATGGAACGAAAAATCTTCATGTGAAACTTTTTTTCTTTGTATACTCATGTTCATTTTTTAAAATTATTTATTCTTTTGTTGCTCCTCTCTCTCTCTCTTTCTGTCTATATATATATATATTCTCTCTCTCTCTCTCTCTCTCTCTCTCTCTCTCTCTCTCTCTCGCTATCTATCTATCTATCTATCTATCTATCTATCTATCTATCTCTATCTTTTTCTTCTTTCTCTCTCTCTCTTTGTCTATCGCTGTCTCTCCTCGCCCTTTATCTTGCTTTTTTTTTTTTTTTTTTTTTTTTTTTCGCTTTTGTAATTCGTAAATTAAACTCGGATTTTGTATGCAGTTACTCTTATTTCTGCGGGTGTGGCCCGCACCGCCCGCATCACGGGCACTTAGCTAGTTATTATTATGGAAGTTGTTGTAGATTATATGTCAGGATCATGACTTATTAAGCTTCCTTATTGAGCTTATGTTGTGACAGGTATGTTGATACTTTTTAAGCCTCTGGAAGTATCGTGAAATTGAGGGTCTCAAGCTGGATAGACATCGTTTTTTTAATTTTTTTTTTTTTTTTTTTTAAGAGGGCCCAGTGCCCAAGGCTCCAATTATGAATTTGATTACAGTATTTAAACACACGCCTCTTCCCATTAGGGCTGGAAGAGCCTCAGCCACTGCTCCCCTGGGGACAGCTTCCCTGCATAACACAAATATAGTCAAATCACGGGGCAAAGATTGCTTCCCCAGTGGGGAAGGATTAACCCCACTTTGTGCTAAATCAAACTCCACCCTACTCGCCTCCTCAATTATCCACTGCAATCTTCTGCATAGTGAGGAGTAGGGGAGATACAAATAAGGCAGAGAGATTAATAACAGGGCGAGCTAGTTTAGTAGTTTATCGATAGTTACGATGAGCTTCCCCCCCACGATCCTAATTAGCCAGTAAACACACAAGTGGGGAAGGCTCTGTTGCAGAAAATTCAAACGAAATACCCACGTGGCAAGAGAAAAAACAATCGAATACGTGGCCCTGGTGCCTAACACCACTGCATCTCCTGCCCTGCCACGTGGTGGAAACCTATGTTTAAAGCAAGAGGGTATGTACCCACCAGAGAACCTGATGAATCGAAAACGCGCTCGAGTGGGAAAGTTGAAAGCTGAAAAGGGTCAAATCGCAATACCCACAAGCCATGAAATGTTAGCTGTGATGATACTGACTGAGAACTCAACCTGAGAGCTCTTTTTATTGGAGGTGTGTGTTCCGACTGGCCACAGCAGGACCTGAGCAGCCACTTCCACTTGGCCTGATGCTCCCACTTTGCTTCGGGTTACGGTACGGCGTAACTCGCCCCAGTGAGTTACCAGTGGTGACTGGCTGTGGCCATGATGCTCGCCAGTATGGAAAGGTGTGGCAGCCATGAAGCCGTCCTTTTCAACAAAAAAGGAAACGAATCGTCAAAGTTATGTAGATGTGGCAACCTCCGCACATGAATGATTTCATGAACAAAAAACTGGATTTTGGAGACTTTCAAGGGTTCATCCTACGGATAAGGCTGTGGAAGTCGGACAAAACAGTCTGTCAAAGAATCTCTGTCCCCCTTCATTTTCTTGTGAGGGACGGGGGAAGAGAGGGGTCCCTACTCCTTTTGTCAGTCGCCAAGAGTTCAGGGGTAAAGATATTGTCACAAGAAACTCCAGGTCAGCCACAGGAAGGAAAGGTAAGGAAGGATAAAAACAATGGGGCTGTTAGAGACCATTTCATTGGACTTTTGTTGACTTGTCACGAAGGTGAACCCTCAACTGTCTGCATAGCCCCCTTCTGATGCTTCAAGCCATAGGGCCTTGGTCCACCAGTCACCAAACTCGATTTCCCGTACCACCAAAACACTACTTTGCTCCACCACTCACCACGTTTGAGTACTCAGCACACCAGTGAGCGCTACAAGACAAGGCGGGGCCGGCTAGGACCAGCCAGGATGGTGAGTTACTTACCACTTTTGGTGAACATCTGAGAGGAGGCACCACAGCCCCGCCTTTGCAGGCAGGAAAAATTATGGGAAGTGCGGTGAGTGAGTACTCACCACAGCTTTGTCATCACAAAGGAGCATCTTACTTCGGACACAAGGGCCGTGGTCAGTAGAGCGGCGATGCTACTCACGCAAAGGCGGCTGTGGTAAGTGGTGGAGCGAGGCCCATAATCTGGTTTGCTACTCTGTGTGGAAAGCAACAAAAGGACAACAAATTGGGGGGTTGTGATGTATGTACAGTGAATGATACAGACGCCTCTACCAATGCTTCAAGCCATAAATTCCCCCATAATCTGACCTGATACGATGGACGGAAGAAGACAGAAGGATAAAAACGGGGGACTCGATGCATGATGAAAGCGGGGGTTGCAGTCAGGGCAAACGCAAAAATATCTCAACAAAGGAAGCATGGGATCGGCATGATTGGGCATCATTTCCTTCCAAATGGGGTACTGCTGTATGATCGTCGATGGGAACTCACGCTGTTCCTCATTGGATCTCAGGCTGAAGTACAAGTATTTAGAAAACCTAGGGATCACGGATGGTTCTGAGGACATCATGCAGATGGGAATTCATAGGAATGCCTTGAGCTTAGGGCCCCCATTGATGCCTACTGTACCTGTGGTGATGACGGTTTTATGCCCCTTCTTTTGTTTTTGAACTCTTAGTCAGGGGGGTTCCACTTCCATAGGCGATAAGAGCATCCTCCTTAAACCACCATTTTTTATTTATTTATTTATTTTAAAACAACACCACCCCTGCCAGTGCTAGTGCTGCTGATACGAGCAGTCACCACTAGCACCTAGGGGAAGGCCCCATCTATTGGTGGGGAGCATCACCTACACCCGGGCCTCTTTTTCCGAACCGCCAGCAGTGCACTTTCCGGGGCACACCTTTTCTTTTTTGGCTGGCCGCGCCAGCCATTGTGGTCCGGTAGGCCCTAAGTTCCCTAACCGCAAAAAGCGATATTGTGGCGACAAGATGTTTTGCTGCAACGCTGGGGCCATGTACTGGTGCTTTCAACCACCAGTATGTTTCCCAGCTATAAAATTAACATTACGGCGTGCATGCTGCTGCGGCTCTCTGAGTCAGGAAGATTGGGGCGCCATTTCGCGGCACATCCATCCAGGCAAAACAGGTTGCATGTGAGGCCCGTTTTGCCTGGATGTCCAGCAAAAAGGCGCCCCGGTACTTCCCGAGAGCTGCGGCAGAATGCACACCGTGACTTCGATTTTGTGGATGGGAAGCGGACTGGTGGTTTGAACCATGAGTATGTTTCCCAGCTATTCTTGCAGACTCGCGGCGTGCATGCTGCCGTGACTCTGGAGAAGCGCCAGGTTGCCGTTTCACGGTGCATCCATCCAGGCAAAGCGGATGGCATGTGCGGCCCCTTTTGCCTGAAACTGTCAATTGTACTCTGTTGACTATCTTTGGTTCGTATCCATCGGAGTTTACCGTGAAAAAAAAGGGGGCAATGCCTTGACAATCATACAACCAGGGGGAAAAAGGGAAAGGGGTGGGGGGGGGCGTGTCATGAATTTGTAAGAGAAAAACCAAAGAACCAGCCATGCCTCAGGAAGATGAGTGAGGGGGAGCACTTGAGGTTGGTGTGGTTTTGTGGGAAACGGGGGCGAAAGAGGTGCTCCTTTTTCGATCGCTTACTTCATTGTCCTTCTTGGCTGCATATAGGTACCCTAAAACTCAAATGAGCATCCAGCCCATGTCACTGACTGGCACACGGATGTGAGTCTTTCAAAAAACCGCCACAGGTTAAAACAGAGCCACAAAAAGACTCGAACTGCCCATCTGGAAAGGTTGGCGGTGCCTCGCTAATTGTTTGCCACGCCGGTTTAGATTTCTTACCACTGGCCAAAACAATGCGTGGGAAACTCAGGCTTGGAACCTCTGGTGGTGTAAACAGATCATGAGTTCGAATCCAGATGAAATACGACAATGTTCGGGACTGCCGCGCCTTGGAAAAATCAAAGAAAAGAATCATATGAGATGAGAGCATTAGCATGGCCCTCAGACATCAAATGATGGCATAGAATTAGTCAGTTCCTCTCTTCTCCCCCCCCCCCAAGTAAGAAAGAAGAAATCCAGGGGGTAACTTGTTCTTTGTAAGGGACACTGACCCCAGGGGGGAGGTCCCTCTAGCAAAGAGGTTTGGATAAAGCGATGTCCATAAACATGCGCAGATTCAGGTGATGATTCTAACTCTGTTTGCTAGTGGGGCCTCACCCGGTTATCAGCAGGTGATGCGTCTCATCAATGGATGGAGCCTCAGCAGCTGATCAGTCAGATCTTGCACTTTGGGGCTACCCGGTGGAGCCATCTCAACATAGACAGACAGCACTTCAGTAGCTTGCTTCTGTCACAAGGCCCCTATAGCACATCTTGTATCTCAGTGCATGCTGGGCCCCTTTTTTCCAAAAAGCAAAAGAAAGGTTGCTCGTATGAGCCCCCTGGGCCAGGTCCCACTAGCAAAGAGTATTGGACTAAGCACCTAAATCAAGATGGGTTTTAAACTGCAAGTACACGGCCCCAGCCTTGCAGAAAGTTTTTGTCGCCACAAGCAAAACTCGGAGGGGTTGCACGGCGTGATACAGTAGAGTCACACCTACCTGGCCAGAAAGCTGGGTTGTATTTCGTGCACCCTACCTGGCCAGAAAGCTGGGTTGTATACATTGCCCGAACTGCAATTTGAAACAATATCTTGGCCCTTAGTGCAATTATAACTCATTTTTGCGACTCCCACGTAGTTTCCCCAAAAAAGAAAATTGGCGGCCTCCTAAGTGGTGTGGGTTTCGTGCTGACACCCGCAGGCCGATGTGTGGTGTACTGGTGCTTTATAACACCACTCCCTCCGCCTTCAAAAATGTGGAGGGACGGGTAGGCTGCTTTTTCGTTTAGGAAATTCCTCTACCAGTCGCTGTGTAGTGGACCTTGTACCACTATCGCTTCCGCTTGGCACATCATTGGCGGCCATGAAAGTGAAACACCCTGTGGAGAAGTGACAGCGGTAACGGTTTTTGATTGTCCGAAAGTACCCGCCAATAACAATAATTTCGAGTTGTTTTTTTTCTTCTTTTCTTTTTCCCAATGATTATGGCCTAGGTGTATGGGCTGTGGAGCTTCCAGCAAAGGAGCCAAAAAAATTGGTAGTGTATCTTTCCAATATCAAGCGAAGATTCATTCTCGTTGCGAATGACGCTTCGCTGGATTTTGGAACAATACACCGCGAAATGAACGCCACGTCTGTTTCCACGCCTGACCCCGGTGAATCTTTGCCGGATTTTTTAATTTTTTATTTTCCCAGTCTTTGCTGGATTTTGGAAAGATACTCCGTTTTTCTTTTTTTTCTTTTTTTCCCCCCCCTCTTTCTAAAAAGGTTGTGCAGGCTGAGGGATAGGCAGGCTCTACCCCGACAGCCAGTGCTATAATCACACCCCCACGACACAACCAGGATAGAGAGGTGAGAGGTACATTCCTCGGCAGGAGACTCCCAATGGTACCCAGTTCCTCAGCGACCATCTCCCCCCCAACTGTATATGTTGTAAGGATAGCGTGCTTGCACGGAGGAGGGCTGAGGCCCAGAGGTACTGATCCAATGACATCGGAAAGCTCCCGTTAACTGGTGGGCAGTTGAAGTCCCGCATAAGTGACCGGGCTATACTACCGATGGGGGTCATGTGCTATTTTGGGGCGAAGTGTGCGGCGATTGCCAGTGTCTGTGTGGTGTTGTGTGTGGTGTGTGTCGATTGTGGACACTACGGCCTTGCAGGGGTGGGCGGATATCACAGCCGGTATGGTTCCACTTTTGAACACCGTGTCCTGGCTGTAGTGGTTATGGTACTTCGCTCTTGAGGCTGAGGTCGCCGGTTCGAGTCTCTGCGTGCACGGAGGAGGGCTGAGGCCCAGAGGTACCGATCCAATGGCATAGCCAGCAGGACGCTCAACTGGCAAGACCACTCCGTTTTTGTTCTAGTTTTTTTCCCTTTGTCATTTGGGGTAACTAGAGCGCAGTCACGGAATTAGTTTGAAAATGCATTCCAAACACCGGTTTAGCACTTCAGTCACGGCCCGGCCCGACTTCAACATTCAGTTGAAACTCGGGCCGCTGCACACGGCAGAAAAACAGTTGTGCTCAACCATCTGTGTGTGTGTGTGTGTGTGTGTGTGTGTGTGTGTGTGTGTGTGTGTGTGTGTGTGTGAGTTATAAAGATTTGTGCAATTCTGTGTATGATAGGCCTATCTGTGCGAGAAACCCCCACCAAAGTCCCAAGCCATACTCGCATACTCAAACCCATGCTCATCATCCTTCGTTTTGCTTTTTTTCTTGTTTTTCTTTTTGTGTGATATATATGTGCTTTAGAGTACGCCATGAGTCCAGTTTTAACATGTTTGGATCAACAATGAAAAAGTTGGCATTTCGTTGAATTCGTTGGACGCTTCATTACATCGGAAGTGTTTTGTGTTAGGGTTTTATGGTGTGTTTTTTGTTTTGTTGTTTGTTTTTTTTGGCCTGTTTTTTTTTTTTTTTTTAAATGTTTGCACAATGGGCCCATACCATTTGTCTTTCGCTGAATTTTGCATCGAAATTGTCGGCAGAAACGATGAATATTCGGCCTCTGGTTAACCATCTCTCGTTTAGGCAAGTAATATCCCAAAGTGGTGAAGGGTGTCCTGAAGTGGTGAAAGGTCTGAAGACCCTGAAAACCACCTGTTTAGGCAGGTTGCACCGTGAAGTGGTGAAGGGTGTCCTGAAGTGATGATGAAAAGTACGACTGTTGTTAACCTTCTCTCTCCCTGACAGGAATCGGCCTTATGGCAAACTGGTATTGTCTATGAGATCAATATCACCATTTATATATATCCAAGATGATGCTAGGGGTGTTGATAGGAGCAGACACCACTAGCAGTCTCGGGAGGGCTCCATATAATGGTGGGGAGCAACATCTGCTGGGAACCGGACATTTTTTCTTTTTTCTTAAGGAAAAACTCTTATCTACTAGTGGGGAGCAGCACGTGCTGGGAACCGGTGTCAGGCGGCCGCAGACCGGTCGGCCCCCCGACATACAAGGGATTCATCCCGCAAATAAACGACCGGTTAAGAATTGATGGCTACTCTTATCGAAGCTGTTTGGGAAAATTAGGGGTCCTCAGAGGGACTCTAAAATCCCCTGCATCGACCATGGAAACTAACCTTTGGAATTAATAAGGTGGACGACTACCCTTGCTGCGCCTGACACCTGCCTATTTCATTTGTTCAAGAGCTATCTCAAAGTCCGACGGCCATGAGCCAAGGGTATGATAGTAACCCTTGGCGCAATACTTTCTGTGCTGACCAATGGATGGCAAGTGAGGCCTCAATTTCTATTTAACCTAATAAAGAAATAAAAAATGAGTAAAAAGATTAAAAATGATAAAAAGGGAAAGAAACAAATGATTATTTTATTATTTATTATTTAACAAAATTTTATCAAATTCTGCGTTTGATGAATTCTAGCCAAAAATTATCTATTTATATCCCTTCATATATTGAAACAAATTTTTGTTATTTATAATTCCCCATTGGATTTTATCCGACTTTCCTGATTATTACTCTCGTTATAACCCAGGTATTATTGAGTGAGCGGGGCCCGTATCTTCCTGGGTTCCCAATGACATTGGAAACATCGGTTGGTGCATCAGCGGAACCAACTTTCTGATGATGGCGATCAGACCAATATGGTGCAGTTACCGGCTCGACTTTGGGACACGCATCAGTATTATTTTGATACGGTTACTTGTTCGAGAGAGTCACGATACTCCGATTTGATAGTATTAAGCCCTATTGCATGTCGACTCAGGCATGGTACAAGGATAATTTGTTATGGGTATTTCATGATACGGTACTGCAGTCCTTGTTGAGGTTGCTGGGAACCACCATTTTTGGCACAGGTACGACAGTCATGCGAACATTTGGCCTGGTCTGGTTTCATTGATATTATTTGGAGAGACTCACTACAGTTCCACATATTGTTGATATGGCGCAGGCTCAACAATCTGGGCGGCCGGGCCTAAAACCCTGGTACCGTAGGTACGGGCAGAGCCAATCTTCAACCACAGAATGACATCGTTGAAAAAGGGTTGACCCTTTTCTTCTGGCCCAAGGCAGCAGCCCGCACACAATATAGTCAGGACCAGCAGGGCACAAGGGGCTTCTTCCGCATGAAGTATATTTCAGTGTTTGCGGATGACGCTTCCGCCGAGGAGCCACAATATCTGACGTTCAGATCGCCAATTAGAACGTTCAATGGCTACATGACTACGACAACTCGCCTTCATCGGTAGACATTCTGCACATTCGACAATTTTTTTTTTTGACTGTAGATGAAAATTATTACACTACTAGTTTTTCGATTTTGTTCGTCGTCTTTTTGTTGTCAATGATTTGTCTTTCGGTTCAATCATTCAACTTTTGGTTTTCTGTATCCGTGGCCTCATGAACAAAATATTTTGATTTCTTGACCATTGGTCAAATGTTGTCAATGGTACATGCCTTCGAGGCATTTGGTTTTCTATATCCGTGGTCTAATGAACAAATGTTTCGATTTCTTAATTGTTGTTCAAATGTTGTCAATGGTACATGCCTTTATGCTACGAAGGTGAATTTGATTGTCACGTGACGAGCAGGGATTATGAATGACCACCCGATGAGTCCTTCGACTTTGGATACCACGGTTGTATATCACACAGTCGTGTTCGTTATCGACTCCAACACGACGAACGTTCTGGATGTTGCCGCCTCGATGGTTTGGCGGGATGTTGACGCCCTGCGTGACCGTGTCGATCGAAATCGTGTCGTTGTATTATGTGTCCCATCTTCAACACATTGAGGGATCCGTCGTGTCGAAGTCCCAACATCGGAGGGTTTGTGGTTGACAGGGATTCGTCGTGTCGAACACAATGATGCTCCTAAGGAGGTTGTTGTCGTGTTCGAGACGACCATACCGGAGGACGTCGTTGTAAGTGTCCCGACTTCAACACGTCAAGGGATCCGTCATGTCACAGTCCCGACACCGGAGGGCTTAAGGGTCTTAAGGATATGTCGTGTCGAACACAATGATGTTGCTAAGGAGGTTGTTGTTGTGTTCGACACGACCATTCCCAAAGGGAGGGTGGGTGTAAGGGATTCGTCGTGTCGAACACGATGATGCTTCTTAGGAGGTTGTTGTCGTGTTCGACACGACAATCCTAGAGGGTGGGTAGGTATCACTATCCAGAGTTACACTATCAAACATGGCCTAAGAAGAATTGTCGGATGGGGATTGATTGTCGAACACGACGATGCTTCTTAGGAGGTTGTTAATCCCACGTGGCAGGTGAGTACCAGGGATTCGTCGTGTCCGACACGATGATGCTTCTTAGAAGGATGTTGTATCACGGAGGGCAGGTGGGTGTCGCTGTCCGCGGTTGTCGCGTTGAACACGATAATACCCTCCTAGGAAATATCGTCGGAAGGGGATTTATCGTGTCCGACGTGATGATGTCGAGACGACAGTATTCGAGACGGAGGAGTGGATGCATGTCCGTCCCATAAATGAAGGCGTTTCTCATGATCGGTTTTTGCCCGGCAGCTTGGCTATTAGCCTGTTACTAACTTCTGGTGGACTATATAGAATGGATGTTGCAAAGAAACAAGGTAAACACTCAAGGACCAAGAGTTGTGCGAGTGTCAAGCACTCGCCCAAAAAGTCGAATGGATCCCCGGTTGCTGGGGTTGAGAAAGAAGAGACATCAGGGTTTAAGACGACTGCGCAGCGCCAATCATCAAGCGCTGCGATGCAGACGCCTGTGCTGCGAGGTATACCTCTTTCAGGTCCGATGAGTCGCCTTAGAGGATCTGATCAAGACAAGATGCCTGTCCAGACGACGGGGAGTGGTAAAGGGTCTGGTGATCGTGGTGAAGGGTCTCTGTCCATGGGCTATCCGAGGCCGTGCCCATCATTGACTACGAAGACAAATTTTGGATGTTGGACTGGGTAGGCGATGTTTGGCAGGTTGGTAGTGGTCTTCTTCTGTATGTCGTCTTACAAGACCAAATCAGACCGATAGGTGGTATAATGCCTTCCTCTGGCAGGCAACGTCCGGTTGCCACTTTCGAGATGACTATGCTCTTGAACGGCAAAGGCGAGAGAGTTTCTAATATTAGACATGTTGTTGTCCGATGGAGAAAACGTTATGGATATGGTAAATCGGTCGTGGATCTGATCAATCTGGATGCAAATCAAGAACTGAAATTGCCTGATCTCGTTCAGGTTTTCGACTTCTTCGACCGGAACAAGATTCAAGGTCACAAAGGTTCATAAAGATGGCACCATGACGAAACCAAAAAGTATGATCTCATGAGCTGCACTAGGACAATCTTTAAGAGCACTCGAAGGGATATCAGTGCGACCAACTGTAGGTGCCATATCGATTCGGCCATCAGTGTCCACGCCGCTTGTCCCGAAAACAAGACAGATCGTCGTGAAGGGACCTGCTCATGCACAGGTTGAGCCGCCAGCGCCGAAGAAGATTCCGCCAATAGCAGTGAAAGAGCCACTCGGCAAATTGCGTGACATTGTGCAATCCTCGAGCATGTGTGGTGCCGCTATGCAAGGATATGACGAACCTTTGCATTTCGAAGATGTGGGGGAAGGGAGAAACGCAGAGAGTACATAGAGAGAAGAGGAAGAGGAAGGTTCACAGGAGCGGAGGAGGGAAAGTCGCGGAGAGGAAGAAGAGGATAGTGAAAACACTATTAGCGAGAGGGAAGGTCGTCAATGGAGTCACAAGGTCGAGGATGAAGAGGAAGCACGACACTCACACATTCTTGCAGAGCTTCGCGTCGACTAAGAGGACAATAGTGATGACGAGCACTGTGGCGACATTCAGGAGCACGAACAGGATCGGCATGAGGACGTTGCACACCACAAAAGCAGTGGAAAAACTAGGCAGGAGAGGGGAAAAAGTCTCAAGAAGAAGAAAAGGAAAGGGAGAACTTCTTCGTCGCCCCTTGCAGCTGTTACAGATCTCGAGGAGAAAAAAAGAAAAGTTAGGCAGAATAGGAAAAAAATTCTCAACCAGAAAAGGAGTAGGAAGGAGCAACCGCAAAAAAGATAGGTGCAGCCTCTTAGGCTCCCGATGGATGAAGCAGTCCAACGTACTCGTGACACAGAAGCTGCTGCCAAACAAAAGACGATGCAAAAAAAGAGAGCAGGAAAGGGCGGTAGAGTGGAGAAGGCGACCGTTTTTCCCACGTCTGAACAACCGCAGTCCAGCGACGAGGCAAAAGGCAAGACTGTCACACAACCATCAAAATTGCAACTGTCGCCAAGTGAGCCAGCGACTTTGCATCTCGGGAAAGACTTTTTTCTGGTGTGTGTGTGTGTGTGTTGTGTGTGTGTGTTGTGTGTGTGTGTGTGTGTGTGTGTGTGTGTGTGTTGTGTGTGTGTGTTGTGTGTGTGTGTGTGTGTGTGTGTGTGTGTGTGTGTGTGTGTGTGCGCGCTCGTGTGTCGGGGGGAGGGGAGGGAGGACACCTCCCCCACCAATCAATCAATGAATGAATCAATCAATCAATGAATGAATCAATCAATCAATTAATCAATCAATCAATCACCCAATCAATCAGTCAATCAATCAACCAATCAATCAATCAATCAATCAACCAATCAATCAATCAAAAAAATAATCAATCAATCAATATTTATTTATTTTTCTATTTTTTATTTTTTTTTGTCACACATAAAAAGCACCCCCCCAAATTTTTATTTTTATTTTTGCTTTTTCTTTATAGGGTGGTAGCGGCCGATGTGCACAAGCCGCATGCCTGCGCCATTTTCCTGTGCGCGCCCCCGCCTGGGCCTAACGCGGCCGCGGGCCCGCAACCGACCTCCTTGGCCGCGGCCAAGGCCGCAAGATCCGCGACCGAGGGTGTCACGTAGGTAGTCACATTTTCTCAATCCACTTGAAAGGGTCCCTACTTCCAGCACTGTGATCATTTCTCCATACCTTGTATTTTTCAATCAGAGCATCGTTGGGCCTAAGTAGGTGTACCAAGCCCAGCCAACCGCTCGCTCCTGCCTCCCCCACCCAGTCCCCTTCTCTTAGTACACGCCCTCCTCGCATGATGGGTCACCTTCCGTTTAAGGGATTTCTGAGTAGTAACACTTAGCGGCGGCCAAAGGATGAATTTGTACCAAAGAGTTGCCAACACCACGTTGTTTAATACTAAGACTCGTCCAAACAATGATGTGTGTTTGTGATTCCACTGAGACAATTTTGCCAGGACCGGGGCTGCTAGCGATTCATCATTTTCCAGTGGGCAGCCTTGTGCCGTCATTTTGACTCCTAAAACTCGAATGGTGACCTGAAAGGGTATCCAGGATATGTGTGGTTCCTCTGGTGGATGTCCTCTGAAGATGATGCTCTTATCACCTCTTCAAGTGACAATTCCCCCAACAGGAGGTTCATTTTTTTTTTAGATGGGGAAAAAAAGGGTCCCTCGAACTCCCTTCCACTCACCCCAAAATCCATGGGCTAGGTTCCGATTACCCGAAGTGCCCATTTCTGACCGTTAATTACAAGGGTGGATGACTAAGACACAGAAAACAGGTAAATGTGACCTTGGCCCAAATGGGTTCTGTGAACATTCCGGTGAGGTTCGAGCTAGTGGGGCTTGGTCTGTGGCAAATTCCACGTTAGGTGAATATAACAACCGGTCAGCAAGGAGTCCGCAGTGCTGCTACACACATCTGAGACCTCCAGTAACATATGATCGATGGGTGTTTTTTTTCCTGAGAGCATCCCTTTTCTGAAACCCAAATTTGAGGCAACCTACAACTGCAAGGCCTACAACTTCAAGGGGCTCCTTGTAGTTGTAGGTCTGTTGCTAATCATCGTACAATGGTGTGTGGGTTCCCCATGCCATTCGCACAATGGAAAAACAAAACAGTTTAACACACATAATTTGCAACATTTTTAGAACACTTGAATGAATCCTCTTTTTCTTTTTTCTCTTTTTGCCCTCATTCTTTACCTTCTTCCCCATAGTAACGTAAGGCGCAATCATTATAATTTATACGGGCCTCGTTAGACCCTCCTTGGAAATCCGATTTTTTATAAATCGACCTCGTTACAACGCGTTCTAATTCACCAAATTCCTTAAATGAATGTGAAAACGCTCCCGAGAGATTTCCTTGGGTTCCTTAGAATCCCCAGCCAAAACGTCTTTGGATACAATGGGTCCTCGTGACGTCCCTTGGCTTAAAGGAGCCACGATTTTGACGGAGTATTCTGGAGCGAGGGCCGACAAAAGAATTTGGAGTCGATGTTGGTGCACAGATCATAAGTGGTCCACTGCGTGGACATCGCCGGCCTCCAGTACCCGGGTGCCCCCCAATGGCCTTCCACCATTACCGTTGGCGTGAAAATGCGCGGGGGTGGTTCTTCAGTTGCACGATGATTGATGAAGCGGGGTTTTTCGTGTGCGCGTCGCCGACTGTGATGTCCAACGGTCGAATTTTTTGATTTTTCTACTGGTGATATTGAAGCACTGCCGACCGATTGCAGTCATATGCCTAGAGTGTTTTTTCGGGTATTGTTCGACGCATTGATGCAAGCTTTGTTTGGTACATGCCTTGCGTGCTGCAATTCATGGCAGACGTCCTCGAGCAATTTCTTCTCCTGCTGCTGGCCACTCTTCTCCTACTCCTTGTCGCATTGTTCCATGTGTGCGTCGTTGTGCGGGGTCCTGGCACCAGATGGAAACAACGAATGGTGACTCAGAAGAAGACGACGACAGAAAGGTGGGAATATTCCAGCAGACGCCTGGTGTGCGTCGTTGACTAATCCACTCTGCAACTTCTCGTTCTAGTAGCCCTCCGCCTCGTCGTCAACCTGTCGCAGGCTGTCGGAGATCCTCCCATGTCCCTCCTGTTCTACTCCTTATCCACCATCTTGGCGTCTACCACGGGATCACACCCGATGCCATGGCAAAACAGAATTGCCCAATGGATTCTGATAACGAAACACAATCGGGGGCATCCATCACTTGTTGCATCAGTGTCTCTGTCTGCGAACGGACAATCTCATCCCCAGGCGAGTTGTTGTTCTCTCAATGTGATAATGCATGGCGATAAGTGACACAACTGCAACCACCGTGTTTCTCTCTATTGTCGTTAATGCCTTCATACCACCCGGGAGCTCTCCCTCCATCGTGAGGACTTGCAATGTGCAAGAGCCCATCACTCGTTCGCCCGCCGACTTCCTCACTGCATGCCGATGGGGACCACACTCGCACTCTCCACGTTACATGGAAGCGCTAAGTTCGCGATCAGCTAGGACGGCCCGAAGAGTATGCGGAACACGAAGGTGACATCGCAATAAAGAACTGTTGCGCATACACGCTACGCTGTGATGAACCACTTTCTGTGCCGCACGATTTTCGGCGCGATGACAATGAGGGGTCCTAAGATGGGAAGGTTGGGCCAATTACGGGAGATGGGATCGACGGGAAATTGCATCGGTATCCCTGTTTGTTTCTCTTTTTACGTCGCCTCTTTTTGGATGGCTGGGGCCAGGGCTGGGCAAGTCCCGAGATGGTCGATTGAGTGGCTGGCGTGCCGACAGAGGCGCGATTAATAATGTTTGACGTCGCTTCTTTCTTGTTCTGTTGTCGGGTTTTTGGCTTGGTGATTGCGCGGGAAGTTTTTTTTTTTTTTTAATTCCTTTTTCGAATTCTGTGGAGCCCTCGATGGCTCTAGGAATTTCGGACTTTCTTTTCGGGATTTAGAAATTCAGAATTTCTTTCTGTCGCGCGGTGCTTTTTGCTCGCGCGTTTCTTTTTGCGGCTGCAACGGAGCTTTGATTAGTCGGCACCCTTAATCTTGCGTGTAACTATAATTTTGGGGGGGCGCCCTTGTAACTGTATCTTTCTTTTTGAGCTTCATCTTTCCCACCCTCTCTCTCTTCTTTTGCTGTGTCTAATTGGCCGGTGGGCTGCATGATCGGATCGATGTGTGGAGAGTGGCTACGTCCCCCACGCCGCGATCTGGCCATGCAGAGCGTAGGCACTCCCTCCCCTTCTCTCCTTCTAAGTCCTTGCAATTCCGTGTTCTTCGCGCATGCATGCACGCTATAAATTTCGGGTGCGCGAGTAGATAATTCTCTTCAGCAACTGCTGGAAGCTCGGGGTAGCGCGATCAGTGAGGGTCGGCTCACGAGCAAAGTAAGAGGTGAGTTGAAGTGAGGCGACCCGACGAGCTGGTGCCGAATGTATGGGGTTGACGCGTGGGGCTACGACGGACTGTAGCGTGCGGGCAAACCCGACGGGTATAGGAGGACTGAGCGGGTGACAACTTCGTGGGTTGGTGCATGACGACGGACTGTCCGCATCGGAGAGACAGAGAGAGAGAGAGTTAGGAAGTTGAGATGGATGGGCATGGAGTTGCAAATTTCTTTGTTTTTTTCCTTTGTTTTTTGTATATAAGTTTTGATTGCGGCTCGGGCAATTCGCCCTTATTTTCTTTCGGCATCTTTGTCTCGATGTTGTCCCTTGTATGGTGTCTCATTCAGTCTCGATCCCTCCTCTTTTGCGTATATGGGCTGGACGAAGTCCTGATGGAATGATATGCTTGTCGTTTTTGCCTAATCATCATCGTTGCTTGTCACTTTGATCTGCTGTCATCACGATAAGAGTTTGATGATTGTTGCGGTGTCTGATGTGTGCAATGTCATTTTGCATGATCGAAAATGATTGTTTGCAGAATCACTGAATGATTAGATGATTGGGTGGGTATCTATGCCACGTGGCGATTTTGCATGTAGGATTAAACTTTCACTTCTGCACGAAAATCAGCCAATAGGCCCGTGTACGACCGAACACCTCGTGTGCGCAGTGTAAGCCCGATCTGATCAGCGCGGCCTACACGTGTCCACACGAGGGCGATTCGCAATCACCGATGAACTTGGCACCTCCAGTATCGGGCTAAGCGCGGAATTTCCTTTTTGCGAGAAATTAAGCCAGTGGGAATTTCCGCCCCCATACGCGGAAATTCCCTTGTCGATCGAAATACGATCCGATGCGTGCAGAGGGTTCCCACTACACTGCAGCTAGTGGTCCGCCGAAATGACAAGATGTCGTACATCGTGGATCGGGAAGGATTGTGAAACTCAAAGTACCAAGAATATTGGGAGGGAGAACAACTTAGGCTAAGAAGTCCGGAATTCCCCTGTCTAACCGAGAATGACAGATTGTGTCCCTGGGACTGTTGCCGCGCCATAACCAGCGACCCGAGGGCTCCCGACTACCCAACTACGTATAACATGCAATATTTCATATCCCCCGGCTTCGTCGTTATCACTAGCAATTCCCCTCCCTTCCATCTCCTCCTCCCCTATCACCAACTCACGGTGGTACCGTGGAATTCCATAGCCCCGTATTGGCCCCACACGTCGTGTAGAAATTGCAGACGGCGCGTCAACCGCTGAGCCTCCAGAACTACGGAGCTTAACCATAACGCGCGACGTCAACCGCCACGTGTCCACACCCGAAGGTCCGACATATAGAAATCGCAGCCCTCACGAACGGACATCTCCTGAACCGCCGTCACTGGAACAGGCGGATCGGACAGCCCAGGATGCACCGTGCATGCCATCTGCCTTACGCTGCACGGCCTCGACCGCCATCAGACCGAAAGCAACCCGTCCCTCAGCCTCATTTGCACCTATGCCCCAGGGACCCCGCCACAGGAGATCTCAGTTCTGACCTGGGACTCCACCCCCACTTTCCCAAAAATCCTTGGCACACCCCTTTTCGCACTTCCAGGCCCACATCCCACTCCGATCAGGAAGTCGCGCCGGGCGTGAGGTTGGGCGTCACAACGCCGCCCAATTCCAATGCCCCCCTTTTAAGCCATGACCACCATCACTTCCCCGCACAGATGTTTGGATGAAGTCTCCAGTCCAGCGGCCAGGACGGCTCAGGCACGGATGCGTCACAACAGAGGGTTTGAAATTCAAAATTTCAACCGGGATGTTGGCGCCCTCTTTTTTTCTTCAGTCCAGTAGGCCTCCCCGCCGGCACCACTGGACGACGCCCAAGGACGCACAGACATCCCAGCACAATGACGGACATCCACCCCCGCAGCCCCTTGTATGCCTATGAAATTGGCCGTCGGAGACCTCCAAGGGTTTTCCTTGGGACCCATCGAATTAGGATGCGGTGTAACGACGATGCCTGAGGATTTTCCAAGGAAGGTCTAACGAGGCCCTAAGCATAAAACCAGGACAGCTTGCAAAAGGTCATGACAGTGGCGCACTGCATTCCTGCAAAGAAGGTAGGCCATAAAGAAAGGCCTGACTGGTCCAGAAGGTGGCCAAAGGCATGAGGAGAAGGACAAGAAATCTATGTCTATAAACATTGGGAAAGATAATATGGCGTCATATCCAGGAAGATGCAGACAGCAAATGCATTGGCAAGAGGTCAAACCACCAGTTATTCCGACACACTTTTCTCTGGGGCTGGAAATGCCCTGCACACCAAAAAAAAAGGGACCAGCCCGGACCTCCTTTTGACTGGCACTGCCAACCATTTTGCTCCACAGGCCGAACCCCGAAAGTTGCGGCTGCATGCAAGCAGCGTATTTTATTCTTTGGCTGGGAAACGTACTGGTGGTTTAAGCAACAATGGTGGCAACATGACAAATACGAATTCAATATACGGATGTCGTTGTTGTCTTGTTGGAGGATGATGACAATGAGAAACTCCTCCACTCTCTATCTTGCAAAATATAGGGCCTCGCTCCACTACTCTTGAAATGCACAAAAGACAAAAATCATTGTGGTGTATCTTTCCATGTTCTAGCGGAAGATTCACTCTCTTTTTGCACCTTTCGAGAGTAGTGGAGCGAAGCCCATAGAGTGACTGCATGGCTCGACTACGTTCTGGATTTTATGAGTCGAGAACGAAATAGACTGTGTCAGAACGGAACGATAGAGAGGGGTCCGGAAAAATGAGAGTGTCCTGCAAAAACAGCTATGTTCAGCATACATTGGCGAGCTCTTGACCAGCCCATAAGACAAGAGAGTCAGCCTCAAGTCTGGACAGGCAGGTGCATTGGATTCCTCCATTTTTCTTTCAGTGTCCAAAACAGATGGAGAAGTCAAGAGTCCAAAATCGGGAATGGTGGAACGAGGAAGCTGTTTCTCTCGACTTTCGGAGTCTGACAGTGCTCCACCCAATCTCGCTTTTTGCATCGAGTCGCTAGAGCGAGCCTCAAATAAGTGAAAAGACAGGAGTTGTCCAACTGTTATGATTTTCTGCATATCATTGCTCCGGAGAGACCATCACTCCAATGCTATCGGATGTCACAAAGGATGGTTTAATTGTTATAATATCCTGTGACTGCTGCTCTTTCTGCAAAAGAGAAAGGAAGTAACGGAGAAAAAACTACCTTCTATGGTCTCCACGTGTCATTCTTACAGCTGCTCCTCCTATTCCCCTTTTGTTGCCAATTGGGGAGTATCGATAGCCTTATCATGCTGGTGCCACCTCACGACTGCTGCCATTATAGTATTGGTGTTCGTTGCGCCAGCTACACTGATTCAGGGGGCTCATTGCACCACTTCCCAAACACAAACTTTTGGGTGGGGAGCTCCACTGCACATCTCTCGCTAACCGCGTTTTCCATGAAAATGATTGGACTACCACGGAGAGAACGCGTCCGATTCAGTGAATCCCCTGTTTGCAACACCAAGGGCACGGAGGGACCTTCTGGCCTCACTGTTTTGGTGGGTGGCCTGTCTGTCCCGACAGGCCATCTGGGCATTGCCCAGCTCTTTCAAACCAAGAGGCACTGGCAGAGGCATTGGCGAGTGCAGTTGTGACACCCAATTTCCAGACTTTGCATCATCGCTAATCATATTGGGCTCCCACCAAACTTAATGGCTTTGGTGAGTGCTGCGGCAAGTCCTCAGCCAATTAATTTCATTTTATTTTTCTCAGAGTATCTGACTTTTTCCTTCACAGGGTTTCGATATTGTTCCTGCTCTCCCCCCCCCCTCCCCTTCAGAAAAAAAAAGAGGAAAAATGGCGGAATAGGATTGATGCAGGTATGAATAATAAGCGTAAAGGCAGCATGGATGGCTAAGTCAGGGATTGGGCTAGGACTGATGAAATGGGGGAGGATATGAGCACAACAGAAAGGTTCGTCCAAGTATGTGTTTCTTTTTTTTCTTTTTTTCTTTTTTTCTTTTTTTATCAAAAAGAAAGCCTTGGCTGTAGAGGGTGATACGAGCATCCCCCGCTAGTAGTAGCCTCCAACTGCTCCATCTATTGGTGGGGAGCTGCACCTGCTGGAAACTGGGTCCAGCGTCCCATTTTACATGAAAAGTACATACTGCTCAGAGAAATCAGGCTGCCGGCATTGACTACCCCAATCATAAGAAGGGGGGTTAACTGAGCAGTAGAAGGATAAAGAAAAGAGACTCATAAGAAATAGACATGAGAAAGGATGTGTATGTTAGCGGAGTCCTCCCCAGGGGGCACCAGGGAGGAATTCCATATGATTGTGTACAAGTCAAGATACATGTATATGTACTCAGATGCGTGTGGGTGTAAGGGAGACCGGTTAGGAGTATTATCATTCAGGAAAGAATCTCTGCCAGAGAAAGGGCATGAGGCGGGAACGGGTCTGGAAAGTCCGAGGGAGGGCGTAGTGGGAATGAGGGTTCTATGTTTATCCAGTCTTCGAAAATTAAATGGTAGTCTCTTATATCGTCCAAATCCCGCTGTCCCTCTTCCCTATCCCCACTCCATTCCACTTTTGCAATCCATCCCCCTCTCTCTCCTCCTACCTGGTCTGTGCAGAATGTTGTAATCTGCATCCAAACATCTCCGATTTGTCTAAAGGGGTCTAACTGTGCTTTTGTGTCCAACAATCTTTGTGTGAGTTCAAAGTGCACCTGCTGCTGGATCTGTTCTGTGATTTCTGGCCCTTCCACTCTCACCTTTCCCATGGCCAGGGTGCATCTCTGCCACCAAGGTGCCCATATCACCGCTCTCCTTCCAAGTCTGTACATATTCTCAACGAAGGCCGTGGCTGCTCCTGCCAGCGGCCAGTGGCCAGCCAATATGGCTTGCCAGGACCAGGGCCAGGGGATTGTCGGTTCCATTTTCCTCCATATGCGATCCCACCATCGCCAAATGAATTGGGTGATAGGGCATTGCATAAAAATATGTTCGATGGTCTCCGCCTTCTTATGGAAAGGAAACAGACTCTGGCACCGCTGGCACCACGGAAGTAGCAGTCCTCTTTGTTCTAGATTAGTGCGGTCCACCAACCATGGTAACATCTGTGGGCACTCTGCCACTGCAGGGAGGTGATCTTCATAGGTTTAGATTTTTGTTCCTTGAACCATTGGATCGGTAAGAGGAGGGAGCGGTCCACATTTAGGTGCCTAGCCCATCGGTCGTTAACTGTGTCCCTCAACCGCCTTTTGGGTCTAAGCATTTTGTAGCCTAAGGCTGATTTGACCGACAGCTGGTGTAGGCGGATGTAACCAGGGTTGGGGCCTCCCCTCCTCTGGGAGGTTTTCCATGTCCATTCCGCGGCATCCAGAGTCAGGTCTTGGATTGGTTTGAATGGCTGGAACACCACCCTCTGTCCCTTCTCTTCTACTATACATGGATGCTTTCTTTTTCCATTTGAAGGGGTGTCTATTTCCTTGGAGGGTGTCTATTCTGGTGATAGTGTAGTGTTCGACCAGGACTGTTTGAGATGAGACCATATGTACCTGGCCCACCCTCAGCGGGGCCTCCGTGCTTGCCACCCAATCGCCTGCTCTCAGAGTGGGGCCTTGTCTAAGGATTTGGTACCACGCGAGTGGGATGGCTTCAATTAAACCACCAGTACCCCGCCCAACCAAACTTTTTGCTCTTCTTGAATTCATGGAAGGCCTGGACAGGGTCAGTAGAGGCTGGGTAGAGCCTCGATAGAGCTACGGAGGTCGTTCGTTTTGAAAACGAGAAGCAACGACCAGTGACCACAATATCATGATTTCTCACAATGAAAAAAGAAAAAGAAGAAAAAAGAAAAAAAAAAAAGAACGTTTGTCCTTTCTTTATATGGTAAAGAGTGAGGGTACTGCCAGTGTTGGCTCGTTAAAAAAAGAAAACATCGAGACAAGGGGGGGGGGGGGGGGGAGGGAGAGAGGAAACTGCCCCGAAAACAGCGCGTACTGCCCCCCAAAATGGCGCGTTTGACGGGCTGTAAGTCCTAAAACGAGGAGGTCGGGCAGCTGCACTGCCTCCAGTTGTTCAAAGTGGGAATGCATCTTGTGCCGTAACTTCGAACAATACAGAGGCTCAGGGTAAGGATGACACATAAATTAAGATATGGTCAAAAAAATAAAAGAAGAAAACAAGGGTACACCACACAGTTTGTCTTTTCTGGACGTCGTGGGCAGCTACACTTTGTCCACATGAGAAGGAATTTGGTGCATAACTCGGAACGATACAGAGAAGATTAGCATGAGATATGGTCCCACAGTAAGAAACTGCCCCGAAAATGGCGCGTACTGCCCCAGAAAATGGAACGTTTGACGGACCGCAAGTCCTACGAGATTTGTCTGGGGCCTGGCTCCGTTACTCACCACATGCACAAGAGACAAAAATCATGGCTGTGTATATTTCCACTGTTCTAGCCGAAGATTCATTCCTCTTTTGCACATTTGGCAAGTAGTGGTGCTAAGCCCTCAGGCCTGCCACCAATGTTGTTGGCAGCTTTTTCCTCAGCCGCGACTGCCCAACACGGACTTTTTTTTTTCTTTGGCAAGTTGTGGAGCGAAGCCCTCGGCCTGCCACCAATGTTGTTGGCAGCTCTTTCCTCGGTCACGACTGCCCAATCGCGACTGCCCAACACGGATTTTTGTTTTCTTTCAACAAAACAACAGGGGAAAAAAAAATCAATCGGGAAAAGGAAGAAACACCAAGTATCGGACGCCCACATTGAAGGACCAGTCGCCCGCTACTCTACCAGTTGCGTTCACATAAAACAAAGAGCTTTGGTAGCCCCCCAAAAAAGAGGTTCGAGAAGGTGGCTCGTAGGGTACTGGTGGTTTAAGTGATCCAAAAAATTTTCTACATGATGGCCGTACCATAGGTTTTCTCGCAACTAGTCTCCTGTTTTCCAGCCTCGTCTATCATTGTCCCAGAGATCTCCAACCCTGAGCACACCTCGTTTAACCCAATTCTTCCAGGGTAGGGATGAGCTTGTCATGACGCAGCCAATCGAGTCCGTAATCCATCGATTCCCAAAGAGGGGTTGACAGTAAACTTCCTCCCAACGGTTGGGGTGGGTTCTGTCCGAGAGCGGGAGTCTATGCCAGGTGTCTAGCAGAGATGGCGAAAAGTTCTCCACTGTCTGGCCACCACCATCCAACTCTTCCCTTTCTTGGGGGAGCTTGCGCGCAATCATCCAAAAACGGTCTTCCAGACATGTGAGCGGGTGGATCGTTTGGGGAGTTTCCGGGGCCAGCCGTATCAGATGTTCCAGAGCTTAAATCCACCACGGACACTGGGGGTGGAAATAATTTTTTTAATCCATTTTAATCGTAATGTTTGCACTTGCATGGCTGGGTCAATTATCCCCAGGCCTCCCTTTGCCTTAGGCCGGATAATTAAATCCCATGCCACTCGGCTAATCACGTTGCTTTGCTCGTTGTCCCCCCTCCATAGGAAAGCTGCTGCCTTTTTTCTCAGGCTCCTCAAGGCTGCTTTGCTCAATGACCATAGCAATGATTTATACCACAACGTTGCGAAGATTACATTGTTGATTACTAGAGCACGGCTAAAAAAGGATGTATGCTTGTTTCTCCAGTTGTTTAGTTTTTGTTGAGCCGGGGCGCTGATCCACTTGTCATTTGTTCGTGGGCGTCCTTCTGTGGTCATGGTTACCCCTATAATTCTTACTAGCGTTTCTAACGGCATCCATGTGATGCGCGGTGACTCTGGGGGACGACCCCCTTGATAGTGGATCCATCATCCTTGTGTTTTGCTCCCCCAGTTGACTGGCATGTCAGAGACCTTGGCAAACTTTTTCATCATCTGTTGAATTTGTTCCATGTTGTGATGCGTGGCCTCCACTAGAATTGTGAGATCATCTGCAAAAAGGGAGCATACTGGGATTGCATCCTCTGGAATGTGTGTGACACAGATTCTGGTGATGTTTTTATTTGCCCGAAGGTTGGCAGCTAGTGCCTCCATAATAACCAAAAAAAGGAAGGGGGCGATAGGGTCCCCCTGGCGGACCGACCGTTCCAGGCGTAAGGGTGGTGTCAGGCATCTGTTGACTTGGACACAGGTGGTTGCATTTTGGTGCAGGGTTTGTATCCAGCGTCTGAAATCTGATCCAAAATTCATTTTTTCCAGATATTTGTCAAGGAACAGCTAGTCCACATGGTCGTAAGCCTTTTCGAAATCAATGAACACCTAGGCTGCGTTTTGACGGGAGTGTTTTGTGAGTTGGAGTACTTCATGGATGAACAAAATGTTCTTTTGTATATTTCTATTTTCCATAAAGCCGGTTTGGGAAGGATGAATGATATCTTGCATTACCGGGATCATTCTGTTAGCCAAGGCTTTGGACAACATTTTTGATAGGGCGGTAATTTCTAATATCAATTTTGTCTTTTTTTTTATATATAAGAGGGTCAATATCCCTTGTCGCACCCTTTTTCTCATCTCTCCTGTGGGCCATACTTCTTCGTAGAAATCCATGATATCTTGGTTTAAAAAGTCCCACGTGGTTTTCCAAAATTCCTTAGGGAAGTCATCAATCCCAAACGTCTTTTCCTCCTTCATTTGCAGGAGAGTGGTTCATATCTCCTGTTTGGAGAGTGTGACTTCTAAGGATTCACGTTGTTCAGACGTCGGTGTTTTATTAACTGGTTTCAAAAATTCTTTTAATTGACAACCGTGGTACAGCGCGCCTGACTTATCTACATGCGAGGAGAAGATGTCTTTATAAAAATCGTATGTTATCTTAGTGCAACGAATCGTGGTCACGACCGGGGCCGAATCTCTGACATCCAGTTCGTAGAGTGCCTCGATCATGGTCCTTTTGAGACGTGTTTTAGTTAGGCTAAAGAAATGGGAGTTCATCGCTACTTTTATGGAGAATCAGGATAGCCTTGCCCTTGTCTGGGTTTCCTGCCATCGATATTGTGTGTGCTTCAAAAGTTGGGACTTTAAGTCAAGAATATGGGTTTGTAACTCATAGGTCCACGATTTCTGCCATTGTGAGTTTTTCTTCTGCTCTGCGTCCACGAGGTTTTGCATTATCGTGATTTCTTGCTGGTGTCGTTGTGTAGCTAGATGTTTTGAGTAATTGTTGAATTTTTTTGCCATAGAAAAAAAAAACCGTTGTTGAACCAAGTGATCTAAGAGTCTTGATGAAGGCTGTAACCTTTCCAGAAGTCTCAAGCCTGTTGCAGGTATTTCTTGAAGGAATCGGACTGCAGTACGGAGGTATTAAGTTTATAGTAGTTAGCCCCCTAGGCAGACCATTTGCGAAAGGTCCAAACTGCCATACACATCTTGTGGTTCAAACCTGGGTATGGACTAGTTGGCAGTATTGCTGCTACAATGAACCCTCTTGTCAATTCTTCTGATGCCAAGATTAGATCGATTTGGGAATTAGACAGTCTGGCGGGATCATTGTTCAGGGTATATGTGAAAGCTTTTTCAGACAAGAAACTGCGCTTGAAGGTATTGAACAACGAAAGGGGAGTGCACAAGTCTTTCACCATCCGCTCATCCTTCTCTGCATTGTGTGCTGTAGAGGGTTGGACTTTCCATCGGTTTAGCCATCTATCCGGTGCGACATTGAAATCTCCTGCTAGGATTATCGGGATATCTGGAGTGGGGACCGTTTCAATTTTTTTCGAAAAAGGTCGTTCTCTCACAGGTTGTGTTAGGGGCATATAAAGATATAATCCACATCATTTCAAGTTACAACACGCCCAACACCTTGACCCATCGTTCGTCCTCCTTATCCTCTTTCCAACTGAGTATTTTTAGACGTGATTTGGGCGGGATCCATATTGCCACTCCGGCGCTCCCTGGGCTGGGGGCGAAGGCTTGGTAACTTTCAAAGGGCCAAACTTGCTTATGAGCCCAGTGGTGCTCTGGGGTGTCCAGTAGGTGGGTTTCCTAATGCACACTACATCCGACCATGTCCTTCCCCCGACCACCCGCATTAAATCCCGTAATGCATTTTTTTTTTCCAGGTTGCGGGATGCTAAACCATTTACATTAATCGATCTAATATTCGGGTCTGCCTGTTGGAGTGTGTTTCAATTTTTTGTTTCTACTATACACTACTTTTACCCAGTCCATCGTCGTTCGTTAGTCCCTTTGCCCCATTCTCTTATGCGTTTTGTAACGGTGACCATTCTTGTGTTTCCCAGTCTACTTCCTTATTGAGAATATTTTTTCTTAATATAGTACAAATACATGTGAGCAGCTCATCAGTTGACCATATGTCTCTAGGTTTTATTTTTAGTTGTTGGGTATCTAACAGTGCATTATGTGTGTGTGTCATTGTAGGCATGCCTCCTTGTTGTCTTCGAATCTCACATAGAGATCCTTGTAGGCCATCTTCAGGTTCTCTGATGATACACTGATAGTGACCCTTGCCCTCGATTCGTAATGGCTTGCAATAAAATTTGTAACCTCGTGGACCCGTAATGCCTCTTCCCTCCGCATATGCCAACCGTGTAATGTCATTCCTCCACAGGTTGAGGCATATGGGTCCTCTGACTCTGCAGGTGAGAGGCCTAGTTCCCATTTTCCTGTCTTCCTTCTGATTGGGAGCACCAACACTTTATCCCCCTTCGGCAGGCCTTTGTGGTACAACCCCTTCTCAATAAGTTGACGCATCTTTGACCGCTTTGAAAGCCCCATTTCCTCTACCACCTCTGAGGTGTCATCCTCTCCCTGTTTGGTTTGTTCAATGTGCGTAGCCAGTTGTGTATAGTCGGGGGCTTGTCTGTGCAGCTCTTGGAAAGGTCTGTCGTTCTTGTCATTGAGGGGGGCTGGAATTTTTGGTGCACGATATTCCAGATTCTGACAACACCTGTTGCCAATTCGTGTCCGGGGAGAGCTCTTGCCCCAAAGCTTGTTTCAGGTTGGGGCTCTCATCCAGCAGGGAAAATAGTTGTACATAAGCCTAATCCCAATATGACGCAGTTTGCCCTGTGTACAGTCCCTGAAGTTGGGCAATTAACCATTCAGCAAGACCACTTAGCTTAGTTTCAACATCCGCTTCCCCTTGTGAACCCCAAACTTCAGGTGTGCTATCCATCATCTCCTCATCTGGGGGACCCTTTGGAGGTTCCCAATCGATTGGTTGGGGCCCAAAAGCTTGAACGAATGGGTCCATATTGAGGAGGGGCTCTCCCATCGCCACAGGTCTTCCGGAAGGGTCCGTGTTGGGGGATGGTTCTTGTAGGGCCTGAATCCGTTGAGAAGGGTCTGATGCTCCTACCCCCCGCAGGTGTGTTGCCCAGTCCCCTGGTGGGTGCTAGAGCTCTCAGCCCTTAAATTCCTTTGTTTCTCTCCCCTCGACACCATTACATCCCTTCCTTGTTCCTCCCCGTCTTCCCCTCCTCCTCCCACCCTCTCCTTGTTCGTCCATTCGTTATTGCCTCCGACGGGGCTCTCCGACCTCCATTGTGTTTTGCCCATCCCTCCCCTTGTTTGTTCGTTCTGTCCTAGTTTCCCTGGTTGTTGCTTGGCTGCCTGTTCGTCCCCTGTTTCTATTGTGCTTGTTATGGCCTGAAATTTGCTGTCTAACTGTCCGGGGTCGAATTGATGGTTTTGGTTATGCATTATTCCAGGCTTACTAGAGTGTGTTTTTTTTGTCGGGGCCGGGGTTTGCCATAATTCTCCCAGATCTGACGGGGTGATGAAATCCTAAGGTATGGGCTTTGTCGGGGGCTCAGTCCCCACTGTTTCTTACCTGCTCTGTTTTTTGTGGGCTAGTGCATTTTTTCCTTTGGTGGGGGGGGGGGTGAGGGATTGAGGGTCCCGTCCATTTGTGCCTCCACCGATTTGGGGGGCATCCATTGATCTGGTGGTTTAGCATTCCAATCCACCACTTCCCATTTTTCCCATTCCCATCCTCTCATCCCACCTCCTTCTTTGGGTTCATCCACATATACCCATCCTTCGCACCTTGCGTCTACAGTTCTCCACCAGATGTCTTTGAACAGATCGCGCAACAGGGGTCCTGTGGATCTGATTCTTTTGGCCGGGTGGTGGGGGCAGTCAGATTCCATCGGGAGATGACTGTATGCCTGACATTTAAAACACCATGGCCTTGTTTTATGTGTGGTGTGGATTTTGAAATCCCTCCCTCCCATTCGAAAGAGGATCACATCATCAATGGTAAAAAGGTGATATTTCGGTAGGTCCAGGGCCACCATAAGACAGTCATCCCTTGGAGCCACGTGGGGGGGGAAGGGGTCAATAAAATCAACAATCTTATTTTTTGAGTTAATTTCTGCATGAAAGCCCCTTGAATCTCGATGGGCACGTGCCGAAATTCCACCCAATAATGTTCCATTATTAGTTCGTCCCGCTTTTCCTATGGTCTTTGTTTTTTCGGGGGGGACCAGGGGAAGATCCGGACCTCCGATCGCCCACAAGGTATGCTCCACCATGTGTCCATAATTCACTTGTCAGAATCAAACATATAAATTATCGTAAAAACCATTGATGAAATAGGTTGGATCAGGAAGAAGTCACGTATGCCCTCTTCGGATCCTTTGAGGGTTGCAAGTATTTTTTTAATCCACCTTACCTTGTCATTGGCAGATTTGTAGGACCGTCGTCATAAAAAACTCACGTGCTCGCATGACGAGTGTATATTGCGTCTCTTTCCCTTATCATGTCGCTCGGGAGAGCTTTAACCCTATGTTTTTTCCCCCCCTGATTGATTATCTTATCTTCTGGGCTGACAAAGAATTTTGCAAGAAATAGGCCGACGTCGTACTCAGGTTATCCAGCGAAATTTCCAGGTCACTCTCCCCTTCCCCATCTCTTTTGACTGACAATGTTTGACCTGTATACATCTTCTTGAGCTTATCGGCCCATGAAGAAGGGGACCCTTGAGAGGCGGTTCCTTTCTTCATCTGCAAGTCTTTCATTTCCTTTAACAGATTTGTCGGGAAGGGGGAGAACAAGGTTGCGGGTTTTCTTTGTGGTCAGCGAGGGGCGGATGGGAGGAGGCGGCCTTTTCCTGTGTCCCCCCTTCCATCCTCTCCTTCTCGTACCGGGGTCACCAATTAGCCGCGTGGTGACCCATGACACCCTCATACCAGATTGTCGGAGGCCGTCCCCTTCCCTTCCTTCGTCTAGCTTCGTTTTTTAAGCTTGCCATGCTATTTTGATTTAGGGGTGAGTTCACGCGAATGATTGGATGTGTTACTAGGGAGCGTGGGTGATCGCAGAGTAGAGGGGGAAAGAGAACAGGAAGGAGGATGTCGCAACTCAGGGGAA
Organism: Chara braunii; assembly: GCA_003427395.1. Classification (NCBI taxonomy): domain Eukaryota; kingdom Viridiplantae; phylum Streptophyta; class Charophyceae; order Charales; family Characeae; genus Chara; species Chara braunii. The sequence continues at coordinate 215,628 of BFEA01000791.1, forward strand.
GGGATGGGGGTGTGGGGCGGTATCGGGGGGAAGAAAAACGAGATTCGGTGTGTATCGGGATCGGGGCGGAGGTTAAGAGTGTGGGGGGATGATCGCAGATAAGGGAGGGGCAAGTCGGGAGGGGTAAGAGGTGATGGGAAAGGAGGATAAGAGGGAGAGTGTCCCAGATCGGGATCGGGGTGGGTGTTGGGGGACGCGGACTTGCGGGGTGCTGGTCGGGGTGATAATGTCGTAGATCAGGATTTGGGGTGGGGGCTGGGGTGAAGGGATGAGAGGGCGAGGGACGCGCGGGGGGGATGATCACAGATAAGGGAGGGGCAAGTCGGGAGGTGTAAGAGGTGATGGGGAAGGAAGACAGGAGGGAGAGTGTCCCAGATTGGGATCGGGGTGGGGGCCCTTCAATCGTGGATGCTGAGCTATTTCAGCCACAACCGGGTAAGGAGTGTTTTGAAAATCAAGAACCCCTATGATGGGTTGAAGAGGCTGAGAGCGAGATCCCACTAGCCATGTATGTGGATTAGTGTGACCGGTGTAGAACGAGTGGGGGACGGGTGGGGGACAAGTGGGTGGCAGCGTGAAATAGGGAAAAAAAAAAAAAAAAAACATTTCATGACCAAAAAAAAAAAAAAAAAATAAAAAAAAAAAAAAAAAAAAAAAAAAAAAAAAAAAAAAAAAAAAAAAAAAAAAAAAAAAACCTGCTAAAAAATAAAAGAAAGTGCTCTTCTCACAGATGGTATCTGCTCCAGGCGGGGTGTCAATTGTCAGGGTGTGATTCACTAACCATGGTTGTGCCAGTCAAGACAACTGCATGCGAGTGGGCACACAGACCATATTCATTGACAATAGTCTGAGGGTTCCTTGAAATAGGCCACAGTGCACGCTGTTGGGTTGTTCAGACATAAATTCTTTTTGGCAAAAGAGAGCACGAGTAACTCCATACACCATTTGCTGTAGGTGAGGGGATCGAACCCTCCCAAACACCTCCCAAACCACAATCAATTTCCAGCGATGTAGCCATTCGTCTTTGCCTTCGCCATGAATGAAACGTGCGTGATTTCATGAACAAAAAAAAATGGTATCGATTTTAAGCACGTTTGGGACCGCCACAAGACCCCTACAGCAAAAACGGATTAAAAACCTACCAATGGGAGAGAAAAAAAAAACATCCTTTTCCCGGGCTTCATTCCCAAAAACAGGTTACCGCTGATTTCCTGCCTTTTTTTTTTTTTTTTTTTTTTTTTTTAAACGGGCCTAGTGCCTAAGGCTGGTATTACCAATAAGAAGATTGTGGGTTAAGGCCAGGGTCCTCACAGTCTGCCTAGACTAACCGAACCAAACTTGTTGAGAACCGGGCTCAGCGTCCCTCATGTGGTGATGAATCTGATGATGATGATCCTGGATGATGCTAATGATGATGATGATTAGTATCTATAAAGATTATAGAAGCATGTGCTTTATCAGCAATTCTGGCCTCTTAATCTTATACCAACTCCTAGTTTCCAATGTACCAGGACATTGTAACTCAGAGACAAACCAACCTAACCTACATCCCCTCATAGCTGATCTCTTCTCGCCACATAGCAGCCCCCCCCGGTTCGCCACTGGATTGCCTTCCTCCCTCGGCAAAACCCAGATCTCTCTACAAGGCCTCACAATCCTGCCATTTGCAGGTTACAGGGCAGCGCCCCAGCTCCGGCTAGCGTCGTTCTGACATCGGTCAACCAGGGGCACATAACAGAGCAACTCTGCAGATATCAGTCCAGGTTCGACCATCTCTGAATTCCTATCTCCCAGATGTAGAAGAAGGCTAGATGCTGCCAAGAAAACCAGAACACCAGAAAGCTAAATATAACCTGATGATGATGATTATGCTGATGCTGATTTTGATGATGATGCTTACGATAATTAGTATGTGAAAAATATAGAAAAATATAGGGACTATGCTATATCAGCACTTCTGGCCTCCTAATCCTAGAACCCCTCCTAGCCCTCCTTGTACCAAGACATTACATCTCAGAGACAATGCCCTCCTCACCAATGTCAACCACAGTTGACCTGTTATCGTCATCTATACTATCCCTGGCCCCATAAGGTTGTCAAGGCAGCCCCCCCGGTTCGCCACTTGATTGCTTTCCTCCCTCATCAGATCCCCAGATCTCTCTACAAGGCCTCATGCTCCTGCCAATGCAGGTTACAGGGCACCGCCCCAACTCCGGTCAGCATCGTTCTGGCATCGGCTAACCAGGGGCACAGAACAAGGCAACTCTGCAGATATCGGTCCAGATTCGATCATCTATGAAATCCTTTATCCCGAATAAGGGAGAATGCCTGATGCCGTTCATAATTGCAGAACACCAATATGCATGATATAACATGAATGATGATGATGTTATCCTACGATTAGTCTCCCCCCTCCCCTCCTATCCACGATGCCTGACAGTCATGCACGTCAAACATTAATCCACATACATCGGTAGTGGGATCTCGCTCCTGTGCGAGACCCTAACTGAACGTCGCGGCCATGTTTTTTTTTTTTTTTTTTTTTTTTTTTTTTTTTAATTWTATCCAAGTTGGTGTRGRGGTTGGATGCAARACATWTGGAAGTSGTTCCGTWWTTAAMAATTTKWTTWTCCATACGGTCTATGTATGTCCCTATGAGACTCTCTCTCACCCTTTTTTTTTTTTTTTTTTTTTTTTTTCTTAACTCAAGATATACGCTTATTGTGAAAATATGTAGAGGTCGGGGTCCTCACAGTCTACCCGAAAGAATAAGTGCTGGGAAAATTACCCAGTTTCGCTTACAAGGAGCACTGCTCTGAGGGGACCAGCCCCTGATCGATGTCCAAAATGAAAGTATGACGGACGGAACAATCTCTACGCACAGGTACCATGACCCTGAGTTAAACTAAGAGATGGACGATCCTAATCTCATTTGATCAACGTTATCCCAAATCAGATCTGCAATCCTAAGGAAGCCTGAACCACCTATATAGGTTTCTCGCCACTCACCCTTGGATCTTCGATAAGATCTACGGTCAATCGAACCAAGATCACCATGGATACAGTTCAAGTTTGCTTACCGATGCTAACTACAGGAATAACGCTCCCACCACAGACTGTGGCACTCACACTGCCTCCGTAGTGCCGCTACCCATAAGATTGTAATTTCCAAAAAAGGTTTTATCGCCCGAGCGAAGCCAAAACTCTACACTGTAACCCTTAGTAAGCATAACCAACTGACTCGATTACTTAGAGACGAAAACTCTATATGTTCAAGTTTATCCTCCAAGTACAGAGTATCAGATTCTCGACAAGAGCGAAAACGAAAAGGCAAAAAATTATCCTACAAACAACGGCCAACAACCAACGGAATCTTCAAAGTAATTAGAAAATCCTAATTCAGAATCGTGAGAACTACGCATGCTCAAAGTTACTACGAGAGGGAAACTGTAACCATATTTATCAGCCACCGACTCCCTTTTTTTTTTTTTTTTTTTTTTTTTTGAAAACAAATCCCCTTGCGTCAGGTAGGAGTGATGATACGAGCATGCACTCCTACCTGACTTATCGGGGCTCCATTCTATTGGTGGGGAGCTGCACCTGCTGGAAACCGAGTCTAGCGTCCCATGAGAAACAATGAAGGACCGGGGTACAACACAAACTAGGAACCGGGCCCAACGTCCCTTCTGATCAGTGCCAATGAGAAATTTGCAACTGAGTGTTGAGTCTTGTACCTCTTCACCTTGAGAGGACGCCATATATACGTATCTTCCTAGCACTTAGTCACACTTATTCTTGAGAAAGGTTGACCCCAACATTCACAGACAATGCAAGGGATTTTCCAGATCATTCATACGCATACCACAACCTGGGAACTAAGCAAAGGTTCGAGAGAGGGAAGTGATCAGGGAAAGCCACTGATTCTGAAAATCTAAAGAAAGTGCAATCGGTATGTTAAACAGACGACTAACACTTACCAATAACCAAGCATAACTATAGCAAACCCTGCGACCAGATAGATCACTACGGAGCTAGAGGAAAAAAGGCATATGAAAGCAACAAAGCAGAGATTCACTCACACACTCAGCGAGGGGGCGGTTCGCTCACATCCTACGTGTTGACACAGCAAGTAGAACTCAGAATGAGGCGCGTTAGAGGAGTACATGGCGGTTCGTGGGGAGAATACATGACGAAAACGCATCTCGATTCATTCAGACTAGAGAAAGTAAAACTATATGCGATGGGAAAGAAGATACAGTGCGCTAGAGCTACATCCACGATTTTAAACAACAGCTACAACCAACTACAAAACTTAGGAATTTAGATAAATGCTCTTACCGATTAAACCAGATCAGGAACATAACATCACATAACCAGGCTTTCTCGTAGGATGGTAGTCCCTTCTCCTTGTTGCTTGGACTCTTACGTGTCATTGAAGCAGATAGCACTTCCCGTCTTCGACATGCCGCCGCACTCCCACCATTGCTGTGTGCACTCCCACTGCCCACAACAATGTCGTTGCAATAGTTCTGTGAAGCATTGGCGTCAACCCCTCCGAATCTAGAGAATGTGTTGAGCCGAAAACACAGCCAAGTGCTCTTCATTACTTGAACCGGATATGACGACTCACGATGTGTCCTTGGTGTTGACAACACTCCCACTGCCATAGCAAGCCCTCCCACTGCTTGCACAGACGCTGATGCCTTCCTCCGCATAGTTAAACCCAAAACTGTCTGGGCAGTCAGGATTCGTCTCCTCAAAGTCGGTGATTGTATGTTTGAGCACTACATGATAGGTACCAACAGAAAGAAATTACACTCAAGTAGAACGATTTTGTCCATTGGACCCTTTGTGTTTTGTAACAACTAGGAATAACAAAACAAGTGGTGTAAATGGTGAAAATGGTGTAAATGGTGTAAAGATAGTTGAGTGGACTTGGGTTGCTCGGGGCTGCCAGGGCGCCAAAGTCGCTGAGCACAACGGCTCTCCCTCCCCCACTCAAGAGCGAGGTGGGGCATTGGGTTTTTCTTGGGGTGACTAGCATCACCCGAGACCTAGCAGGGTGAGATCAGCAATTAGGATCAACGTGACTACAGCCCGTCGCCTCCCTCCACATGGGCGTTGTCAACAATGTGTGTCTGTAGTAGCGCAAATTACCGTCGTGCTAGCGTTGTAATAACGCATCGTTCGACCTCCTCCCCCCCCCCCCTCCCACGCTTTTTCATTCTCTTTTATTATCCCTGGTGCACCCCTACTCCCAAGATCCTCTTTTTTTTTTGGGGGGGGGGGCAAAACTAGGGTGCAGTCTAGGTTTTCAGTTTTAAATGCGTTTCAGTCACGGTTTGGCGGATTTTGCTCCAAAGTGAGGAAAATTGTGAATGTATCCAACCAAGTTTGAGGGTTGGGTGGGGATTTGTTGTATTTGAGGGATGTCCGAATAGATTTAGAAGTGAAACCATGACTGCACCGTAGTTACCCCCGCTCCCAAGATCCTACCTCACTGTTTACCACTCGAGATCATCACACTCCTATTATCACAATGGGGGTGACATGACCGGACAGTGGTTGTAGGCATCAGGGCTAAGCAGGACCTACCCCCCTCATCCCTGACTGAAGCATGGTTGGACGAGCCCTGTCGTTGTTATTATTATTATTTTTTTGTTAAGAAATTACGATCGGGGTGGGACACAACCACACAGGGTCGGCAGTGTCCCATAAATATGAGTTTTATAGTGACGGAAAAAGGGGAAAAAAAAATGTTTTCTCTACTGCAATGATGTTGGGCTGGGTAGTGCAGGAAGCCGTGCTCACAATCTTCCTCCACAGAATGCACCTTGCAGGTAAGGCGGTCACATTCTGAATGTTACTGTTTTCTTTTTTTTTTTGGTCGTGTGTTTCTTATGAGTCCCCTGTCCGTGAATTGCTCTAGCTGTCCGTGATCTGCTCAAGCTGTGTTTTGTCAGAGGATTGTAAGGCTCATCACACTGACACTTAGGGGAATGTATCCAACCATTTTCACGGTCGGATCCATGTGCCAAATTTTCCCCTCTTTTATTCTTTTTTTGGAATCTGACAACCTGGCGACGAGGCTGAGATGCGCTCATTGAGGGCACACTCACACTACCACTTCCAAGAATGTATACAACTGCAATCACGGCCAAAACTTTATTTCCTTTTTTTTTTAATTCTTTTTTTAGGTTCACGGCCGCAACTTTTCTTCTTCTCTTTTTTTTTTTTTGTCCTTTCCGTGAAAGTACCAAAAAGAAAACGGAGTGGTACCCAGGCTCGACAAAACTCGGAGCGTAGTGAAATTCAGGGTCGGCAAAAACAGGCTCGGAGGTACTGGTGGTGTAACAGAAAGAAAACGGAGTGGTACCTAAACTCGGCAAAACTTGGAGCGCAGTGAAATTCAGGGTTGGTAAAAACAGGCACGGAGGTACTGGTGGTTTAAGTCCAGGGTGTTGTAGAGGCTAGTTACTAGGCTCACATTGATCGCCGGAAGCTGTCAGTCATGGTTGGCCTGAGGGGACAAGGCTACCTCCCATCCCATCCTCGCGTCAAAACTCCCAGCGCACCCCTTATTCCTACTATGCTGCCTCGGTGTGACCAACACTCAGGACCATTACCCTACCATCGAGGGAAACTTGGACCGAACGGTAGTGATAAGCACCAGGGTTAGTGACCCAGCCCTGGTGGAAGCACAGTCGAACAAGCCTCGTCGTACGGGGACTTCGGACGCCAGGCTCAAGCAATCACCTATTAGCCCCTAAGTAGACCGACTAGTAACTCACGCCCTCTTATCATCGAGACGCCTATTATTAGTTGGTTGTGACCTCCTCCCAACCCTATGGTTATGTATGTGTGTGTGTTTGGTATTGTACGTATGTGCCTGCAGGCTATGCGTGTATGCTTGTAATGTGCGTGGACCCGTAGCAGATGTTGTCCCCCACCATGGAGCATCTGTGAAGTGAATATCAGTGAGAGGTGCTCCTACCACCTTTACCAGTGCCTGTATCACTGTGTGAGTCATGTGTAGGTAGTATGTATAGGCCCCTAAAAGCACCTTGCCTCGACGCTGCGGAGGGGCGACCCTATGTACTGGAAACCTACTTAACGAGGTGATAAGAGCATCCCCGGTAAGTAGGTCCCGGCGTCGAAGGCTCCATCTATTGGTGGGGAGATGCACCGGCTGGAAATCGGGTTCAGCGTCCGTGTACAATGATGTGAATGTATCTGCTGGAAATCGGGTTCAGCGTCCCTATGCAGAAATGTGTTGATGTGTTGATGACTCCACCTACCTATGTATGCACGTTTAAACAATATATGTCAGATGATGGGAGAACCCTATTCATCTGCTTTATTTTTTTATTTTTTATTTTTTTCAAACAAAAAGGGGGCCCAGTGCCCAAACCTGATATTACCAATAAAAAGATTGAGGCCGGGGTCCTCACAGTCTACCCGGAGTAACCGAACCAAGCATGTTGAGAATAGGTCACAGCGTCCCTCATATGATAATAATGATGATGTTGATGAACTTCTACTGAATCTATGACTTTTGAATAGCAGAATAGCAGAATAATCACAGTTGGTTGATGGGACCTTGGGGTGCCTCTTCAACTCTGTATAGAGCCGCCTAATAATTCTAGAAATCGTAGTTCCCCGATTAGTTCCCTTGCTGCCCTTGCTATTTCAACGATTTTCTAATTCTCCTCTCTCAAGCCATGTCACAAACCAGCGTGGTATTCCACATTATTCTACTTGATAAACCTCCTACTCTCAACCAAGATTGGGATCATCGTGACCATATCACGATATAGGAACTATAGATAATGAAGAAGGGGGAAAGGGGTCTGGGAAATCCTCCACAGGAAGCAAAGACAAGGTTGGATCCCCCAATAGTCAGTCTTCAAATACCAAAGGGTAATTTATTCAACCCCCTTCATCTTCCTTGCCTTTCACTCCTTCCCAAACAACCTTTCTTAGTTTCCCCCCCCGATCCCCCGAAAACCAGTATTTATTGAAGTTGTAAATATGTTTGAGAATTTCACTTCTTATTGATAAATGTTGCATTTTTTCTTTCGACTTTTCTCATTTAGAAGAAATATCCAATTGAATTTGTTGCTTAATTAAATCTGTAAATTCTGGTTCATCAAGACGAACTCCTTCCCATTTATAAGTACACCTTCTCTTCCAAATAACCCAAAGGATTGTTATTCTCCCTAGGATGAAGATGTTTTCTGTACAGTCATCACAGGGTTCTGGAGCCCACGTTTCTAGTAGTATTGACCTCCAACCTAATGGTCATGGAGTGATTGTTTTTATTTGTCTCCAAGTGTGATCCCACCATCTCCATAACCAAACAACCCTCGGGCATTGCATAAAGACGTGTTCAATTGTTTCACAAATCAGTTTTGAGGGAAAGACCAACCTACAGAACTTACATTAGGGAACGACTAATCTTTTTTGTTCCAATGAAGTTCTACTTATTAGCCAATCATTGGTTGGGAGACACTTGTGCTCAATTTGCCATTGAAGTGAGGTCACATTTGATGGTCTTGCCTTTATATCTTTGAACCACTTGATTAGACTAAGGTCTTGTTTACTTAGATTTAGATGCTTCATCCATCTTGTTGTCACTTTCTCTCAGATTGATTTTTGGTCTTAGCATCCCGTAAGTGAATTTTACTGTTAAAGAATGCAAAGTTCATATGTACTTTATTCTTTTGCTACCTTGGTTATTCACGGTCCAGTAAATTGGATCAAGATCGAAATGAGGAATGAGATTTGAGGGCGTGAAGGCTAACAAGACATTTTTCCTTAGCAATACCCGAATTCTGAAAATCATATTTTTTTTCACCCATTGGATCTTTTCCTGTTGATTAGATATAACCGAGTTGTCTTGTGCTAGATGAAAAAGAGTCAGGAGAATATCCCTGTTACTAAATATGACCACGATATTGCCAATTATATTTATATAACCTTTGATTGTCACCCATTCGTTTATCTTAAGTTTAGGATCATTACGCAGGATGCGAAACTATTCCAAAGGAATTAAATTAATTACCATTCTAGGTTTCCAGAGGTATGATGGCAATATCTCAGTTGGCCTTGTAGATCCGTTACTGTCTTCCAATCATTGCTTATTGGATTCCATATGTCTTTTATTCGTAGGACTCCTTTCCTTACCCAGCTTCTCTACGGGGAGTCCATACAGTGAAGAAGATTTCCTTGCGAATCTTTAATCCATTTGTTATTAAAAATGGGTTGTTGACACACTTCCTCCCATCGTTCTGGCGCAAGTTTATCTGATAGGGGTAGTCTTCTCCATGTTTTTAGCAGAGTGATCCAAAACGAATCCTTACACAAGTCACTGCGTGTTGCTTGTCGATCTGATGGTATTTGATTATTGTATTCCTTAGTGCTTCTTCTTGGGAGGGACCACTCACGATTTTCTATCCACATCAATGGATCAATTCTTTCTGGCGTAGGGAGAGCTAACCTTCTAATCTGCTCCCATGCAAGAACACTCCATGGGGTTTGAGGATTAAAGAGCAGGTGTTTGATCCATTGAATAGAAAGAGATGATGCTTGGGTGGGTCTATAATACCCAACCCTCATGTGGATTTTGGTTGGATCACTGATTGTCAAGCAACATGACTAATGATATTCATGGTTACCTCTCCAAAAAAAAACTCTTAATTGTTGTTGGAATACCTTAAGAGTCTCTCTGTCCAGGGCCCATATTGCTGACGTATACCATATTGATGCCAGGACAACATTGTTGATGGCTAATGTACGCCCTATTAGTGAGGTGTGTTTATTTTTCAACAATTTCAACTTTGTTTAGGCTTGTTGAACAATCTATTCATTATTAGTTTTAGGTTTTCCTTCTGTTGTGAAGGAGATTCCTAACACTCCGATGGGTTGATCTCCAGACAACCGTTTGATACTAGGTTGTTCTGCAGGTCTCACACCTTGGTGGTGGATCTACCATCCTGGTGTTTTGCTACCCCAGTTAACCTTCATGTCTAATAAGAGGCAAAAATGTTCCATCAATTTCTGTATTATTAATACATTTTCATGAGATGCATCTACCATTAATGACAGATCAATGATCATCCACAAAGAGGTGATGGGGAAGGATTGCATCTTCTGGAATAAATGTGATTCGAATCCTTTTAATATCTTTATGAACTCATAAATTGGTTGCAAGAGCTTCCATAACAATGACAAAGAGGGATGGGGCAATGGGATCTCCTTGTCTTACTGATCTATACAGTGGAATAGGAGGGCCTACATTGCCATTTACCATTACCCTAGTTGTTGCTTTCATGTGTAAAATTTTGACCCATCTTCGGAAGCATGGACCAAAATTAGGTTTTTCGAGACACTTATCTAGAAAAAATCAAATCCACATGATCGTAAGTCTTTTCAAAATCAATAAATGAAAGTTGCGTTGTGCTTTGACTGACATGTGATCTTTATGAGTTCATTAATTAGAAGAACATTATCCCGTATATTCCTATCAGACATAAATCTTGTTTGTGTTGGGTGAATAATATCTGCTATGATTCTGGTCATCCAATCAGCTAATTCCTTCGCCACTAACTTGTAAACTACTGTTAGCAAGGTTATAGGCCGATAGTTTCTGATGTTCGTTTTTTCACCCTTCTTGTTGAGAAATGTTAATACCCCTTGTCCTACTAGCTCACCCATATCTGCTGAATCTCATACATCTTGGTAAAAATTTATGAAGTTTTGAGAAATTGAGTCCCACATTGATTCTCATAACTCTTTTTGTAAGTCATCTATACTAGGTGTTTTTCTTCCTCCATTAGCATTAGGGTTTTTCAAATTTCCTCTTTGGAGATCGGTTTTTCTAGCATTTTTTTTCGCTCATCTGATAATGATTTTGTGAGGGAAAACAAAAAATCATCAACTTCAGTGTTACGTTGATCTTGGGGGATGTTCTCGTTGGAGATATTGTCTGAAGGTATCGTTTTTGAGATGGGAAGTGTTGAGTTTATAATACCCTTTACCTTGATCTGACTTCTAACTAAATGAAAAGACTGTCGCACACATCGCATGATCTAGACCTGGGTAAGGGCTACATGAAAATATTTCAGCTAACTGTAGTGCTCTCTGTAATTCATCTGATACTAAAATAAGATTTAGTATGGATTTAGTGGATTGTCTCGGTTGGCTTCTTCCGAAACATGTGAATGTTTTTGATCGTGGATTGAGCCTCCAAAATTAATAAAAAACATTGAGAGTATGACAATTGTTAGCTGTAATCATTTCATCCTTTTCCACATAAGTCGGGCATGGGGAGGGGATACGCCAACGATCCAGGTGTCTATCAGGGGCCAAGTTGAAATCCCCTACTATAATCACCGGGATGCCCACTGGGAGCCGGGGAAGAAGAGATTCAAAAAATGTTTGTCGGTCCCCAATCTCATTATGTCCATATACACAGAGGATGTTGACGACTTCCAATTCCAACATATCTAGGATAAAAAATCATTTCCCTTCTATAGGATCCGCCTCCCAATATAGGGGTTCAACTTTAGACTCCGACGGTATCCATATTGCTACTCCAACACTACCTGGCCTAGGGGCATGTGCCCCGTAAGCTGTGTGTGGCCATAATTCCTTATGATTATGATGATGAGAGTCTATATTCATGAGATGATTTTCTTAAATACACATAATATCTGACCATTTTTGTCATCAATTCTCTTGAGTTGATCGTATATAGCTTGTTTTTTTGCTCTGTTTAGCTGAAGCCAATCTATTGACATTGAGGGATCTAAGGTCCAAATCTGCATTTCTCTTGAGCAATTTCGATACTTTATCCTTATCATATAAGGCATCAATTAACTTGATTCCTTCCATTTTGCTTTAATGGTTTTTAATAACTGCTCATTAGAGATTAGGAACGAAGGGAGATTGTTGGTGACAGGTTATCCTCATGCCGACCAGAACCCTTTATCTAAGACTCCTCCAACTTCCAAAGTTTCGTGCATGAGAAGTCTGACAAGGAGAGTGGTAACATCAGATTCTGACCAAAATGTACTAGCCTTAACTTTCAGTTGTTGGAGTTCCATCAATATCTTCATTCCCATCCACCTAAGATCCGTATGTTTTGCCTCTTCTAATTTTAGATAAACATCAAACTCTGCAATTCGTTATGGATCAGTTACCAATATTAGAGAGGATGAAATTTCTTGGGAAAACTGTTCTCTCACGTATTTAATAATATCAATCTTAAATAGATTTTTCTTTGCTTTCACCTCCATTATGGTGCACGGGGAAAGAAGGGAGGGTTTCGTACCTAGTACTGTTACCTCACCATGCAAAGCCCCAGGGGTTACTGACAAACCTACTTCCCAAATCCCTCCTTTGAATCTGACTCGAAAAACAACAATTCCTGTTTTTTAGGGGGGGGAATCACTATGTTCGTTTTTCATTCTCAAGTTCAATTTTTGTCTTTTGCTAGTGATCAGTGCTAGTTGAGTAGTGAGGAGGGGCAACTCACTGCTTTGTACTAACTCCGTTGTTTGAGATATCTGTAGCTCAACAGAAGAGAGAGAATCTTGTTTCTCACTTGGGAATGCCTTGACTGCTCACTGCTTATTCTAGAAGTCCTTAGTAAGGTCAATTATAATCTCACTTTCTTGATTTTGCCTCTCTGTTCCTTGATCCTCAGGGTATTCGTCCCACTCAATTAGAAATGAGGTCTTTCGAGGACCCATATCTGGACCAGGGAGCAGCATTAACTTTTTTCCACCACTTAGTTGAGATACTACTATTTTAAATTTAATAAAGAAGGTTAACAACACACATAATTTTCACCATACATACATTATATATGCAACTTAGACCCAATTTTTTTTCATTGCTCATGTTTTCTTCACTCTTATTCTCAATTTTCAGGACACATTTGAAAAGTTGCAGATTTCTCATCGCCCACGTTGTTGTCATCATAGTTGTTAGTTGCTCGTCCAAACAGATAACCATAAGGTTGCTTTCTTGGTCTTAGGAGCGTTCATCACTTCGGGATGCTTCATGATTTTCGGATCGCTTGAACAGATAACCATAAGGGTTGCTTTCATGATCTTTGGAACATTCACCACTTCAGGATGTTTCATGATTTTCGGGTCGCTTGAACAGATGGTCATAAAGGTTGCTTTCATTGTCTTCGGGATGTTCATCACTTCAGGATGCTTCATGATTTTCGGGTAGCTTGAACAGATGGCCACAAGAGTTGTTTTCATGGTCTTCGGGACATTTCTCACTTCAGGATGCTTCATGATTTTCGGGTAGATTGAACAGATTGTGGTAAGGGTTGCTTTCATGGTCTTCGGGGCGTTCATCGCTTCGGGATGCTTCATGATTTTCGGACGGTCTGAACAAATATCTATAAGAGTTGCTTTCATGGACTTCGGGACGTTCATCACTTCGGGGTGCTTCATGATTTTCAGGTGGCTTGAACAGATGACCATAAAGGTTGCTTTTATGGACTTCGGGACATTCATCACTTCGTGATGCTTCATGATTTTCGGTTAGCTTGAACAAATGGTCATAAGAGTTGCTTTCATGATCTTCGGGTCATTCATCACTTCGGGATGCTTCATGATTTTCGGGTAGCTATAACAGATAGTCATAAGGGTTATTTTCATAGTCTTCAGGATGTTCATCACTTCGGGTTGCTTCATGATTTTCAGGTAGCTAGAACAGATGGCCATAAGGGTTGCTTTCATGGTTTCCGGGACGTTCATCAGTTCGGGATGCCTCATGATTTTAAGGTAGTTTGAACAGATGGTCATAAAGGTTGTTTTCATTGACTTCGGGACGTTCATCACTTCGGGATGCTTCATGATTTTCGGGTAGTTTGAACAGATGATCATAAGGGTTGTTTTCATGATCTTCGGGACGTTCATCACTTCGGGATTCTTCATGATTTTCGGATAGCAAGAACAGATGATCATAAGGGTTGTTTTCATAGTCTTCAGGATGTTCATCACTTCGGGTTGCTTCATGATTTCCGGGTAGCGTGAACAAATGGTCATAAAGGTTGTTTTCATGGAGTCTGGGACGTTCACCACTTCGGGATGCTTCATGATTTTTAGGCAGCTTGAACAGTTGGTCATAAGAGTTGTGTTTATGATCTTCGGAGCGTTCAAAACTTCGGGATGCTTCATGGTTTTCGGGGAGCTAGAACCGATGGTCATAAGGGTTGCTTTCGTGGTCTTCGGGATGTTCATCACTTCGGGTTGCTTCATGATTTTCAGGTAGTTGAAAAAAATGACCATAAGGGTTACTTTTGTGGTCTTCGGGACGTTCATCACTTCGGGATGCTTAATTATTTTCGGGTATTTTGAACAGATAATCACAAAGATTGCTTGCATGGTCTTCAGGACGTTCCTCACTTCGGGATGCTTCATGATTTTCGGGTAACTTGAAAAGATGGTCATAAGGGTTGTTTTCATGATCGGTAGGACGTTCATCACTTCGGGGGGCTTCATGATTTTCGGGTAGCTTGAAATAAGCATCATACGGGTTGTTTTCATTGTGTTCGGGACGTTCATCACTTCGGGATGCTTCATGATTTTCGGGTAGCTTGAACAGATTGTCGTAAGAGTTTCTTTTATGGTCTTCGGGGCATTCATCACATTGGGATGCTTCATGATTTTCGGGTGGCTTGAACAAATGCCCATAAGAGTTGCTTTCATGGACTTCGGGATGTTTATCACTTCGGGGTGCTTCATGATTTTCGGGTAGCTTGAACAGATGACCATAAAGTTGCTTTCATGGACTTCGATACGTTCATCACTTCGGGATGCTTCATGATTTTCGGGTAGCTTGAACAGATGACCATAAGAGTTGCTTTCATGATCTTCGGGTCGTTCATCACTTTGGGATGCTTCATGATTTTCGGGTAGCTAAAACAGATAGTCATAAGGGCTGCTTTCATGATCTTCAGGATGTTCATCACTTCGACTTGCTTCATGATTTTTAGGTAGCTTGAACATATGGTTATAAAGGTTGTTTTCCTGAATTTCGGGACGTTCATCATTTCGGGATGCTTCATGATTTTTAGGTAGCTTGAACCGATGGTTATAAAGGTTGTTTTCATGGATTTCGGGACGTTCATCATTTCGGGATGCTTCATTATTTTCGCGTAGCTTGAACAGATGACCATTAGGGTTGCTTTCATGATCTTTAAAACGTTTATCACTTTGGGATGCTTCATGATTTTCGAGTAGCTAGAACAAATGGTCATGGTCTTCGAGACGTTAATTACTTTGGGTTGCTTCATGATTTTCGGGTAGCTTGAACAAATGGTCATAAGGGTTGCTTTCATGGTCTTTAGGACGTTCATCACTTCGGGATGCTTCATGATTTTCGGGTAGCTTGAATAGATTGTCATAAAGATTGCTTTCATGGTCTTCGGGACGTTCGTCACTTCGGGATGCTTCATGATTTTCGGGTAGCTTCGGGATGCCATAAGGGTTGCTACCTGAAAATCATGAAGCATCTCAAAGTAATGAACGTCTCGAAGACCATGAAAGCAACCCTTATGGCCATTTGTTCAAAATACCCGAAAATCATGAAGTGTCCCAAAGTGATGAACGTTTTGAAGACCATGAAATCAACTCTTATAACCATTTTCGGATAGCTTGAACAGATGGTCATAAAGATTGTTTTCATGGACTTCGGGACGTTCATGACTTCGGGATGCTTCATGATTTTCAGGTAGCTAGAATAAATGGTCATAAGGCTTGTTTTCATGGTCTTCGGGACGGTCATTACTTCGGGTTGCTTCATGATTTTCGGGTAGTTTGAATAGATGGTCATAAGGGTTGCTTTCATGGTCTTTGAGACGTTCATCACTTCGGGATGCTTCATGATTTTCAAGTAGCTTGAACAGATGGTCATAAAGATGACTTTCATGGTCTTCGGAACGTTCGTCAGTTCGGGATGCTTCATGATTTTCGGGTAGCTATCATGAAATCGAGAGCACGGTTAGTTTATTCATGATGAAACCACATAGTGAACTGAGTTTTCAACTTTTCATATCAAACACGATCTTGAAACACATGTGTATTAAGCTACCCGAAAATCATGAAGCATCCCGAAGTTGCTTGAAAAGTGACCACAATAGTTGTTTTCATAGTCTTCGGGACGTTCATTACTTCGGGTTGCTTCATGATTTTCGGGTAGCTTGAATAGATGGTCATAATGGTTGCTTTCATGGTCTTTGGGACGTTCATCACTTCGGGATGCTTCATGATTTTCGGGTAGCTTGAACAAATGGTTATAAAGATTGTTTTCATGGTCTTCGGAACGTTCGTCACTTCGGGATGCTTCATGATTTTCGGGTAGCTTCGGGATGCCATAAGGGTTGCTACCTGAAAATCATGAAGCATCTCGAAGTGATGAACGTCTAGAAGACCATGAAAGCAACCCTTATGGCCATTTGTTCAAAATACCTGAAAATCATGAAGTGTCCCGAAGTGATGAACGTCTTGAAAACTATGAAAGCAACTCTTATGACCATTTTCGGGTAGCTTGAACAGATGGTCATAAAGATTGCTTTCATGGACTTCGGGACGTTCATCACTTTAGGATGCTTCATGATTTTCAGGTAGCTTGAACAGATGATCATAAGGGTTGTTTTCATGATCTTCGGAACTTTCATCACTTCGGGATGCTTTATGATTTTCGGAGAGCTAGAACCGATGGTTATAAAGGTTTCTTTCGTGGTCTTTGGGATGTTCATCACTTCGGGTTGCTTCATGATTTTTGGGTAGCTGGAACAGATGGTCATAAGGGTTGCTTTCATGGTCGTCGGGATGTTCATCACTTCGGGATGCTTTATGATTTTCGGGTAGCTTGAACAGATAGTCATAAAGATTACTTGCATGGTCTTCGGGACGTTCGTCACTTCGGGATGCTTCATGATTTTCGGGTAGCGTCGGGATGTTATAAGGGTTGCGACCTGAAAATCATGAAGCATCTCGAATTGATGAACGCCCCGAAGACCATGAAAGCAACCCTTACGGTCATCTGTTCAAAATACCAAAAATCATGAAGCGTCCTGAAGTGATGAACGTCTCGAAGGTCATGAAAGCAACCCTTATGACCATTTGTTCAAATACCCGAAAACCATGAAGCATCCCAAAGTGATGAACGCCCCGAAGACCATAAAAGCAACTCTTGTGATCACTGTTCAAGCTACTTCGGGATGCTTTATGATTTTCGGGTAGCTTAATACACATGTGTTTCAAGATCGTGTTTGATTTGAAAAGTTGAAAACTCAATTCACTATGTGGTTTCATCATCAATAAACTAACCCTCCTCTCGATTTCATGATAGAGAAACTATTTTCATAATGCACAAACCAACATCATTTTTCCCACTTCACAATTTTCATATGCAAATTTTCAGGTGTGCGATAACCGCTTGTGCTTTTCGTCGGTAGTGGTCGTAGATGGGAGTCAGGTCTAGTTCTGTGTAGTGGTGACACAAGAAAAACCTTATTGCGCTCTGTAGTGGTCTTCGATTGCACTAGGTGTATTACTTTTACTATTCCTCCCCGTTGTCGAGCGCATCGGTCCGGCACTGCACGTGGCATCGCGAGACCCTCTCGGCCGCGTCACACAGGAGTTGGACCAACCTTGTCATAAACACACAAATAAAGCTTCCTTAGGCCGCTCCGGCCGAGTGCGCCAGCCATACCTCTCGCGAGCCCCTACGACAGGATAGGGCCTACACGAGGTACAACTTACCTCCACCTTACGGGAGCTGTCACCTCCCTTCGGTGGGTGTATCCCCGCCGAGCTACCAGTCCAGAGTACGAAAGCTACTCGGTTGCAATTGCAGAGGTGGACCAGCCAAGGGCGTTTCTCATTCGCTGTAGCATAAGGGGTACACGCGGTAATACACCCATCGGATCCGCACGCGGACCCACATCTTGGGGGGCTGAAGTCCCAAGCGAGGCTCGTCGTCGGTCGGTTAGGACGCATCCCACTCAGAAAGGGAACACACACAGACATACACACGAAACGACACAACACAAACAACGCGACAACGCTCTTAGCCTCTTAGTAACCGTCCCATAACTTTTTGATGCGGAAATCGGATAAGCGTCGCGTGCGAGGCTTAGTATAAAATCGCACGGACGCCGGGCTAACTCAAATCGACTCGCAATGCGAGCGTACGCAAGCGGTCGCAATGATCACGTACTATATAGTACCCATGCTCACGTGACCCTCGTTAGTCTCGAGGGTCGCGTTCGACACTCAAGTGTCGGCTGACAAGCGCCTTGAGGGTTAATCTCTCGACGCTGGACAACCGCCATGCGTGGTTGAGGATCACACCCTCTTCTGCACCCTGTGTAGCGGTCGAACATCAAGGGGTTTGACTTTGACGGCTTTACGCTGTCGTGGCGGTCGAACATCAAGGGATTTGACTTTGACGGCTGCCACGAACTATAACGTCCTACTATGAAAGCTCAAAAAGGAAACTCACTCCGACTCTCGTTAGCTTAGTGGCCTCCCAGAGTGGAAGGAGGTAGACAGGCCCAAGCGACACGTGAGCGGAGAAGGCCCGGTATCCTACCCATAGGCTACTCGGCGTCTGGGATAATGAGGCCCGTACACGGATTCCCATAGGTCGACTGGGATTAGTCCTTCGCCCACGTGCCGCTTTGCGATACCAAAACCCCGAGTCTATTGACCGTGTCGCGCTCGTGGTCTCGCCGCCTGACCCGTAATTTTTTAGTGCGAGAATCGGCGGGTGCTGCGCGCACGGACTTAATATAAGATCACGCGGGCGTTGGACCTACACATACCATCTCACTATGCAGCTCTACATGAGTATCTGTTATGACGGCGCGTTATGTGGTGCCTATACCCAAATGACATATTCTAAGCCTTGGGGTTATCTCCGGCGCTCGGGCATTGG
>BFEA01000791.1:271242-284850 GCA_003427395.1 Chara braunii
GGTGCCATGGGTGGGGGGCGGAGCGGCGTTGGTGCGAATACCCTTATAAGGGTATCCGGCGATCCGCCCTGGTTTTTGCAAGTGACAGAGAATAAGCTTGGTTTAAAGTTGTGTACGCCGAGTGAGTCGCAATTGTGTCTTTCACTTGTGCTGATTGAGTGGTTGACCAAAGGTAGAGTGTGCGTGGGCGTGCAGGTTTAAGGCGCGCGTGATCTTTTTCTTGTTGATGATTGTGAAAGTCAGTCTGGTTGTCGGCTAATTTTTTATTATTCTTTATTTTTTATTAAACTAGGATTAAATGATATTTTATTTTGATTGGTACACTTGATCGAGATATGTGCGTACGTGCGGAGGGCGACGTCAACAGCGGCACAACTCTGCATGATGAGCGGAAAGGAACGTAAGGGTCGAAGTGTGGAAACGAGCAACTGCGCGGTAGGCGCGGGGCTTGACGGCCGTGGGCTTAGTTGATAGGCTGAGGTGTGGCTGTAGAACGTTTCAGTAGATCCGCGCGCCGCATGGTACCCGCTTATGTACTTTACCGCTAGTGTTAAAACCAGCCTTGGGCCTAACACTATTGGTTATAGTATTAGGCTTTTGCTCAGGGGATTCAGAGATCGAGGCCAGCGGGTGACAGCGTGGAAGTATGGGAGTCCCGAGGAGGCTATCCCCCTTGTCAGCGGAGTCCGAGAGGTACTAGTGTTTCCCCTTCCCCGCCGTCGTTTTCCGGTGTTAAATTTTCTTATATTTTATTACTTATCGTCGTTATTATTATGTTGGGGCAACGGCTCGTGGGTCACAACCCACGTTTTAAATGGGCAAAAAGAACAGTCGTTCGCAGGTCCGTCCCGGCCGTAGTTCAAAACAGCAATAATAACAGTGGCCCGCGTTATACACATGGTGCCTGTTCGAAACAGGCACTTTTGTCTTCTTTTTTTTTTTTCTTTTTTTTTTTCTTTTTTTTTAATCCGTCGTATGGTCGCGCCCCGCGCCACGCGGCGGTTGGAACGGGAAAAAAAAAGAAAAAGAAAAAAAGAAAAAAAAAAGATTAAAAAAAAACAAAAAAAAAGAAAAAACAAATCATGGTCGGGCCACGCCGGGGTTTGGCCGATATATCTGCCCATGGCCAATCTGGGGTGTGGCCGAGACATCTCGGCCGTGGCCAATCTAGGGTGTGGCCGAGACATCTCGGCCGTGGCCCAACCATGGGGCCGAAACACCTTTTATTTTTTTTCGTTCCGCGACGGAATTAAAAAAAAAAAAAAAAAAAAAAAAAACTCGCAGCCGCAGTGAGGAAAAAAAAAAAAAAAACGTTGTTCGAAAAAATAAAATAAAAAAATAGTGATGTTTTTTTTGCCGATTTGAACTTGGACGACGAGGATGTTGCCATTAAGTGTTTTTTTTGCCATTTTGAATTTGGAGGACGAGGATGTTACCATTAAGTGTTTTTTTTGCCGTTTTGAACTTAAAGTGTGACCCAAGAGCAATTATCCCTATTATTTTTATTTTTCGGCGTTATTTGAATCGAGCGCGATATCGGAGTTAGCGGTCGTTGGCGGGGCCAACGGGTCGGCTCAAATTGTGTAAAATCCTGACGTTTTGAAGCTACTTGCCGAGGCAAGCCGGCACAGAGGTGAGATCCCACGTTGCTGCCCTCTTTGATTGGGTGTGGAATGTGGGCGCAGCACGGGGTGCTATGACCCGCATTGCAGTGAGGAGCGATCGAAACCCCCCCACGGGTGGTTGTCACGGTAGTCGAGGACCTTGAGCACGCGCCTCTTTTGGCAGACCCGTTTGGGTTCCTGCGTGTTCGGGCTGTTGGTGAAAATTGTATATCCTGCCCGTCTTGAAAGATGGACTGAGGGATTCAGCGTGCACGCAAGCCGGTGGGCGCAAGGCCACGAGGAGGAAGAAACCTGAGTTCTGCGGGTGCATCGTCCGCCGACCACGACCTGCTGTGAGAGGTTTGAGTGTGAGTATGCCCGCCGAGGCCCAAAAGAAGTGGACTGTGCCTGGGCAGAGCGGCCGAGGGCACTGTCGAGGAGTCCGCAGCGGTGCTGTCTGCCCAGGTTGCGCACATAGGACCCTTTTCCATTTCAGGCTTCAAAGTTCTCATTTGAATATTTGCTACTACTACCAGCAAGATTTGCACGGGGACCCGTTTTGCTTGGGCCCGTGCAGCAAGTTGTGCAGTAAGCCCCGCGGCCTCCCACTCTTCGAAGAGTCAGAGTAGCCACGACGACCATGCATACGTCGCGAGCTCAGCACCATCCTTTTTCGGGGCTAATTGATTCGGCAGGTGAGTTGGTTTGCACTTCGTAGCAGATTTTGGCTTTTGTGGCCACCATCCCACTGTCTGTATCGGGCCACGCCCGTTGTGGTGTCTGGTTAGCGCGCAGTCTGAAGCGGCACATGCGCTGTGATGGATGTCGCAGCTATACTGACGTGCAAATTGTTCGTTGGACTTAGGTATGGGGCCGAAAGACAAGTCGTGTCGTCTATAGCAGGTCTCCTCCAAAGTTCCCGCAGGGTAGCTGGAGCTATCGAATAGTATGTTTCAAGTCATTATGGGGTTGGTCAGCACGCCAGGCACTATGGGAGTACCAACGAAGAGACAAGGGAGTTGGTTGCCAAGACGGGTGAAGGAAGAAGGGGTGAACCTGGCACGAATTCGCATTAATGACCCTTCCTGACCAACTATTATCAAAACATGGAGGAGGCTACCCCTACCTGATAAACACTTCCCCCAACGATGAGAAGAGATCAACCGGCAACCACTATTCAATATTACTTGGATAAGAGACTCCCAAGGCATCACACTACATTGTAACGACAACCCACGGAAAGGGCGGGTCAGGAAGGGGGTAACTAGGATCAAAGACATTTGGGATGAAGACTCTCTTGATTGGATTCCCCCACACCTCCTCCACAAGAAGCTAAAACATTGTCATCACGTAGAAAGTAATTTTGACTGAATTGTGGAACTTATCCCCATTGAATGGTTCAGAGTGCTCAAGAGAAGGAAAAAATTTCAAGAAAGCGATTGGGTTGCTACGAAGGAGAATCCACAAAGAGTAGGTAATATCATCCTGATATCCCCAAACAAGAAGGCCTTAATTATGAGACTTGACACAACTAGGACATGCACACCCACACGCACACACATGTGCTCACAGTGTTGGGGTACTGGGTGACCCTAACTTTTTCCTCTCTTGCAGTTTGATATTCAGAAGCGAGGGGCGTATTTGGTCACCCCACCCTGTCCTTCCAATTTGTTTTTTTTTATTTTTTTCTTTCCCACCTGAAAACGGCCGCCCCGAAATTATACGTTTTTTTTTTTTTTTTTAGTTCGTTACGGTGGGGGACGCCATGCGCAGGCGATGCACATGCCCCGATTTTTTGGCGTGTGGCTCCGCCTGCGTTTGGCGCGGCCGCGAAAAAAGTCGGTCGTGTGGCCTCGACCGCGGGGTCGCGGTCGGCCTCCTCGGCCGCGGGATCCGCGACCGTATGGGACACGTAGTTTTTCTGCTCTTAGTCTTTTAAGGTAGCATATGACTGAACCATTCAACTGGAAACAAAGTTCAGGCTGCCCCTTCTTACCACCCATTAATATTCTTAATTAATACTCTCTTCATTATGATAAGCTATAGTCAGACCATTCAACTTAGAAACAAAATCTGACTAGCCTTTTCATAAAGTATACTAATAATAGAGTATAGATCAAACTATTCCTTGATTCTGTTATGCTTGTGGCTCCATACCAAACCATTCAACTTAGAAACAAAGCCTTGTCCTTCACCTAATCTCCCTCAGAATAAACAAAAGGTAGTTTGAGCCATTCAACTTAGAAACAAAACTCAAATTTTATTTTTCAGAAACAATAAAGAAACATAAGGAGACTGAGTCATTTGACTTAGAAGCAAAGCCCAACCTTACTCGGAAAACCCCAAAATAAGTCAAGGCGACCAAACCATTCAACTTAGAAACAAAGCTTGGTCGCTGAAAATGCAATCAAAGACAACTCTCGCACGTCACAGCAATCAGACCATCCAACTTAAGAACAAAGTCCGGTCCTCCAAGCAGTGAAAATAAAACATAGCACTGGGCCATTCATCTTAGAAACAAAGCCCGACCTTTGGTTGACCCAGTAAATCGCAAACAGAACCACCTTTCTCTCGCCTTCCCCCAATTCAAAACCCTTTCTCAATCTGAATTCAGACAAACAAAAAAAATAAAATTGAGATTGCGCGTGCATTCCTTTACTTAACTCTGATTTAATTCCAGCAAGTCAAATATAAGATCAATACGGATGCAGACAATGCCCTCAGTCAAACTACAGAAAGATGTACAGGTGAGGGTTTGCACTAGGTTTATATAAGGAGATGAAGATTACCACTAAGTTCTCTGCCTCCAGAACCTAGCCTAGGTTCCGACAGAGCTCCTACAATCGGTGGGGCAACCTCCCATTGAGGCCTTGACACGGATTACGCGTTTCAATCCTGCCTGCCGCCTTCCTCTCTGAACCTATAGACTAGACTGAGAGTAAGAAAGGCAGAGGGATAAATATTCAGTCTCTCAGATACAAGAGAGGTGCACTCAGACTCACGTGAGAGGGCTTTAATCCCTTGACACACCTGAGGGCTCCACAATGATGAGCAGAGTGTATAACTTAGTCAACTGAAGTCAAACCTCCAACTGTTGACTCCTCGACGTCCTTTCAATTTGCAGCAATATTCCCTTTTCAGAAGATGATCACTTTTTCAAAGCTACGGCGTCGCCTCCCCTGATCGGACTTCTGCCACGCAGCCTAGTGAGGTAGCGTTCATATAGAGCTCACCCATGTGCTCTTATTTGAAATGCCAACAAAA
This sequence comes from Chara braunii, assembly GCA_003427395.1. Lineage (NCBI taxonomy): Eukaryota > Viridiplantae > Streptophyta > Charophyceae > Charales > Characeae > Chara > Chara braunii. Next base: position 276,111 of record BFEA01000791.1, read on the forward strand.
ATGCAACAAGCCCAACTAGAGTTGCATGCACCGCAAGCGCATGCATCAGCTATACGCGAAAAAAACTTAGCGATCACGTTGCGTACCACAAAGCACGGCGCTAGCAGCTGCAAGCCAACTATGTAGAATCAACCGCAAACACAACGACCGCAGACAGTAAACACGTAGTGGTATGCAGCAAATGACAACCCGCATCATGGTCAGTTCTCACAGTCACACCTACAACAACTTAGTGAGCAGTAACTCAGTAACCAACGACTCGACAAATAGCAACGACCCCACGAGCTGGTCAGGTACATACTTCCTCTCATTTTGCTCAACATGAGATTATCTATCTTCGTTGAGCCCGTTCTTTGGACGTACATGCTCTCTTACTAACAGGGATTTGAACCCAAGTATCGCTCCAGCCAGGCTTCCCCGCTGTTGTTACAGCAGCAGTCTGGTCACAACAGATGGCGATTACGAGGGTTTTTTTTCTTCCGGGTAAGCTCTCCTTTTACTCACCTTTTCATAGCATATCGCGGCAGCTATGTTTAGGGAAACTTCCAAAAAAAACAGCCACTAGGCGATTTGATTAGTCGCTCGCTCTCATTCCCATGTTCGACGAACGATTTTCACGTCAGCATCGCAGTAAGACTCCCTTTCTCTTTATTCGTTTTTGCTAGCCACGTTCTTACAAGTTGATTGCACCCGGTCAATACCACATCCAGATCTAGGGCGTTCTTTTCAGTGTCTGCGCTAAAGGGAGGACAACCCTCGAAGGTTGACGATACCACCGTAACTACTACTACGAACTTCACGATACACCATTCCTTGTTTCGCCTGCTACTACGTTCGCTGTCGGACTCACCTAGTGCCATTCATGAACGAATCTTTCGCTTAAATATAGAAGTATACACCACTAGCTCCAAATTACACACCAAGTATGCCTGTCTCCTCCCTCCTTGACACCCCGCTCCTTCCTTTCACTGTTCTCCTTGTGCAATCCCCTTCTTCCCTATTAGAATGCAGTGCTAGTACAAACAGGCGAGGGTACTACCAACTTAGTACCAAGCACGGGCTTCATCTGCAATCAGCGGGACTCCAATCTCGACTGCGCCCGTACTGTATAAAAGGACCGGATGAACCTTCCGCCAGAGTATGAGTGCATTTATCCCTTTTCCATGAGCAACCTGCCGCTCATACAACATCCAAGTTGTACTGCCATCGCAGAATCCAACCACACAATGGGATTCGCTCGCCAACAGAGCTTCGCGGAGGCATCATGAATAACCGAAATCGGTCAAGACACCAACGAACCACTCAACCTGTCAATCGATCTCTCCTTCTAGGACCCTAATTGGCTTGTCTAGGGGAAGTCATTTAATTCGAGGCGATTCTGGAGGTCTAACTCCATGATGATGTATCCATCATCCTAAGGTATTTTCCCCATAGTTGACCTTCATGTCTGCTAATCTATAAAACCTATTCATTAATTCTTGTATTGCAACTATGTTTTCTGGTGTTGCGTCAACCATAAGAGAAAGGTCGTATGCAAAAAGGGGGCACATGGGAATTGCGTCTTCCGGAATGGACGTCACTTGAATTCTTATAATATCCTTGTGATGTTTTAGATTGGCCGATAAGGCTTCGAAAAACGTTGGGCGTTCCCCTATGTCGTTGGGCCCATATACATTCAGTATACTTACCACCTTTAATTCCAACATCGACAATATATATATCCAAATTCCATCATGTTGGTCCGCTTCCCAGTTAAGTACTTCAACTTTTGAACCTGGTGGAACCCATACCGCCACACCTGCACTACCTGGTTTTGGTGCACGAGCCCGTTACGCTGTGTGGGGCCAAAACTCCTTATGAATATGGTTGTGAGTTGCTGTGTTCATTAGGTGCGACTCCTGGATACATACCACATCAGACCATTCTCTACCACCTACACCCTTGAGGAGATCTAGAATGGCTTGGCGTTTGGAGTTCTTGGCAGAAGCGATACCATTCACATTAAGGGATCTGAGATCCAAGTCGGCATTTCTTTTGAGCGGCTTCCAATTTTTGTCTTTGTTATAGAGAAGGTCTATTAACTTGAAGTTCACTTCCTCAGACTTATTGCCCATTACTTACTATTTCTTCCAAGGTCACAGTATATAAAATCCCACCTTTCTTGAGAGAAGTTTGTCGTACTAATTTGAGAAGAAGGGAAATAACATCCTCTTCCGTTCAAAACTGATTAGATTTGATTTTGAGGATCTGTAGGTCTTTGATAGCTTTTGTATTAATCCCTTTCAAATAGGGAGTATCAGATACTCTCTATTTGACATATATATCACATTCTGCTATTCTCTGTGGACCTGATGACAATGTATGGAAGACCCCCTCCCCTGAAGATAATTGTTTTTTTATTACTTTGAGGATGTCAGATCTAGTTGTAGTTGTAGCAGTTCCATGCAAAGTAATCTCCCCGTATTGAGATGGGGTTATCGCTGAGATCCCGACTTCCCACTCACCATCCTTTAACCTCACCAGGAGGAAGACCGTTCCTGGTTTAGAAAGGTGGGACTGTTCGGCTGGCCAGGAGGGCCGTGCTCTGAGTTTTTGCCTTTTACTAGTGGGGTCTGACGATGTTGTGGCACTTACTGGTTGGAGTAACTGCGGGGACAGTGAGATGTGATCCTCTTGTATCTCTTATATCTCCTGTATCTCTTGTATCTCCTGTATCTCCTGTATCTCTATGAGCACTATACTCCCAGGGTGAGGCTCCTGAATATCCTGAGTGAGGTCTATTGCCTCTCCTTCTGTTTTCATGGGATTAGAGCTCTCCCTGCTTATTAAAACTTCTGCTACCTTACCTTCTTTTACTGACAACTGCATACGGTGGGTAGAGATAGCGTCATCCTCTTGTAATAGAGAGGACTTACTACTCTTTTGGCTTCCCTGCGTTACTCTTATTTGGAGAATTTTTTTTTCCCTTGTGATCGAGGAGAAGATTTCCACCAACCTTAGTTCTGAATGGGTCGACCTTTGGAAATTTTCGCTCAGAGTTTGTTCTGTTATGTGGGTTTTGCTTTGCAGGCCACTGTCCAGCACGCGGATGGTAACTCTCCTATCTAGGAGGGCGGAACCCACTGGTTGAGTATCCTGACGACACTGCTCTACTGTTGATGAACTCGGGACCCTCATTTGGGTCGTCGTGATTACCATCTGCAACTCTATGGTCTTGATTTGATCAAATTTCTCCTCCGGTTGAAAATCTTAATTCGTTTGATCCTATGACACCTGTTGATCAGACGTGATGGACATCAGCGGGGAGTGGCTGTATTGCAAATCAGTACAAACCGTAATTGTTTGTTTTTTCTTTTTTTTCCTATCCATTTTTCTTTGTTTGGGCCCTGAAATGTTATTTGGGGTAAGGACCAATTTCTTCAGCAAACTCTTGTGATTCCTTGTTTTCTTTTGCGGCGCAACTATGTGATTCTGTTTGTTCTTCCTGAACTGCGTAAACCACGTTTCCTTGTTGTGGGTCCGTGATTCTGAAACTTGCATGATTGTCATTTTTCCTAGCTAGTTCCTTGATTTGTTTGACCCCTTTGATAATCCTAGTATCCATATTGGAATCTTTATCTTGTTTGTGCCTGAGGCTGGCCTGAGCCAGGTACAAGTCCCCTTCTGGGGGAGGGTGTGCTAGTGATAGCTTCACTGAAACCACATGGAGGAGTTTGTCGCACATACCGGACCATGCAGAGTCCGACGGAAGACCAAATTGCAATGCCGATTTCAGACTTTCACTACTCAACAGGAAAGAGTAAATTTGGGTTTGAATCTGAGACCAGTCCAACCCCGTAATCGCTGAAAACTTTAACTTCAAATTGACAATCAACCATATCATCCTCTATAAACTGGTCTGCAACTCCTTCAACGAATCATTACTCTCCCCACTGACCCCCATTACTGCAAAAGGGGAGAAAGAAGAGACCAGTTAATGAAAAAATTTTATTGGGTGGAGCTGAGGCATATTCCAATAGAAGTTCGAACAACTTTTGTTCATGACTTCGGGTAACAATTCAAAATAGTCGACTTCATAGGCCCGCTCCCAGCACATGTGGCAAAGAGAGATGATTACTTGATGCTTGCTCTTGATCTGCAAAAGGAACAACTATTCTCAATGGATGATATATTTTCATATAAGATGAGTGAGAGAATTTACCAAATACACACGACTCACAAATTCAGACCCTCGTGCTTCAAATGTAAAGCATACGGGCACTTAAGTACATAATTTGTCTGTCCCTTGCACCCCCAACATGCTACGATAACTGAACAGAGGTTGAATAAAGATCCACAACGTCCACATCGATGGTCCGACGATGGACACCAGGGGTACCGGGTCATGAGGGGTGGGTATACAGTGATGAGACCAACTATATGGGAATACTGATTGGTTGGCACTGGGAAGGGAGAAACGATCATCACAAAACACCCCGCCCACCTGTTGATTGGCTGCCACCACTCCACATTCAGCATCAACCTCAACAACAGCCTCATCAACCGCACCATGGTAATCAGGGAAACCAAGGGAATCAGAACAACCAGGGACAACGAAACCACCAACAGTGCAGGCAGGGTCAACCAAATCACCAGAATCAACAAAGTTAGCTAAACCAGCCAAATCAAACAAATCAGAGTAACCAGCGGACATAGCAAAATGAACACTCTCAATCAAGGCAGAATAGCCAATTGACACAGACAGAGGAAGGTGGTATTGCTGAGCCCCCTGTTGTACACAGAACGACTATGGGGCCGTCTCCGGAAGCATATCTACAAAAGAGAGCCCAATTGGGCAATTTGGAATAAAAGGAGGTAAAAAAGAAATCCAAAAGCCCAGAACACAGTAACAAGGATCAACCGCCCGCCCAATCACAAACACAACATTCACAACAACAACAACAACAACAACCAACCAACCAATCACAGTCATCTTAGCAAGCACAAAAAACGCCTCAGGGGGACACAGTTCAACAGACAGACCAAACCCCTCAACAGGGAACAGAGAATCCGCATCCAACCGTCACATCTCAACTCCAAATATAGTCCAACAGCCCCACTGGGGCATTTGAATAGAGGGAGGGAAGTGAAGACATGGAAATAGACCAGTTACAGGAAGTGTTCTCACATGAACTAATGGAGGTGGAAAATGCCTCCGGCCTAATCTTCTTAGGCAACCATGGATAGATTCTAACCTGTGATGTGCCCCAATACAGTTTTTTCCAACTATCAATCATTTTTTTATCATTTTCAAAAAAGCAGAGGACTGTGAAAACTTTCGGAGGGATAGGCTGAATAAGGAAAAATTCAGAGACTGCTTATGTGCTTTCCTTCATTTGCTCCAGTCTTTTACAAATCCATTTAATATTGTCATTCGTTGATCTGTTGCCATTTTCTATGTAGAAAATCCAATTACTTGCATGTTTCATATAGATCGCATCCCTCTGGGGCAACTTCTCTGTCGGGTAGGATTTCATCAGAGTAAGAAAGTAGGCTCTTGTTGAGGAGAGGTTTCTGAGGGGGATCTTAAGTTCTTCTGCTGGAGCAGCAGGTGGACCAATAGTTGGTTTGCTTACGTTTAGCGTTTTATCCTGGAGTGTCGTCCTTACTCTTTGTGCCCATGTTTCCCCTTACTGTTTGTTAGAATTCTCCACTTTATCCGAATAAGCTCCTTGATTTTCCTGTTTTGTTTCCACCATCTTTCTTCCTCAGTGAGAATTTCTTTTTGATCTTGCATTATCTTGTCTTCTGAGGTTGTATCCTTTCCTAACGATTTTCCTGAGGATTGTTCTTCAATGCCCTCCTGGAGGGAGTCCGACTGTTGTTGTTGATGAAACAAGTTGTTTTGATCTGGGTGTATAGAGCGAGAAGGTTGATGCTTCCCCTGTTGTGAGGATGAGGACTCCCCCCTCTCACTTTGGGGTTGCTGCTCAAGAGTTCTCTGACCAGTGAGGGGTTGAAACTGGGTTCGATGCACTTCCTGGGAGTAGGTTGAATGCGTCGAGTTTGTTATGATCCCTGCTCCCTGGGATAGCCATTTTGCTGCGTTTCTCGATTTCCAAATGTTCCCATTTGGATTGTTAATTGGTGTTATCCTTTGCTGCATCCGGTTGGGCGTAGGATTGTTAATTGGTGTTCTCCTTTGCTGCATCTGGTTAGGCGTACTGGGTCTAGCATATGGCATTGATCCGAATTGCCTGAACAGATTATGACGCATTGCCCCTTGATAAAACAAGAGGGAGTCTTGACCTTTTGCTCTTTTTGAAGTCATGTTGAGCATCTTGCCCACGCTTTCTAGCTTAAGAGAGGAAAACTAAGAAAATAAATAGAAAAGGGGATCAAGGGATAATGGAGGATAGCGGAAGTGAGTGCTATGAGGAATGCGAGACTTAGTACGAGAGGGCGAATGAGAGGTCTAAAAATATGAGTATGGGTGAGTGGGCTGGGGGAGAGCGAAAATGGCCTAGGGTTGGCGCGGTTTGAGTGAGAGGAAGGGGGAAGGAGGGAGGGCGAAAAGGATGAGAAAAAAAAAGGATGGAGAGGGGGGAGGAAACCCGTGGCAGTAGAGCTGCTACGACCCGAGAATGCAGATGATGATGGAAAATTGATGAGGGCGTGCTATGTCCCTGTTTCAGAGAGTTGGGCAGAAGGAAAGGGTAGGTAGATGGGGATGGAGTAAGAGGAAAGCGTAGGTGGAAGGGGAGGGGGGAGGAGTGGCCTGCGATGGCAGTAACGCTAGGACCAGAAAGTAAGGATGGTGTTGGAGAGATAATGGGGTTGTACCCTGTCTGCTCTCCTCTGAGTCTGTTTTTTGGTGAAGGGGATTTCCCTCACTAAATTAGTGAGATAATTCTTTATCGATGTTACCTTGTTACTCTTGGTTATCTTAATTCAACAGCAACTGGCTGGAATATTTTATGTTATATGGGGGAGGCAGGGAGATGGCATTGGGAGGGGAAGAAACGCACCTTTTTTGTTCTGGCATCACCTCTGCTTTTCTGTTGCTTCCTCCGTGTTACCTCCGTACCGAGAGTTTATCCGGAGATGATGTCTCCTTTCTCGTCTTGATAATCTGCCTTCCCCTCGATCCCTATCCCTTTCCTCTACTCCAGACCTAGTACCTTGACTCTGACTACCTCCCTCTGACGTAGAGTTATCTGAGCTAATAATGGAGGAACGTGAGTAGAGAGATTCTTAATTAGAGATGGCTAGCCATACCCTACTATTTTCCTGAATTCCTGTTGTCGTCTCTACCCAACCATCACCCTCCTTTCTATCGACGATAACCCTAACTTTCTTTCATGGTACTGGAAAAATTGACTCTACTTTTGACTGACTTCTTTGAGCTCTATGGTAATTGACGAATTCTTAGGGCTAAGCACTCTTCTTCGTAGCAGTCTATAAATAAAATCCCTATTTGGATCAACTCTGCTTATTGTGATGAATTTGCTCTCCTTCTCACACTTTTGTACTCATACCACTAAGGAGAACACCCTAGCGAGAGAGTAGTGTATTCTTCCTTGACGAAGACCGCCAATCGGGGGTAATTCACTCGGGATACTTGTCACCTCTGACGTCGACGCTTCTTTTCACACACACTTCCGTTCGATCGGCAACACTCCGCTATACCCCTGTCACTCAGGAAGACTCCCAGATGAAAGACAAGATACCCTTCGCTGGGAAGGACTGTCATTCAGGAGTACCATACTTGGAACACCTGTCACTTTCAATAACACATGTCAGGAACTCGCTTCACGTCAGCCCGTGACGTGTCCAGTTCGAAGATGCCCACCACTACACACGCGTGCGTTAGGCGCCCACTGTCCCTCGGTTCGGTCACTCCCATCCTGTGAAACCGCGCGCTGATTGAGCGCGCGGTCGGCGTTAAAGATTTTGAGCGCCGCTCAATCCCGCGCTCAAAGCGCCTTCAGCGGGGTTTGAGCAGGCGTGGGGATATTTTTTGGGGGGTAAAAAATGCTCAAAAAACAAAACAAAAAATATAGGGTTGTAGATCTCTTTGAGATCTACAACCCTATGTTTTTTATTTTATTTTCACGGAGATTGTTTGGTAGGCAACCAATAAAAAAAAAAAACAAAAAAAAAAACTATAAGGTTGCAGATCTTTTGGAGATCTACAACCCCATTTTTTATTTTTATTTTTTAAGTTCATATGTATGTTAAAAAAAAGGGGAAATTTTCGAAATGCCCCTGAAGTTTGCGTTTATTTGCGGCGTACCCCTGTGAAGGCCGACTTACCCTGTTATGCCCCTCGGACCTTTGAACTTTTCCGCAGGCCCCTGTCAGCACGGGGCGTAACTTTCCGATATGCCCTTACTGGGCCGCTGGTTGCATTTCGTCGGTCCATCCTTGAAATGCCCTCACGAGGGGCACACATCTTTCTGTGATGCCCTTGAGAAGTGGCGGCAGTACTTCTAATTTGAAAATTGTAGGTACTTCACACGTCTTCTTGGTGCCATCGTCGGTGCACGTGCACGCGCGGGCGCGTGTGTGTGTGTGTGTGTTCACATCATCTTTCCTTTTCTTGTTGGTTGTTGTTTGTGTGTGTGTGTGCGTGTCGTTATGTCCCTCCACTTCGACATTCTGGACGTATAGAGCGATCGTCGTGCATTCAACTTTGGAGCATCCGAATGTATCTGGTGCATTGACAACGCCAGATACATTCAGACATGGATGCATAGGG
>BFEA01000791.1:292510-306310 GCA_003427395.1 Chara braunii
TCCCCTACTCACTCAAACGGTCGTATTCAGGGTGCCAGAACCCCCAGACCCCCACGGTCCCACGCACCCACCCACCCACCCGCTTGGAACCCTGAAAACCCACACCCGACCTTCCACCTTCCTGCCACGACCTCGCCCGCGAATTCGCTCGAGGCGCTCAAGGCGCAGTCGAGCGTGCTTTTGAGCGGCGCTCAAAAACTCGAACGCCGACCACGCGCTCAATCAGCGCATGGTTTCACATTGGCGTTCGTGGTTCGGCGGCGCTGGGGCGCCAGCCTATCCGTAATTAAAACAAGGCAAAGAAGAAGAAAAATCTACGAAATAAATAGCAGATCCTAACAAAAATGGACAGTCGTCTCAAAGGGGACCTCGGAGCCAAAACAAATCAGCTGTGATACCAACCTCACGCCCTCGCGCTGCGTTCCGTACTTCGGACGCCGATCAGAGTTATTATGGGTGTGGCCGAGGATTTTTTTTTTTTGTCGTGGGGGTTGAGTCATCCGGACGAAACGGGGGACTCTTGCTTCGGCCTGAGGTGCCTGGGCGGGGATTCGGGGATGATAGGAGAGGAGACGAAAGACGAAGCGGACGAGGGCGGAATTTCGTTCCCCGAGGCGCAGAGTTAGCGCGGGCCTTGGGGGTGGAGGCCCCGAAAACAGGTTCAGGCTTTGTTGCCGAACTCGTCTAGTCCGTGCGGACAGCGCGGCACGGGCTCGCCCGGGGTCGAACTGGTTGACGAAACGCAGGTTCGAAAATGGGCAGGGAGCGCACCGGCGTTGCAGGAGAGTTCGGGGAATCGGGTAGCCCCTTCGTGCCCCAGGACCAATTGTCGCCACGAGCACGAGTCTCCCTCACGACACCAGTGACAATTAAACCACGGTCGCCTACTGGCGTGCACGGTGGACCAAGGCAACATCGTGAGGTCGGTGTACGGCAAAATTAAAGGCGGGGAGGCAAATTGCTCAATCAGCACAAACCCACTCCCGCCTATATCGCATGCCTTGGTCGGGTTATAAAGGTGGATTGGCTCAGTGCGCCGCAGCAGGCTCCGCACGTCCGCATCGCAATAGATGGTATCGTCGTCTGCGATCGGGAAGGGCGGAAGTGTGCTGCGATGCTCTGAGGCCAGGTCCGAGCTCGGGCGACGACCCGCACTTCCGTCCGTTCAAACGAAACCCGACTCCATGCAAAGATCAGTGAATGTCGTTGAAGAAGGATGCGCCCAACTTTCTTTCTCTGTCTCTTCTCTGTATCATTAACCTCAACGCGGTGTCGAGCACCCATGGTGGATACAGAGAGGTCGCCCGCTTCGCGAGGAAGCGCCTGGCCAATCTCCTTGAAAGTATTTGCCTCCTCTTGGGGTCCCGACCGTCACCCGGAGAGAGAGAGAGAGAGACGGTAAAAGGAGGTTGGCGCGTATCACACACACTCGCGCAAATAATCAAAAAGAAAGGGAGACGGGAAGGACCAATGCATTAATGCCCACATGCAAGCAATCGACACTCAATACTCGATACTTCCACTCATCAGGCCCAACGGCGCATACCCATACAGTCCTCAATGAACCAGTCAACATCCATAGACTTTCGTACCCGACATACACAACAAATTACCCAGCCTTTGGGATCATGCACACATCACACAGGGACAAAGCCGCAATGGAGAAAAAGCTTCATCTTCAAAATACGGAATGCTCTCAACTGGACGCTCCGGGCCCAGTTCCCAATCCGTCAGCACCACCGACAAACATAGCCACAAGGCCCTGCCGCTGTCGGCATCTGATCCCCACCACCGCTCAGTCCTTCCGACTGCCTTACCCCAAGTCCACCGCTAACTCCGCCACCCGCCGTCACTCCGCCCACCGCGGGGCACGTCGAGCCTTTCCGGCGCCGCGGGCGTCGCACATAACTTGCGCAGCTTGCAGCCGAGATCAAAGAGAGTGAGAGGAAGGGATTGCGGGAATTTATAGCGCGGAAGGCGGCGGAGAGGCTGCACGAAGCGGGGGGGTGTAGATGGTCAGGACAGAAGGAAGGGTCGAGGAAGGCGAATCGAATGTTCTGCGTGATTGGGGTGGTCGTCCAAGTGGGGTGCGCTTCCCGCGGCCACCACATTGCCCCGACCATCCCAATCAGACAGCCAATCGTTCGCAGGGAAAGGAGAAAGAGGGGATCGGACTTCGCTTAGAAGGAAGACGAAGAGACATGCAGGAGGGAGATGCCCAGCAAGAAGGGAAGATGCCCAGCAGAGCGGGGAATCAGGTTTATGCAGCGCGCAAAAAGTTCAAAAACCGCTGCGCGCCCAAAATTCAAAATTCCTACTTCCGCTAAGTCCCAACTGTTTCTTGCATTTCTTGGCGCGGCCGCTAACAGGCTATGCCAGACCCGAACCACATTTTCTATTCCGCCCCCACCCCCTTTTAACAAAAAGGACAAAGAAAAAGGAAAATGAAACACCGCTTTCCCCCATTATCTTGAGTCCATACTTCGGGGTTCTACGTGGGATTTTCCCTCAGGGGTATGGGAAACCGCCGAGTGCGGATCCTGGCTTATCACAGACTCACGGCCCTGGTTCCACCAAAAGCCCATGAATTTGTGGCTTCATTGCGATATCATCTGTGATGTATTTTTTTAGGCATTTTTATTGGTTTGGTTGGCTTCTTTTGCAACTGGTTTCATTTTTTTCCATGCAATCTACTTATTGACTCTAATACTATCCACAATCTCATTCTTTTGCTCGAAGGAGCATGTGGCACGTCACATTGTCATCATAATTACGTGCACTTCAACAGGTTGGTTGCATTTGTATTCCATTTCCCAGTCACCTCTTGTGCACTGCCAAAAAGAATGAGGTGAACATCCCACAGAAAGTGATGCTAGATCAGATAGTGCAATGTTGCATCCCACCACCTCCATATTTGTGCAGCGATCCGATATGCTCATAGGCAGTGGTCTAAGGTGGCTCTACATTTTGGGTCAGAGAAGCCACAACAAGAGCAGATAGGGAGAGTCACCTCTATTGCGCTGCGTGTCATGAGACTATGGTCTTCACCCAAATAGAACGCCCGGTGATTATCACTGCATCTGGATCGAAAGTTGTGCCAAATACAGCTATAATGACCAGGCGTTTTATTCGGGTGAAGACCGTAGCCATCTGGAGCTCGCGGGCACCAGTGCAAACCGACCATTAAACCACTCTGAGGCTGGTGGGAGGGAGCATGTGGGTATATTCAGACCAGGACAAGTTACTGAAGTCTGATCTCCGGAGGGAAGAGTCAATCAACCATCTATTGAAGGCAACTTCTGTAGAGGGGAACGACGTGTGGCAACTTCTATATCCATTTCTTTATGAATATTGCCAGATGGCAAATGCTTTTTTTTGTTTCTGAAAATTGCCATTCCAAAGGGTGGAAAGGGAGTTGGCAGATGGTGGTGCAGCATTCTACACAAACAGCCGGTTTTCTTGATCAACTGTGACCCTGATCCTTACAGCACCAGTACTAGGCCCAGGTATCGCCCGCAGGAAAAGATAGAGTAGAAATGTTTCTAGTCAGATGAATTTGGGCACTCCTGTAGCGGCCCGTTCGTTTCCTAAAATTGTGGCTTGGCCCAACTTTAGGAAGTACTTTTTATTTATATATATATATATATACAGCCTATATATATATATATATATACAGCCTCCTGATGAGTCGGTGAAACTCCAACGAAACAGTTTGTCACAGCCCCTCGTTTGTTGTCCTCTTCTCTCTCTCTGCCTACGGTTTTACCGGGCAGTTCTGTTTGTGACGATATATATATATATAGTTTAAAAGAAGTGCTCTGAGAGACAGTTAACAGAGGCCTCAATTTTCAGACCACTTGTCAGGCCGTTTATTACAAAACCCAAGGGTCATTTTAACCGAACTTGCCACCAATTCATAGAGTGGAGATCATACTAACTACTTGCAAAAAAAAAAAAAAGAAAAAAAAAAACTTTCAAAACCTATAAAACAGCAACCTCAGACTTTCTTCAGATCGCCTTTAGACACTTCTTCAGACATTCTCAGAGGAAAGTGCGGCAAAGTGACCAGGAAGGTGGGCGGGGGAACAAACAGGGACCACCAGTGCCCCCCAGTAGCCCTGATGGGCCCCAGCCCTGGGTCTTGGCTTGGAAAGTACAGGATAGTTAGCGAAGGGACGCCGGACCCGGTTTCCAGCATGCTATCTCATGATTCCTCACGACCCTTTTCTCCCAAAAGTGTAAGGGACGCTGGACCCGGTTTCCAGAAGGTGCTGCTCCCCACTAATAGATGGAGCCTGCCTGGGGGTGCTAGAGGTGGCTGATTATACCAGCACCTCTAGCATCACCAGGGGTGTGTTAAAAAAAATACAAAAAAAAAAAGAAAAGAAAAAAAAAAAACGAAAAAAAAAGAAAAAGAAAGGCAAAAGTGTATTTTCATGCAAAATTCACTCATTTCAGTTTTCAGGATTTTCAGGATTTTTCAGGGCTAGCCAAAACAGTCAACTCCAAGACCTCAACAAACACCAAACTTGCATTTGAGATCATTCGGAAGTACTGGTGGTTCAAACCAGCAAAACTTCTGCCAACCATTTTCCTCCGATATGGCTGTGCACGTGGCACGGCTTTCGGGGCTTGGACTACCGGAGCAACATGGCCCTGTTTGGTGGTTAGGGTAGAATGCCTTCTCTTAGAACTGCCAAGGGGGGAATCTGCTTTGGCAAGAGGAAGCCTCCATGTAATGGTGGTCAGCAGTACCTTTGCCTGGCATTTTTCGATCCTAGAAACGCCCTGTGCGCCAGAGAAAACGAACCAGCACACACTTTCTTTTGGCTGGCCCTGCCACCCATTTTGCTCTGGTAGCCCAACCCCAGAAAATCACGGTGCGATAAAGGCTGCATCGGAAATAAAAAAGGTTGTGCGAGACCACTGAAGCTTGTGATCCAATTCCTTTTTTTTGTTCTTAAGAACAACCCGAGCGGGTGCTAGGGGTGCTAGTAAGAGCAGACACCACTCACACTCCCTCTATTGGTGGGGAGCAGCACCTGCTGGAAAGCGGGTCTAGCGTCCCTGAACATTGGATTAATTGTTTGTATGAGCAGACATGCTGAAGTGTTGCCTGTACCTTGTAGGGTCTGTCTACCCTGGATGATATTTGACAGATTGAACTCCTGGCAACTGAGTTGCTTGCCTACTTGCTAGCCTACATAGAGTGACAGTGCTTGCAGACCCCCCGGCTGCTTGTAAGAGCACTGGGCAGGGCCATATGCGAAGATCTGTCTTTCCCTATTTACCTGTCAAACGGCCCTTTCTTGCCACAGGAACCTGGGACTGACATCTGTGGTTGATTTCCTGAGCAGGTAGGCAGGCTATCCACCCATTCCCCTACCCCCACCCTTAGAACACGTGGCTAACCCGGATTCCAATCCTGTGTTTTGCTGAGCACTTTGACCCATTCCGCGCCATCTGCCTTGTCTTCATGTAGTTCCACTACATTTGGGTAGCCGCACCTGGCTGCTTCTCAGACCTTGATTCCGCCGAGGATGAGCCGTTGTTGTTGTTACACTCCATGTGGTGGCTGTTTCTGGCTGCCAACTTGCGCCTTCATTTGAAGCATCTGTCGCTTCTCCCTGGGGGAGGAGGGGGAGGGGAGGAGGGGGGGATGCAGGTGGTGGAGGGGTGACGGAGTGGTTTGAGGACCGGGGAGGTGGGAAGGGGGGTAGATTAGGGAGATGGGACAAGGATAAAGTTCTGATCTGGGTGCGGTAGTTGGAACCTTGGCACAGGGAGATGCTGCCAAGTGGGTTCATTGACCACCCATCTTTTCCACTGGATATTAAACTGGTAGTCCAGTTCGAAAAGCAAATTGTTTTTATCCTGCCAAATGGAGTGGAAGAGGGCCTGTGATGCGCAACCTCACGCCCCGCACGGCGCTCCGTACGTCGGACACTGATCAGAGTTGTTAGGGGTGTGGCCGAGGACTTTTGGCCGTGGGGGCTGAGCCACCCGGACAAAACGGGGGACTCTTGCTTCAGGCCGAGGTGCCTAGACGGGGGTTTGAGCTGTCGCAGGGGGCGAATAACGGTAGAGTGGCGCCCAACGGCCCGACCATCATCACTTGGTTTGCCCGGCCTTTGGGGCGGAGGCCCCGAAATCAGGTTCAGGTTTCGGCGTCCGGGTCGTCGAGTCCGTGTTGTCGGCACGGCACGGGGCTGTGACGCCCAACCTCATGCCCAGCGGGACTTCCTGATCGGAGTGGGATTGGGGGCCAGAAATGTGAAAAAGGGGTGTGCCAAGGATTTGAGGATAGTGGGGTTGGAGTTCCAGGTCAGAACTGATATCTCCTGTGGCAAGCCTTGGGGGCAATTATGCAAGATAGTAAGTGCAAACCATGTCCGACTTTTATGCCTTGGGGGATGTCATCGCCATCCCCGCGAGTTCGTTGCCGAGGCCGGACTCGGATTTGGTGAACCGGTGGAACGCTATGTGTGTCGCGTTGCCTAACCAATCGCCAGCCTCGGTCGTGATAGGCCTCCAAGTCAAACGAAGCAGGCCTCAGGCACAGGCTGTGTGCTCGTTGTTCGGCCTCAGTCCGGGTTCGTCGAACGAACCCCGCGGCTCGGTACCCGCTGTCCTGCTGGCACTCGGAGCACGGGGTTCGAGGCCAGTAGGGGGCGAGTGCGTGGCACGGGGCCGCCGTCAGGCAGTGAAAGGGCAACACAAGGCGGTAGGGAGCGAAGTCTGTCTCAATGATGACGACACCGGGTTCGGGCATGACGTGGCTTACGTGTGAGCTGGGGAACTGGGAGGGAAAAGGGATCGCACTTAGGGCCCATTCGATATCCCACTCACATACACGTTCGTTTCCCGTCCAAAAGGGGAACTTTGGAGGGTTGGGGCGGGGTTGTGCGAGAAGACATGTGTTTTTCCACTCCCAGTATTCTCGGAACCGTTGGTGTCTCAGGCTCTCTCGATCCGTGACGTGGAAAGGAATCCCATCACCCATGCTACCTGTTTTTTGCGAGTTTAGACATGGACTCGAGCGTGGGTCCTATAGACGCGCGTGCAAGCAATGTTCGTTTTGATCGAGCCAGGACGTATGCGCACGAGTCCACGTTTACGACCAGTTGGATCGGATCGCCCGACTATCCCTTTGGTCAGGAGATCGTCTGACCCGTCGTCATGCTAGCCCGTGCGCGCGTCAAGAAACAAACATTAAGAAGGCAATCCGTTGGCAATCACTCATTTGAATTGACTTACCCACCAGAGCATACACCACCCAGATCCGTCGAGTGTTCGTTAGATTCTTCTCTCTTATCCAAAAAGGGAACGGGAAACTGGCATGCATACTCAGGCATTGATCGAACTCATACATCAATCAAACTCAAGGGTCGTGTGGATTTCCGGAAAAGCATAGCAAGAGATCGACCAGGGGCTGTGCATCAAGCCATGTCACCGAGGAAGCTTACATCATCATAACCCAAGCTCCCCTAGGTCGCGTGCAGACAGTCGTCGTGCCCGATCTCATCATACCGCAATGAAACAAGGGTGAGGGGGAAAATCAAACCATTCACAAGAAGGACACAGACCAGGGGTAGTCCTCAACGGAAAGAGGACCGACGCCACTCATCAAAGCTACATAGGTGGGAGAAAGAAAAGAAGGACACCATTCCACACATATCATAAGCTAAAAATAAAAAATGATTCGCAAGAAGATCGGAACGGCCATAGCAAAATCGGCCAAGGTTGAAATCAAAATTTATACTGAGGGTCTCTCTCTCTCTCTCTCTCTCTCTCTCTCTCTCTCTCTCTCTCTCTCTCTCTCTCTCCCTCTCTCTCTCTCTCTCTCTCTCTCTCTCCATTCATTATGATCTCTGATGCGGGAGAGACGTCACCTCGCACCAACACCGAGTCGTCACCCCGCTTAGTCCAAGTACGCAAGCCTGGTTCGCCCATGCGCCACAGTCCGTCGTTGGCCAGCTCGTCGGGTCGCCCGACTCACTTCGACTCATCTTCTCACTTTACTTGTTAGTCGATCCTCACTGACCGCGCCAACTTCCAAATTCTGAGAGAGCAAACTAATCGAGCTTGCGAAATTTATAGCGTGCATGCTTGCGCGATGAACTCGGGATTATGCCTAAGTGAGGGAAAGGGGAAGAGAAGGAAGTGTCTACGCATGCATAGCCAAGCCGCGGTGTGGGGGATGCAGCCACATTCCACACATCGATCCGGTCATGCAGTCGCTCAGGCCAATTAGAGTGGAGGACGAGGTATGCCCGACAGAGGGGAAGAAGGCAAGGAAACACGAGAGAATCAAGAAGAAGGAGTACAGTTACAATTGCATCCGCCAAAAATTACAGTTACATGTAGGATTAAGGGTGTGATACAATCAAAGCCCAGTTCCCGCTGCAGTGAGAGGTGCACGAGCAAGAAGCGTGGCGCAACAAAATTCCAGAGGACCTAAATTCCTAGTCTAAATCCTATTTGCAAAGAGAAATTACGAAGAGCTTCAAAGAAACAATTTCAAGAGCTCGTTATCCGTTGTAAATTTAAAAACGACATTCCCGCTCGCTAATCGCACCAAAATTCTTATCTCCCACAGCAGAACAAGAAAGCAGTTATGGCAACCATTATTTATCCCGCTCACTAAGGCACGGTCACTCAATCGTCGTCGAGGGACTTTTCCGGCTCTGGTCCCGAAAGCAAAGAAAGAAAGAAGCGAGGATATTCATACAACTTGTCCGGCCAACCCTCCATTTTTCACCCAACCAACCAGTTTCCAACCCCCGAAGCCGCTTCGCGCAAGAAGTCATGCGATTGCGAAAAATAGTTTGTCACATATGTGACGCCCAGGGGGTTCCAATCTTGAGCAAGCTCCTGCTTGCTCTCTCATCAGCTGTTGTCTCGTGATCCGAGGATGGAGGGGGAGTTCGCACGTGCCACTTACCGTAAGATCTGAGTGTGGAAGTCATCCAACGTGGCATTCGTGCGCTCCATTCTAAACGTTACCCGGGAAAGGCAATCTGATTACGGGTGGAGGAGGTGGTGGATGGACTTGGGGAAGGGGAGGCATGAAGCAACGGATCTCTCGATCGTCGGTGGGGAGTTGGGTGTAATGAATCATGCGGTGAATGCGGGGAAAATGAGGGTGTCGACGTTGGTGGGGGAGTGAGGCGAGGTAATCGGGATAGAGCGTACAGAGGGTGCGGTGGATAGCAGCACGGAATTCGTCATACTCCGCGCACACTAGGATCGTGCTCGCGATGATGCAATACAACTCTATATTATTGAATTATTGTCAATCCACGTTAAAGAGAAGGACGTGGAGGGGGAAGGAGGTAGCGAGCGAGCGAGTAGTAACGATTGGGAAGATTGTGATCAGGAGGCGAGTGGAGTAGAGATGGTGGAAGAGGGAAGGCGGGAAGGGGTGCCATCCGTCAGAGAATGGGGGTCGGCCTACGAGCTGCTGAATGAGGAAGTCATGGGGACGACGGGATAACGACCGGGGACGAAACCCGAGCGCCCCCATCTCGACGTAGGTGAAGGTTGGGTCGGGGAGGGGATTGGGCCGGGGATTCACTTCTTCGGCGACGGCGGCTTCCCGATCCCTCTGCAGTGGCGCCTCCAATTTTTTCGGCATGTTCTTGTGGCAGTTCCAGATTGAGCGTCGGATCGCCCTGTAGCAATTGCGGCAGTGGCCCTCCTGATTCCTCGATCGGTCACTTGCCTTCTGTCGCTGCCTGTTTCCTTTGTGCCACGACCTCTCTCTCTTCCCTGCTCAGTTCGTCAGAACCGCTCAACTCACCCGATTCGGCCTCTTCTTCCTTAGTCTCCTCCCGTTCCGAGTTGGCCTCTTCCGACTCGGCGTCCTCCGATTCGTGATAATCGGGATCGTCCGACTCAGCCTCCGATTCCTCCTCTTCTGGCATTTCCTCTTTTTTCGTGTACTAGAGATGGTCGTCCTCCTTGATCTCTTCCTCGGCTGCTTCCTCTTTCTCCTCTTTGGCTTCCTCGCTGGTCTCTCCTACGTTCACTCACCGGATGAGAGGATCCCAAAAGGAGAGATCAGTGACGTCGATGACCTGGTAAGCGCCCTCAGAGGGATAGTAACAATGATCCACGTTGATCTTCGTGCATGTAGACCACAGGAGATGGGGGGTCAAGGTACAGGCGAGTGTGGCAGTCCAGGGCCTTTCGTCGCAGCGTGAGAGGATGTCCAAAGGTAGGTCATCCAGCAGTTGGGTCAAGAACACCAGCACATCGTCTGTCTGTGTATACATCCGTACGAATACGGCCCGTCCCAACGTCCGGATGTCCATACGTACGTGCCCCCCGGCACCCGTACGGCCCGTACGTACGGACTTCGGGCCTTTCGTTTGTTTTTTTTTTTTTTTTTTTTTTTTTTTTTTTTTTTTTTTTTTTATTTTTTTTTGTTTTTTTTTTTTTTTTTTTTTTACTTTTTTTGTCGGGGCCAGGGGTGCCGACCCCCGGCCCCCAGAACCCCCGCCGGGGCCCCGGGTCCGGGGCTCGACAACCCTGCTTCGGACCCTTTCTAAGTCGCTAAAGCCTCACACCCCCGCCACGTCCCTCTGAATCCTTGGCGTCACCCTCTGGCCCTTGTGTGGGCGGAGTTGAGGTGCGCCCAACCTGCACGGGGGGCGATCAGGCACGAGGGCTCCCTGATTCGTCCCAGCATCCCTCAACACCAGTCCTGCCCCTCGCTGTGTCCTCGAACAAATCTCTGCCGCCGCTACGCCGGCGAACCTCCTCAGGGTCACTCCACACGCCATCGCCGCCCTCTGCAAGTGGGGAACCGTCAGCGCCGTGGGGGCGAAATCCCTCACCTATCTCCTTGCGCTCATCTCCACTCGAGTCATCTCTCAGGTACAGCCTCAAAGTGGTGTCCCATCTCCCAAACACATCCTCCACAGGAGGCGGTGGCTGTGACCCACAAGCATCCCGCCTCCATAACTGCGCCCGCGCATCACGGTCCTCCTCCGGTATGTTGTGGTCCACCCCCTCGCAGACAGCGTCTGCCTCCAGGCCACCCTCGCCATCCAACATGGACTCGTCCTGAGTCCACGGAAGAACCAAACCGCCACCGGCGCTCTGAAGAGCCAAAAGTCGCGTGTTGGCCGCGATCTCGACCAACTTCACGACCTTCAGGAACAACAACTTGTTACGCTTCTTCATCTGAACACTCTCATAGATGGCCCAGTTCCGGTCCCTTGGAGAGGATCACGTCCACATGTACATGACACGAAGAGCGATACATTGAAGCTCCGAAGCACAATCGCCATACTTTGACCACCAAAGACCGCACTCAACGGTCTCCTGCTCCCCAACACACATCTCCGCAGCGGTGCGTGCCCGCTCCCCTCCCCA
This sequence comes from Chara braunii, assembly GCA_003427395.1. NCBI lineage: Eukaryota > Viridiplantae > Streptophyta > Charophyceae > Charales > Characeae > Chara > Chara braunii. The sequence continues at coordinate 303,893 of BFEA01000791.1, forward strand.
GGAGCAAGTCGATGTACGCATATGAAAGTCTCGCAGCTGCAACACAGCGTCTCGGTACTCCTTGCGCCGCTCATCAAACCCAGTCTGCGACAGAATGTACCGCTCTGCCTCCCTCACAAGCCATTTGTCCTCATCGGTCACCACGCCATTGTAATATTGCATTGACCTCCTCATCGGACAGAGAAGGTACGCCGCAGCATGTGCAGGCTCACACATATAACCGACGTGCTCTTGCACGTACCTGAAAATCTGGTCCGCCAATCCATCCTCTAGCGGTGCAACAACCGCCTTCATGTCCTCCGCCAACCGCCTCGCCTAGTGGACCACTCGAGACATGCATAACCCTCCATGATCCATCTTACGCAGCAGATCATAAGCCGGCTCCATAACGCCACGCAAAATGTCCATGGAGTCCCACCACCTGCTATGCCGGATCTGCCACTACACCCACCACGCATGTTGTCTGATCGAAGCAGTTGCCCAAGGCTCTGTGCACAAGTCAGTCCCGTCTGCCATCCGCTCCAAAGGACGCCGTACAACATCCAACATTGCGTACACAGAAGCGAAGCGGGTCTCACAAGAGTACAACAACCCGAGATGGCGACTCTCTCTCTTGAACAAAAAATGAGCTCGGCCATGCATTTTTATGAAATGCATTACCACTCTCGCACGCACAATGATATCTACGCACCACGGTCCCGCTGTCCCGATGTCAGACAACAACTTGTTGCACACATGCACTGCGCAGGGAAGCCACGTAATCCGTCTGTACTCAGGCCGCATGTGCTGATCGGCCAAAGCGTTGCCTGCCTTTACTTAGGCAGATGCAGAGTCTGTGCAAATGGCGTTAACCCTGTCGGGACCAAAGTCGTGGAAAACCGATATCCACCTCCCCAACACTGTCAGCGCGTCATCAGTCTCACCCTCCCTGTTGAGGATGCGATACATCATCACTCCTCGAGAACCAACTGCAAGGAAGTTCACGATTGATATCCCATCATGAGACTTCCTGCCATCGGACATGACTGTTGCTCCAGTGCAGTCAAACGGCTCCTGTATGTCTTTGAGACCTGCAACAACGTCGATCGCCATCTCAACCACTGTATCCATCGATGCGACTTCGTTCTAAGAAGGCCAAATCATGGGAACTGAAAGGGGTTTGTCCCTGAAGTGTGCAGTGTACGCCTTCCATGTGGGGCTCTGAAAGATATTGAAGGCAAGTTGGTTGTTGTACACGAAGCGCAACCACATCTTTCTGTGTTTGGCAGCCCTGTCAGACCCCAACACCTCGTTTATCACCGGCTGCCTCATCTTCTTCCCCTGCTGCATCGCTGCACCAACCACACCCTTCCTCCTCCCTAAATTCGAATAACCCTCACCGATGGGCAACTTGCCTGGGCACTGTAAGTATGTAGCCTGGACCTCCCCCTCGACCCCCCTCACCTTGCTACCCTCTCCATCGCCATCCACATCGATGACGTCATCGCCCTGTTCTCGTGCCCGAACTGGGGTGGTGGACGGCGCCCTAGCTTGAGCCTGACCCCCATCAGTCCCCCTCTCGTCCGCCCAAGCACTGCGAAGCTCCTCGTACTTGCGTATTCGTTCCAACCACTTTCCCTCAAACGCGTACCCACTCGTGTAATGCATGTCCATAAGAGCTTCATCGGTCACCTGCGAACAACCCTTCACGCTTCGAAAATGTCGCGTCACCCCATGCCTGTTCCCCTGCCACTCGTTCGCGCAGAAAATGCAACGAAGCATCCTCTGACCACGGAGCTTCTCAGAAAGCTCCTGGCCAACAAGCACGTATTTGTAAACGCTGTTCAATCTCTTCATGCTCACCTGCGTGTCGTCGCTGGCCTGGACGAAGGTATTTACTTGTCGCTTCAGCATTTTCGTCGCGCCTCGTCAACCTGTACCAAACGGCCGTGATCAAGCCTTCTGTTGGCCCAGCCCGAAATGGACCACCTGTCGCTGTTGAAGCGCAGACCAAACCGTCACCCCCCCCCCCCCCCCACCCGCCGACCCGCCACCCGCCGCTGCAAAAGCGCAACCCAAATCCACCGCTGCAAAAGCACATCCCAAACCCCCGTAACTCGCCGCTGCAGAACTGAACCCAAAACCCCCCTCAAGTTCCTCAACCCCCTCGGCCAACCGCTGCTGCCGCACCCTCCACCCGGGCCCTAGAGCGGACGCGGCCTTTTTGAGCGCGCGCTAAAAAATCTTAGCGCACGCACTCAAAAATTTTGGCGCACGCTAAAAAAGAATAGCGTCGAATGGTGGCGGCAGTGACGTCGTCGTCGTCATGCTCGTCACCGTCGTCGTCGTGGCCGTCGTCGCTGTCGCCGTGCGAAGCTCTCTCTCTCTCTCTCTCTCTCTCTCTCTCTCTCTCTCTCTCTCTCTCTCTCTCTCTCTCTC
>BFEA01000791.1:306370-322160 GCA_003427395.1 Chara braunii
AGAGAGAGAGAGAGAGAGAGAGAGAGAAAGAAAGAGAGAGAGAAAGAGAAAACACCTATGTGTGTGTGTGTGTGTGTGTGTGTGTGTGTGTGTGTGCGCGCGCTGCCCCCGCTGCGCCAGCTGGTGTGTGTGTGTGTGTATGTGTGTGTGCGCCCGTGGTCGTGGGGGTGGGGCGACCCCTCCCCCACCAACCAACCAATCAGTCAACCAATCAATCAATCAATCAATCAATCAATCAATCAATCAATCAATCAATCAATCAATCAATCAAAGGTGGGGCGGGGAAAAAAAGCAAAAAAAAAAAAAAAAAAAAAAAAAAGAAAAAAAAAAAAAAAAAAAAAAAAAAAACGCGTTTTTTTTTCCCCAATTTCGTTGGATTTCGCCCATACCCCCCCCACCAAAAGTTCATCTTTTTCATTTTTTTTTGTGGGGGGGGGTGGGGCAGGGGATGCGCCGCCATGTAGCACCGCCAGATTTGTGAAACCCCCTCCCTGCGGCGGCCACGTGTCCGCGAATCCGCTCGTCCGCGCGTGGGCTCCGCAGACTGGCCGCGGCCGCGGACTTGGCCACGCCTGTCCGCCGCCGGGGGGGATACATAGCTCGTGGGGTGTCCCTCGACGAATAGCTAGGATATCGTTGACGATATCGGGCCAAGGCCTTGTATCTTGGGCCGCGATATTACGTCGTAACGCTGTCTTGATCACCCGATTGGCGTTTTCTATTAGTCCGCTCGATTGCGATATATGGAGAGGAGTATTGCGAATCGAGACACCGTGCAGGACCAGACTCCTCAAGACTTCCCCTCGGAATCTTGCCCCGTTGTCCGTTAGGATTTCCTCGGTGTCCAGATGCATCCCGAGAAAACGGTTAACATACCGCACGATTTCTGTCGCTTGTCGCGTCTTACACGGATACGCCTCTATCCATTTTAAAAAGTCGTCTACAAATACCAAAAGAAGTGAATATTCACATCTATTTGGTCCAGGGGGCACGACAATATCTGTGGTACCCATGCTGAACCTTTGGAACAGTCGTTCAACTACAGTGGGCACTATCGATCTAGGCGGCTGAATTGGCGCTTTATCCTTTTACAGCCCTTCCGACGTGGCTTCAAAAAATCGAGCTTCTGTCGGAATTTTATCAGTGTGGTACAAGGGACATAACCAGGATTTACCCATACTCCTATATGGGATGCAGGAACCGTGGGCTCGGGAGACACATTGCTGACAGTCTACCCACTCGACATACCCCTCCCCGCTAGGACACATAGGGACCGAATAGACCCTCGAGATTGCTTCGCAAAAGTAACAAAATTTGTCAGGCAGGGAAGGGAAAGAGGAAGACGAGAGGGGAGAAAGAGGACCTTTGGGATTACCTCCATGGTCCATCGCCATAGTGCCTGCCGGTCACTTCTTAGAGGTCCGAGGGAGGATGGTCACTTGGTCGTACGAGGGCTCGCCGGTTGGTTTCGGTTCCTTCCACGGTGTGATATGTTCACCCTTGGCCACCTTGCTAGGCCGATACAATCATGTCAGTCTGTTGGCATTGTCGTGCTTCTCTATCTTCCTATGGACGATATCGAAGTCGTACTCTTGCAGTCGCACAGCCCATCGTCCGATCATGCCCGTATAGTTGGTAAGCCTCTTGAGAGCCAGCAGGGGCTCATGGTCCGTAACGAGGAGGAACTTTTGTCCGTACAAATACGGATGGAAGTGTTGAATCCCCCATACAACCACGTAGCACTCTCCCTGAGGAGCCGAATCGTTTCTTCTCTCGTCCGGTACTGTTCACGAAGCGTACTCGATGACGTGTTTGCTGCCGTCTTCCCCTTCTTAGCCAAAATAGAGGAGATTGCTTCAGGCTGCCAGTCCGTAATGAGTATGAATTGCTATCCCGGGTCAGGTCGAATCAAAATAGGTGTTGTGGCCAAAGCCTCCTTTAAGGTGACAAAGGCCCGTTCACACTTGGCGTCCCAACTCGACGGTTGGTCCTTCCGTAGAAGGTTCGTTAGAGGTCGGGCGATTGCTGCAAAACCTTTGATAAATCGACAATAGTACGAGGCCAGTCCCAAAAAGGCTCGAACTTATGTCAACGACGTCGGTGTAGGGGCATCCCGAGCGGCCGCGACCTTTCTCGAATCCGGTCGTAAGCCTCCCTCGGTCACCACGTACCCCAGGAATGAGATGTCCGAAAGGAAAAATTCACTCTTCTCCAACGCAATCTTGAAGTCATCATCCTGCAACGCCCCAAGTGTCAATTCGATATGTTGTACATGCCCGTGGAATGATTCTGAGTAGACCATGATATCGTCCATGTTCACAATGACGCAGAAATTAACCATGCCCTGAGTTAGCCTGGTCTTGTTGATGAAATTTTGAAATATGACGTTCATCGCTGTTCGAAAAATAGCTAGCGCATTGCAAATTCCTATTGGGCAACGGACCCACTGTCAGGTGCCCTCGAATAACACAAAGGCCGTTTTTGGCCGATCCTCCTCCTTGACAAGAATATGATGAAATCCATGACGAATATCAAACTTACTAAAATACTTAACACACCCAATCGCATCCAACAGATCATCAATCCGGGTAGGGGGTACACATCCTTAATCGTGATATCATTCAACTTTCTGTAATCAATGCCAATGCAAATCGACCCATTTTTATTCGGGACTAAGACCACGGGAAACGACCAGGGTCCGGTTGCCGGTTCGATCCATCCGTAGCCTCAAATTCTCTGATTCTTTGCAATGCTACTTTTCGTTCCGCGAGAGAATATCGATATGGTTTAAAGTGGATCGGCGGGTGTATTCCGGTCTGAATTTCGTGTTCAATGACTAAGGACAGTCCGATATCCGTATCTGTTACACTGATCGCCCCTTGGTATTCGGTCAGAATATCCGCAATCAATCGATGAGTTTCATTGGGTACAAACTGAGGCACATGTAGCTCATAGCGTTGTCCATGTATGGTAACCGTCACGTGCTTCGTGCCTACTCTGGGGCTGCAATCCACAAAGGGAGCGGAGATGGAGTTGTCCGACCGCCAGGAAAACACAGTGGCGACCATTTGAGCATCTTCCTCGCCGATGACCACGTGTTCTTCTGGGGTCACTCCGTCATTGATATCCTGCGAGCACACTGGTTTCTCGACGATTTTGATTCCGAGCTCATAGGCTGTAGAGTCGTCGCGTCCAGGGGGTTCCAGAGCTTTGCCTTCGCCCCCCTGCCGTAGTAATCGCACCTCCTTTCCGGAAGACGGCAAGGAACAAGATATCCCTGAGATGTCAAAAAATGCTCCCTTGTCTCTATATCTCGGGAGAATCGGGGCAGTGGCCTCGTATAGGGTCCGAAGGGGTTCCGAAGAGTCGAGCATCCGGGATATTTGTACGAGTGGTTCCCCTAAGATTAACGCGCGTGTTCGTCGTAGATTTATCTCCGTAAGGACGAACGTTTTCGGGGTCTTTTGTCGGACGCGGTAACGAATCAGCTATCGAGTCATCTCATGTATCACAGAATCGGCTTCGTTTCCACTGTCAGAGTCACTCGTTAGTTTTATTCCCTTCCCTCTTTGATCCGATTCGTGGATTGGTTATTTCCAGGTGATCACTCTGAGGGGTCCTCTGATTTCAGGTGGGGGGTTCTGAGTTGAGGGCGGCGTGGTCCGAAGAGTCAGCCGCATCGGAACAACGTACGGCTTTTCGCCCGTGTTTCGAAGGATGACGGATCGCCTCTCGAAATCCAGGTTGGTCCGTAGTGTTGTGAGGGCTGGTAATTCTAAAAGGACATCTTAGGTGTTCACATCCAGTACTATAACGTCTCCTAGTGCGTGAACTTTTCCTAATCGAATCACGACATTCGTCATTTTTCCTACCGCTTCGATTTTCTCTTCATCCCCTGAGACGAGATGATCTCCTTCCATCAGGGTGATCAGATCCTTCCTTTTTCCCGCTCGTTCAACGACTCTCAAAGAAATAGCCAGTATCGCGGCTCCCGAATCGATAACAGCGATGTAGGGGGTTCCCCATACCTCGATATCGCATTCCGCTGATTTCCACGGAATCGCTTTGATCCGCAAAAAATGATCATCTTTTTGGAGTATCCCTAACCGTATTGGGTCCGACGCACTAGGAACATCCAGCCCGTCTTCGAGGGGTGGGGCTTTCCTTTCTCAGCCGCCGATTTGGCGAGAGCAAATCGTTTTCTGTTTGCTTTGCAATATTGTAGCATGCGCTCATTGGCTTGCTCCGATATGGTCAGGAGGTGTCCGATAGGCAAAGGAATTCGGTGATCGAGAGCTCGGACGATGTCCAATACGTCGATCTCTCCGCTAACGAAGGTAGGACCGCCCGACTCCATTTCTCTCGGAGAAGATCTTCATTCGACCATCTCACGCTGTTCATTGGCGGTTCGGATGGTTTTGATTATTCCCAATTCCGGGTAACCCAATGCCACATATTGGTCGAGCGAGATAAGTTTCACAGCTTCTTCAGTGGTGGTCACTGCACTCCCTGCTCCTTCCATTTCTTCGATCATCGTGCCCACCCTCCCTGGCCCATTGGCCACGGGCGCAGCGGCCACGGGGGCAGATCCAACTCGAGTTTGTGTAGGTCGGAGCGGACAGTCTCGGGCTATGTGGCCCGGTTGGTGACACGTGTAACAAACCTCATATTTGTCGCTACTCCGCCCACGGCCTGGGCAGGGGCGATTCCTGGCGCTCCTGGTGCGACTCTGACGGCAATGGGGCGCATCGGCCTCATTAATTATTCTATCTGAGCATTGTGCTCACGTTGTTCCTTCTTACTTTCCTGCATCAATTTAACTAATGTTCGGGTTAGTTCCAGTATGACGCTCGATTCGTTTGGCCTTGCTGAGGAATTCGGGGAAGGAGCAGGGCCATAATCGGCGCAGGCAATCCCGTAACTGCATCCAGTACTGGTTTTTTAGCTGCAATTTGTTCGAGATAAGTCACAGGGCCAAAGACGAAGCCCATGTATTCAAATTTGTTTTGAAGTGCAGCTAGTTCGGCCTTTGCTCTGACCAATTCTAAGGAATCCCCTTCCCTGGGGTAATCCTCTCCCTTTAGGAAACTGGCGACAAATTTTTGTTCCGTCTCTTTCGCCGCGGTCATGATCTGTTGCAGGGTATGAATGATCGGGGAGAGCTGCTTTCTTAGTTTCGCCCTCATTATCCTGCTACGGAGCCCGTCGATGAATAGATCTCTCCCGACTTCTTCGCCTCTCTGTGTTTTGACGAACATCCTATAGAACCTATTCCGATATTCAGCAATGGACGTGAGTGGTTTCTGAACCCGATCTTTGATCATAAAAAGGGCCGGCTCCGAATGAATATAGTCGAATCGGTTTAAAAAGTCTCGTTCGAAGGTTGGGAGATCCACCCAAACGTAAGTGCTGAACCAGTGGTGCGCATCTCCTCCTAGCCTGGGGGGGATATTGATTCGAGCCTCATCATTGTCGTACTGCTGCGCACACAATGTGGCCAGCCATGCCCTGGCTAGATGATGTGCAGGGTCAAAAAGACACAAATCAGGTGGAGCCACAGGTGCGCGAGCTCGGATTGGTGGAGCGGGAATAGGTACCCCACCTAGTTGTACATTAGCGTTTTGCGCTGCATTGGCGTTCATGTTGGCAACCCGCCAACCCTCCGACCTACTCCGGGTCAATATCAGGTCACGTTTAGGCGTGTTTCTTTGCCTAGGTCACCCTCGGTTCGCCAGATCGCTTGAGTAGGGGGCCTATCCGCCTGTCACCCTGCGAGCTTGCCATGTGTCGGCTCCGATACCAACCTCACCCCCAACGCAACTTCCTGGACGGAGTGGGATGGGGGCCCGGAAGTGCAAAACAGGGATGTGACAAGGATTTTAGGATAGTGGGGGTAGAGTTCCAAGTCAAAACTGAAATATCTTGTGGCAAGCCTTGGGGGCAATTCTGCAAGATAGTAAGCGCGAACCACGTCCGACTTTTATGCCTTGGGCCATGTCATCGCTATCCCCGCGAGTTTCGTTGTCGAGGCCGGACTTGGATTTGGTAAACCGATGGAACGCTATGTGTGTCGCGTTGCCTAACCAATTGCCAGCGTCGCTCGTGATAGGCCTCCGAGTCGGACGAAGCGGGCCTTAGGCACAGTCTGTGTGCTCGCTGTTCGGCCTCAGTCCGGGTTCGTCGAACGAACCCCGCGGCTCATTACTCGCTCTCCTGCTGGCACTCAGAGCAGGGGGGTCGAGGCCAGTAGGGGGTGAGTGCGTGCCACGGGGCCGCCGTCAGGCAGTGAAAAGGCAACATGAGGCGGTGGGGAGCGAAGTCTGTCTCAATGATGACGACACGGGGTTTGGCGATGACGTGGCTTACGTGTGAGCTGGGGAACTGGGAGGGAAAAAGGATCGCGCTTAGGGCCCATTCGATACCCCACTCACAAACACGTTCGTTTCCCGTCCGAAAGGGGAACTTTGGAGGGTTTGGGCGGGGTTGTGCGAGAAGACATGCGTTTTTCCACTCCCAGTATTCTCGGAACCGTTGGTGTCTCAGGCTCTCTCGATCCATAACGTGGAAGGGAGTCCCATCACCCGTGCTACCTGATTTTTGTGAGTTTAGACATGGACTCGAGCGCGGGTCATGTAGACGCACGTGCAGGCAATGTTCGTTTTGATCGAGCCTACACCTATGCGCACGAGTCCGTGTTTACGACCAGTTGGATCGGATCGCCCGACTATCACTTTGGTCGGGAGATCGTCTGACCCGTCGTCATGCTAGCCCGTACGCGTGTCAAGAAACAGACATTAGGAAGGCAGTCCATTGGCAATCACTCATTTGAATCCACTTAGCCACCAGAGCATACACCAGTCAGATCCGCCGAGTGTTCGTTAGATTTTTTTCTCTTATCCAAAAAGGGAATGGAAAACTAACATGCATACTCAGGCATCGATCGAACTCATACATCAATCGAACTCGAGGGCCGTGTGGATTTCCGGAAAAGCATAGCAAGAGATCGACCAGGGGTTGCGCATTAAGCCATGTCATCGAGGAAGCTTACATCATCATAACCCAAGCTCCCCTGGGTCATGCGCAGATAGTCATTGTGTCCGATCTCATCATACCGCAATGAAATAAGGGTGAGGGGGGAAATCAAACCATTCACAAGAAGGACACAGACAAGGGGTAGTCCTGAAGGAAAAGAGGACCGACGCCACTCATCAAAGCTACATAGGTGGGAGAAAGAAAAGAAGGACACCATTCCACACATATCATAAGCTAAAAATCAAAAATGATTCGCAAGAAGATCGGAACGGCCATAACAAAATCGGCCAAGGTTGAAATCAAAATTTATACTGAGGGTCAGAGGAAGGCATAATCCCACACACATCTCTCTCTCTCTCTCTCTCTCTCTCTCTCTCTCTCTCTCTCTCTCTCTCTCTCTCTCTCTGTCTCTCTGTCTCTCTGTCTCTCTGTCTCTCTGTCTCTCTCTCTCTCTCTCTCTCTCTCTCTCTCTCTCTCTCCACGCTACATCACCTCCGATGCGGGCAGTTCGTCACCTCGCACCAACACCAAGTCGTCACCCCACTTAGTCCGAGTACGCAAGCCCGGTTCTCCCGTGCGTCACAGTCCGTCGTGGTACGCATGTCAACCCCGCCTACCCGGCACCAGCTCGTCGGGTCGCCCGGTTCACTTCGGCTCATCTTCTCACTTTACTTGTTAGCCGATCCTCACTGACTGCGCCAACTTCCAAATTGTGAGAGAGCAAACTAATTGAGCTTGCGAAATTTATAGCGTGCATGCTTGCGCGATGAATTCGGGATTATGCCTAAGTGAGGGGAAGGGGAAGAAAAGGAATTGTCTATGCCTACATGGCCAAGCCGCAACGTGGGGGACGCAGCCATACTCCACGCAGCGATCTGGTCATGCAGTCGCTCAGGCCAATTAGAGTGGAGGACGAGGTATGCCCGACAGAGGGGAAGAAGGCGGGGAAACACAAGAGAATCAAGAAGGAGTACAGTTACAATTGCGCCCGCCAAAAATTATAGTTACATGTAGGATTAAGGGTGCAATACAGTCAGAGCCCAGTTCCCACTGTGGTGAGAGGTGCGCGAGCAAGAAGCGAAGCACAACAAAATTTCATAGGACCTAAATTCCTAATTTAAATCCTTTTTGCAAAGAGAAATTCCGAAGAGCTTCAAAGAAACAATTTCAAGAGCCCGTCATCCGTTGTAAATTTGATAACGACGTTCCCGCGCGCTAATTGCGCCAAAATTTCTATCTCCCACAGCAGAACAAGAAAGAAGTTATGGCAACAGTTATTTATCGCGGTCACTCAATCGTCATCGAGGGACTTTCCCGACTCTGATCCCGAAAGCAAAGAAAGAAAGAAGCGAGGATATTCATACAACTTGTCCGCCCAACCCTCCATTTTTCACCCGACCAACCAGTTTCCAACCCCCGAAGTCGCTTCGCGCAGAAAGTCATGCGATTGCATAAAATAGTTTGTCACAGGGTTGCCCAGGGTCGAATAGGTCGATGGAACCCAGGTTCGAAAATGGGTCGGGAGCGCTCCCACGTTGCGGGAGAGTTCGGGGAATCGGGCGATCCTTAGTACCCCAGGACTAACCGTCGCCACGAGCACGAGTCTCCCTGGAGGCACTAGCGGCAATTAAACCGCGGCCGTCACATTGCGAGGACAGCTGACTAGTGCAACACCATGAGGGCAGTGTATGGCAAGAATAAAGGGGGGGGGGGGAAACGTTCAATCAGCACGAACCTATTTCCTCCTACGTGGCACGCCTGAGTGGGGTTATAAAGATGGATTGGCTCAGAGCACTACAGTGTGCTCCTTAGTTCCGCATCGCAGTATACGCCATCATCATCTGCTATCGGGAAGGGCGGAAGTGCGTTGCGATGTTCTGAGACGAAGTCCGAGCTCGGGTCACGACCGTGCTCCCGTCCGTCGAGACAAGACCTGACTCCATGCAAAGACCAACGAATACCGCCGAAAAAAAGGATGCGCCTAACTCTCCGCCTCTCTCTGAGTTTCTCCGCGGACATCCACCCGAACGTGGTGTCAGGGATCCCGGGGTGGGTGTGGAGATGTCCGTCGTGCCTGGAGACGTCAACGACCGACCTCTCAGGAGTTATCCGTCTCCCCCCCGAGGTCTTGACCTGCATACGGAGAGAGAGAGAGAGAGAGAGAGAGAGAGAGAGAGAGAGAGAGAGAGAGAGAGAGAGAGAGAGAGAGAGAGAGAGAGAGAGAGAGAGAGAGAGAGTGGGCGCAGGTCCCGCACACCCGCTCGGGTTAAGGTCGAAGGAAGGGAGGAAGGACCGACTCACGCATATACTCATATGGGCAAACAACGCTCGGTACTTCCTATCATCAGGCCTGGCGGCGCATACACACGTGCCTAGTCGTAGAGCCCTCCGGAACAAGGAAACATTCAATTATCTATAGACTTTCGAATCCACACCCGAGAATGCATACAACTGACTACCCACACATTGGGACCTTGCGCACATCACACGGGGACAAAGCAGCAATGGAGAGAAGCAAGTTTTTAGTATACAAAATTCTCACAACTGGCCGCTCAGGGTCCAGCCCCCAATCCATCAAACCCCCCGACAACCATAGCCACAAGGCCCTGCCGCTGCAGGCGTCTGATGTCCGCCACTGCTCAGTCCCTCCGACTGCCTTACCCCAAGTCTATCGCTAAGTCCGCCACCCGCCGTCACTCCGCCCATCACGGGGCACATCGAGCCTTTTCAGTGCCGCGGGTTTCGCACATAGCTTGCGCAGCTTGCAGACGAGATCAAAGAGGAGGAGAGGAAAGGACTGCAAGAATTTATAGCGCGGAAGGCGGCGGGGAGGCTGCGCGAAGCACGGGGTGTAGATGAGCAGGACGAAAGAAGGGCAGAGGTTCCAGAGGGATCGAAGGAGGCGAGTCAAATGATCTGCGTGATTGGGGTGGTCGTCCAAGTGGGGCGCGCTTCCCGCTACCACCACGTTGCCCCGACCATCCCAATCAGACAGCCAATCGTTCATAGGGGAAGGAGAAGGATGGGATCGGACTTCTCTTAGAGGGAAGACGAAGAGGCATGCAGGAAGGGAATGCGCAGCAAGAAGGGATGCAGAGCGGGAGAGCGGGTTTACACGACGCGCAAAAATTCAAAAACAACCACGCACGGAAATTTTTCAAAATTCCTACTCCCGCTAATTCCCAGCTGCTTTTTTAATTTCTTGGCGCGGCCGCTAACCGGCCATGCGAGACCCGAATTACGTTTTCTACTCTGTCCCTCTTTTCGTAAAAGGAAAGGAAAAGAACTGAACCCGGTTCTTCCCTATTGTCTTGAATCCGTACTTCGAGGCCTTACGTGGGATTTTCCCTTAAGGGTACGGGGAGCCACTGAGTACGGATCTTGGCTTATCACAGGCCAAGCATTGCTACTTCTCTGTATGGTCCTTGGAGGATTGCAGCTGTTGCTTTAGCTCTTTGCATGCCTGTTGCGTATGGGTGGTGATTGTGTTGATGATTGCTTCCCTAGCCTGGGGGAAGCTAAATGCATAACCACTCCGTTCGTGGGAGCACCTCATTCTCCAGGCTAGGAGTAAGACTGTCAGACGGGTGTAGGAAAATAAGTTTGTTTTAAACAACCAGTACACGGCCCCAGCCTTGCAGTCCGAAAGTTGTCGCCACAAGAAAACGAGGCCGAAACATCAAACGTCGCACCCGCCGCTGATAAAATAGATCGGCGGTCGTGGTTTCGTTTCGCGCCTCCAGAATTTGAGGTGTCAGGCCCACGGCCCACGTGCCCATGTACTGGTGCTTTAAAGGCATCCCATTGTCGAGTCTCGGGAGTGTGCTCAGCCAGCAGGATTAGTGCTGGATCCCACGGAAGGTGTTGACCTGTGAGGCGGTGCCATGCAGAATCCCACCAGCGCCATGGCTGAGCCACCATTGGACATGTCAGCTGACAGTGTTCCAGGGTTGCTCTAGCAGGCTGGGTAGCTCTCCCACAGTAGGACCAGATTGGAGAGAGGATGCCTCGCGGTTCCAAGTCAGTCCGTGAAACTAGCCAATCGGGTGTGGGCAGGCATCTGCGAATGATCTGCCACTGAAGGGCTCAAACAAGATTTACCATGCTAAACTCTTTTCTTCGTTTGAAAATGGAAAGAGGCTGGGAACCTCACAATTTGACCAGGAGAGCCACTCCGGGTATTGCAACAATCATCAGGGAGATCTACCATGCTACCGGGTAGCTTTTTTTTTTTTTTTTTTTTTTTTTTTTTTTTTTTTTTTTTTTTTTTTTTTTTTTTTTTTTTTTTTTTTTTTTTTTTTTTTTTTTTTTTTGTTGAATGGATAGCTTTTTTGAAGGGGCTCTAAGAAATTCCCAGAAACCACGAGTCCATTTTTTTGCATCTACCATTTCATTTGAGTGGTTTGAACTTTACCCAGTTGGTAGTTAGGGGAGCTGTCATTGGTTACTAGCAGCGGCTTTGACTCTCCCAGATGGGTCTATCAAGCTGTAATTTTGTAAGCTGTCGTGTACGACAGCTGTGTAACATAACAGCTGTGTACTGTACTGTGTGATGCCGGGCCCGGTTGTCAGGTGGTGGTGGTGCTCCTCACCAAAAGATGGGGGCCCAAATGTCGAGAAAGCGTTGGCAGGTGGCTTACTGCAGCAATGCCTTGGATTTCTGCAAGTGCCATTTGGGGCCTCGTTCCACCTTTAGACATATATAAAAAAACGGGGGACGCATCTAGACAACAATCTACCACAAAATTGGCGAGTAGTGGGAAAAGAGGCCTTTGGTCTACCGTGCCTACATTATATGTCCTGGGCTATAATGCCAGCTTTCGCCTACGTGGGTCCCAGAAGCATAGTTGGCCACGTTGACCCAACGCCTTTGGGACTACTGGGCGGCTATGGCACCGATGCCTGTGGGAATACTGGATGGAGCGCGACGGCTACGGCAGTAATACGAACATGTTGATAAAAGAAAAAAAAACATGTTTTTCTTTTTTTTTTTGTTTTTTTGTTTTTTTAAAGGGCGATGGCCTTGAGGTATTATCATCGGACTGACCAGCCCAGGTAAATTCAATATTGTGTCTAATCTGACATCGGGTGGCCTTTTCAGCCCAGGGTGGCCTTGATTGCTTTCAGGGAACCCCCAACGGGCGACACCGGCAAGGGGACAGCCGGTGGCAGAGGGACCGAGCATCATCTGAGTGGCCAGTCGCTGTGCCTCTCCGATTACCCCTCCCCTATGAACATCATGTTTCTCTAATCTTTTCTTTTTGTTTATTATAAAAATTTGGACCAGTTCTCGATTTTATGCGTGTCATCCTCGCGCAGGAGGGGCCATGCTAATCTTCTTTCTCTGAACGAAGAATTTCCCGAAGGACCACTTACCCACTGGTTTCTGGGCCGCTTCAGAGCGAAGGTCCCGCACACAATATACGCGCAGGCCATACTCATGCATACACGTTGCTAGAATGTATCTGGCCGCAATTACGCCCAAAAGTCCTGTCCTGGTGTGAGTATCCCCATACACGCGTGAATGTATCTGGCCGCAATTATGACCAAAAAGTCCTGTCCTGGTGTGAGTATCCCCATACACGCGTGAAAGAAAAAAAAAAGCACAGCAAGGGCCTCGCTGCACTGCTCATACTCAGTATTACTCACCACACGCACAAAAGTAAAAAAATATAGCGGTGTGTCTCTACCATATCTAGGACGATATTCGTTCTCATTTCGAACATTTGGGGAGAAGTGGAACGAGGCCACAAACCTCGACTAAATACGTAAGGCGTCGCAGCAAACTTCCGACGCAAAGGTATTGCAGCAACCCCCCGACAGAACGTGGAGGGACTGCAGCAGACCTCAAACGTAGAGGCACCGCAGTCACAGCAAAACAAAATTATTATACAGTATATATACCGGTTACTGATACCACGCTCGGGCGTGGGTGCGCAGCCTGGACGGTGGTGTATCAACAGCGTCCCTGTACTTTTGTTGTCGATCCGCTGCAAATTTTTTTTTTTTTTTTTTTTTTTCAACAATACAAACTTGTATTTCCAAAAACAGAGCAGAGAGGACGAACCGGGTAGCGGCGCTGTAGCGCTCAACACCCGCGACACGCGTGCGTTCATGGCTAGGTTTCCATGCGTGGAGCTTACCTGCCATACCCCGGAGGGCTTAGCACGGGGGAGGCGGCTCTCTTAGCTGTCGATCCATGGATGGTCGAACACGGGGGAGGCGAGCTTGTCCTTGGGGGTGGGAAGGGAGGGGGGATGTATCCGGCAGGTGGCACTTTGATAAACTAGGCTATGGAACAGGAGACGAACATTATGAACATTTCGAACAATACGAACCGAAGAACGCTGATATCTAGCGTCCTTCCTATGGAATACACTGTAGAACAGTAAGGGATTCTTCCACAAAGCTGGATGTAGGCGGTGCTTAGGGCTTCTATGTTAGTGCAGCTCAGGTGCGTTGAGATTTATGTTGTGGGGCTTTAGGACTTAGCAGAGCATAGCTGGTGACGAGTTATTTGGACACGTATGAAACCCTAGTGCAGGACAAAGGGAGACACAAATCCAGAGACTCTTATCTCGCCGCGGGACGAAGTAGCCAACAATCAGATCTTTAAGAAGTGTAAGGCCATGGTTGGAGTAAGGGAGTTTGTCGGGTAGTGGAAAGGTGCTCGAGTATGCTAGTTTATTGTCGGAAGGAACGAAGCTACGGTCGGCGCTTCGGGAGAAGGCAAGAGGAAGTACGTGCCTGAACTTCCTGACGGGAGAGCTCTGGACCAGGGATTGGGTGGAGCAGCGATGGGTGGGCCTGTAGGTTGGCCCAGGATATGACGTGGCTGGGAGCTTCCCGATTTGGCAAGGGAGTGACGATGGTTCTTCAGGCAGAGGCTTTTATGGAATTCAAAGTACTAAGAGAACTGGCGGAGGTTGGCCCTCGACAGTAACTCGCCCTCGGCATGCCCAGGGAGGCAAGGAGAAGCGCCCTGAGATTCGCACACTTGTGGCGAGAAGGGTTACACTGCAGGCGGCCGTTAGCTCGTATCTTGTTATTGGCCCATTGGAAGGAGCGACAAACGGTGAGATAGAGGGGAGAGTGTAAGAAGGGGGAACACTGGGAGATCTCGGATCTTGATATCGGGCCGTTGGGAGAAAGCGGCCGACGGCGTGACAGAAAGGAAAACGGAACAGAGGGAGAAATTGTGGGGCTTTCAGTTTCAACAGGCGTGGTGACGACGTGAGAGAAGGTGGAATAATCGCCTTCGGATACCGAGGGAGATAAGGAAGGCAAAGAGAGGATCCGACAGCATGCGGAGTTATCATGATCACATCGTCAAGTTATGCAGGCAGCAGCTCGAATCTGAGACGGGACAGAGCTGAAGACCCCACGTACGGCGTACACGGCACCAAGGGCAGGTGATCAGGAGTGGCGCAGGGGAGGAACTTCAATCTCAGAAAGCGGCAGCTGCAAGAACGAGCGTGAGAGGCAGCGACAGCGAGGAGCCGTTGTCAGGAAAGATTCTTTGGAAAAGCCAGGAGCTCTGGCAGATTAAGGATATTTTGAAGATACCGGGATTCTGATGGAGTTGAATGTGCTGTGCTTGAACTGTGGGTGTGAACTGAGATGGTTCTGTGTGATAGGGCAGTGCCATCTCCCTCAAACACAGTGAGGGAGAGGTATTGAGAGCGAACGATGCCGATCTGAGGAATAGACGGGTTGCTATTCACAGTTCGGGGGGAGTTAATGAGGATAATGATGATACTAGTGATGATGTTAATGATGATGATGACAATAATGGTGATATAATTGGGGAAGGCTATAATGACAGTGATAACAAATTGTTGGAATCCTTGGAATCACCTCGAAAGGGTGATGGTGATCATGATGATGATGACGTTGATGATGATGATGGTAATGGACCGGTGATGGTGATCATGATGACAATGACGAGGATGACGATGAGGATAATGGGGATATGAGTCATTCGAATCACAGGACTGGGCATGAAGAAAGAGAAGATGCAAACGCAGGTCTGGGAGGTACAGTCTATTGGGATAAGAAGAGAAGGGAAGACCGGGGAGTGTTTTCCAAAGATTCCAAAGACATGGAAGGCAGGGAGCAGAACGAGGGCGAAGGCAACAGTGTTAAAAAAGCTTGTAACAGGCAGGGAAGGAGACGGGATTGGAGAATTCCTTGGTGCAGAGAGAGAACGTTGTGTGTGTGTGTGTGGAGAGAGAGAGAGAGAGAGAGAGAGAGAGAGATCATTGAATCATCATTGTGTCATTGAGCATCATTGAACAGACAGATTGTTGAACCTTCGCTGAGGGGTCCCAGATCTCCATGAAGCGTTAGTGATAGAACCGAAGGCAGTTCCTAAAAGGACAGGATTACTCAGGTTATGTAGTTCATTATGTAGGGGCTCGTCTTCAGGTGTTAAGCTAATTGTAGAACTTGTTGATCCTCAGAATTGGTTCTTATAAGTCTGGGTACAGTGGGTAGTGGGACTAGATGCTAACTCATCTCAGGCGCCTTTAGGGTGAAGAGGTACCATTTTTCGCTGTTAGCCCAGAGAGTTGCTGAACTCTGAGAAGTTACCTGATGTTTTATTCATTGGAAGGGACGCTGGACCCGGTTTCCAGCAGGTGCAGCTCCCCACCAAAAGAAAGGAGCCATCGGAACCTCGCCGGCTTCTACCCTCTGGGGCTCTTACCACCCAAGGGGTAGAGGACCTGGCCCTGAACGATGATTGAAACATAAAAAA
>BFEA01000791.1:323214-337091 GCA_003427395.1 Chara braunii
CCGGCAGCATCAGCCGGTTTCGCTTACAGCCTCTAGGGCTGGGCAAACTTCTAGATCTTGTGAATTGTAATCATATTACTCTGTGCTATACTAAATCTGGCTGGTAAGCCTATAGACCGTCGATCTTTTACTTAACTCACCACCACTGCCGGGTTGCTCTCCTCTTCTCGCCTGTCCCATGCCTACAATATACAGGCCTACACGGTTTGACACCAGCCTAACATGGTCAGTTGGAACCTAAGTCCCCAGTGGTCGTGGTACTCTACCACCCTTTTCCTCTAAATGACTTTGTGCGGTCGACACTGCAAACTGAGTACCCTGGTTCGTCAGTCCCTTCCTACTCTAACAGTTCCCCTCCATGTTTCTGGCACGAGGCGTCAAATACATCACGCCCTAAGGATACTGCACGAGGCGTCAAATACACCACCCCCTAAAAAAAAAACAACGGCCTTCTTTATGTTTCACACCTCACCGTTGCTAGTCCAACGCGTCGATCATTTTTTTTTCTTTTTTTCCACCTGTATCTGACCCTCAAACTTTGCTGAATGCAAGAGTTGCTGACTTAGTGGGAACGGTCTTCAAGCGTGTTTTTTTTTTTCAATTGTAGCTGTATCTAGAATGCACGATGCGTCAAATACAGCTATAATGACCGTAAGCTGTATTCGAGGGAAAAAGGTGGCACCACGCCCTAAGGATTGACCGCTGGGGGGGGTTCCGCGCTGACGCTTAGCGCTAACCTGCGCTACGGACCGGCTGGCGAGGTCCAGCCATACTCCGTGGACTGGGACAGTTGTGGTTCCATAGCTGTTCTTGGTCATCGTGGTGTCTGCTTGGTCGCTCTGTCCAGGCGATGGTGGTATTACCACCGGATACACCAGGGACGGTACGTCGGTGTGAGGCGTCTGATTTGTGGGATCCGACAGTGCGTTTTTTGGACGACATGGTTCCTAATGATGAATTACGAAGCGGTGCGGCTGAATGGTTGGAGACTATAGAAGATGGCGGCCGCCGTTTACCGGAGGATGTGGATATTTTGTGCTCGAGCCATGGTGGTCGGTTGGGGGCTGTAGGGGGGACAGTCACACTTGCGCCATGGCTGGAGGACATGATGCAGAGCATGCTTGATATCATTTGGGAGTTGGAGGAGGGGCCGGATCCTTCGCTGGAGGAGTTTGTTGATTGGCATCAAGATGACTTGCTCATGCACAGATGCTACGACATCTTTAGGAACGGCCAGGATCGCTGTGCTGCTTTGGAGGCGGGATTGTCGTCTGTGTCAACAACTGAAGACATCAGAGGCAGCAACAGCTTCAGCACCAACATCGACTGCAACGACAGTAACGACAACCACAATAACAACGGTAATAACGTCAACAACAACAACAACAACAACAACAACAACAACAATGAGCTCACGATTATCAACTACAACTCTCTTGGTGTCTTGAACGACAACTGTGGAGGTGACATCGCTAGCAGAGGGATCGTTGTTGGAGGTGGCGAGAACATCAATGAAAACGGCGGCAATGACGATAACATTTTCAACAACAACAACGACAACAACAACAACAACATCAACAACAACAACAACAACGATAAAACCAACAACAAACAGCTCAAGAATATTGACCACAGTTTCCTTGCTGACGACAACTGCGGAGACGAAATTGACGGCAAAAGGCTCGTCGACGATAACTGTGGAAATGGAATTGTTGGTCAAAGGATCGATGATAATACCGGTGTTATTGGGATCGACGGCGCAGTTGCTGGTTGGCAGCGGATGGGCGTGGGTTAGTTGGCGAGGATTGGAGTTGTCCGGTCCGCAACTCCAATCATGCAGGGGTGGTGGCCTCTCTGGCGGTAGGGGGACTGGTTAGGGTTTTCTTCGATATCCCTGTTTAGTGTTTGATGATTACTATACAGTGTTTGATGACTGTTTCCCTAGGATGGTTGATGCGGAGACTTGTCATTACGGTTAGGGTTGGGGTGTCGGGAAACGATTGTGGTTTCTGGCTTTGCCGTGTTTCCCCCCCCCTTCGTTTGCTGATGATCACTTTACCTACCAGCGGATGGGTGGAGCACGGTAGGGTAAGGAAGGCACGATTTATGAGTAGTTAATCCCCTTTCTTGAGGGCAATCAATGCTGCTCATCATCATACATTTGTTTACGCACATACTTTACAAAGTCGTCACAATCTTTTGCTCGAATAATCAAATGATTGCCATGTCTAGGGACGCTGGACCCGATTTCCAGCAGGTGCTGCTCCCCACCAATAGATGGAGCCTTCCTGACGGCGCTAGCGGTGTCTGCTCTTATCAGCACCCCTAGCGTTAGCTCGGGATGTTTCTTAAAAAAATAAATAAATGATATTCCTTAAAAAACACAAAAAAAAAACAACGGCCTTTAAAAAAAAAAAAAAACGGCCTTCTTTATGTTTCACACCTCACTGTTGCCAGTCTAGCGCATCGATCCTTTTTTCCCCCTTTTTTTTCCACCTGTATCCGACCCTCAAACTTTGCTGAATGCAGGAATTGCTGACTTAGCGGGAACGGCCTTCAAGGTTTTTTTTTTTTTATATACTGAAAAGCTGGCAGCACGGGACTGCCAGGCGAGGTAAAGATTTGTATGGATTTGGCGCACGAACCGGGCCGTGTTTGCGGACAAGTACAGACGGTTGGGGGGGGAAAAAAACTGAAAAAATCGTAGACTGACCAAACTAATACTATACCGTCGATCTCAATCGAGAACGAACGGTCGGATAACGGAAAGACACCTTCACTTCTATGCAATTTTTCTCGATTGATGCATCTGCCCGCTATTGCATCCGAAAACAGCCCCATTACCTGCTAGCACCACGCCAGACTTTCCTGAAAGAGAAACTATGCAACGACCTCACGCTGCCCGCACATCACTCAACGACCATAAAGCACTCTCCAGCGACCGTAACCACACCACAAGCACGAAGGACCGGTCGTTGCCTTGTGACCGCCCGCAACCCTTTTTTGCACGCAACGACGCCCTGTATACCCGTATAAGCAATGAGCGACATTCCCCATCTGGAAAGCGCTCGCTAAACGACAAAACGCATCCATGTATACGCAGCCAGTCCTGGCTGCGAACAGGGGCTAGGTCCCACTTGCACGGATTAAGAGATTCTGGCCGTTGATCTTTACTATCTACGGTCACTATCACTTAATTCGTGTAAGTGGGACCTAGCCCCAGGTTACTCAACACATAGGATTGTCCTGTGGCGCACTTAGTGCCAACGGACTGTGGGCATACTCACACGAGGACCAAAAGACCCAAAATCCCAAAATTTGAGTCATTTTTTTGGGTCACACTGGAGAGGCTCGCTGCCCAAATGCCTCAAACGGTGACCCTTCTGTCAGCGGCCTGTGGGGCCGCGGGCGTACCCTTTTTGAGACCACCTCCAGAGGTGGTCTCAAATTACCTTTCGTTTTTTTCTTTCTGTTTTTGGCAATTGAAGAGAAGAGAATAGTAGAGGAAGAAGACAGCCCGCCAAACAACTGAAAGTGCGACCAGGAACATTTAAGTTGTAGATAAGGCCCAAGCTTTATACTAGCGTGAAAAAAAAAAATTAACACAATCCATCTTTTCGTTTGGTCCTCCCCCGTGTGACCGGGCGCACTTGCCCTGAATACAAAGTGTCAGGGTCGTCCTGGATGAGGTCCGCCCGTGACCATACAGGGACCAAATGCCGCAAAGTTTTTAGACTAATGGTCCCCGTGTGAGTATGCCCGTCCTCTGGATACCCCTGATTGGTATTAGCGGGGTCTATGACCAACACGGGTGTGAGTGTGAGAACGAGTGGGTTGTGTGTGGTGTGTGGGAGAGTGTTGGCCATAGCCTCTGCTGCTACTCGATGAGGGGCGGGGGACAATGAGAAAGGGAGGCGCAGCTACTGGCAAAATGCTCTGTCTTTGCGTTAGCCGCCCCCCCACCGGCGGCCCTACCCATCTCTGACTACCGCTGTTGGGGCGGGGGGCAACATGAATTACCTCGTTTGCGAGGCCCTATGCTTGCAGGGGGGCCCTCTATATAGTCTTAGGAGTAGTGGTAGGAAGGTAGTGAAAGACGAAAAATCATTTGATAGAATAACATAGTCTAGTTCATATATATCGTCACATATATATATATATATATATATCTATATATAATGTGTGTAGTATATTGACCTCTCTCCACTACCCTTGACATGCACAAAAGACAAAAAAATGGCAATGTATCTCTCCATGTTGTAGCTGAAGATTCAGTCCCATTTTGCACGTTTGGATAGTGGAGCGAGGGCCTATATATATTCGCACTAATAGTGTGTATATTATATTCACACTACGACTGTTGTCTTTACGTCCTAGTAGGGAAGTGATGACTGTCCTATGCATTGATACTACCGGTAGTAGTGTGAGTGTGCACATAGAGGCATGAAAGCAAACACAGCCAAAAAAAAAGCTAGAAACCACCCATGTGCACACGCTACATTAAACCACCAGTACTTGGCCCATCTATTGATGCCAAGCCTGGAATGCCCCTGTGCGCCAATTTTCGCCCAAGCTCCGAAGTACCGTTTCAATTTTTCATTGGCTGGCGCTTCCAGCCATTGTGGTCCGGTACCCCGAAGCCCTAAAGGCACGTTAATGGGAAAGCGCCGCGGCCTATAGCTGGGCCAAGTACTACCAGTACTTGGCCCAGCTATTGATGCCAAGCCTGGAATGCCCCTGCGCGCCAATTTTCGTCGAAGCGCCAGGGTACCGTCTCAATTTTTTTTTGGCTGGCGCTTCCAGCCATTGTGATCCGGTACCCCGAAGCCCTAAAGGCGTGGCGCACTCCCGAAGCCTAAAGGCGCGGCGCACGGGAAAGCGCCGGGGCCGATAGCTGGGCTAGTCCTCTGGATTAGATCAGTAAGAAAGGCACGCAAGTGGCATCCTGGTGGTCTTGGGTTCAACCCCTACCCCCCGGCATTGACCAGCTGCTGCTGATGTTTGTAGGGGAAGGGGGCCGGAGGACAGCTCCAGCGACTGGCCCATCGAAGTAGCTCGGTCCTGATGCTACCGCCTGATCCCTGGCCGCTATGCCAAGCTGCAGGTCGCCCCCGCCAATTTCTCTGACTGGAGGCTTGAACTTGGGCGGCTGCTGCATACTACTATAATGATAAGAAAAAAAGGCCTGAAAGGCCTGTCTGTCAGATTCCACTGGTGATCGAACCTCGCGCGTTCCACTTCGGCTCGACAAGTCGTGCGTTCAAGTCCGGAGAAGGCTTGCATTTACCCCTTTCAGAGGCATCGCAGGAAGTTAGCCGTCGTGGGGTCGTGAACAGCGGCATCCAACCACAACCAGAACTTCAAAAAAATTCAGAAAAACAAGCGCCAAACCAGAACTGGTTGTGTAGGCCTTCCGCGGGCCAGTCCGTTTCTTTCCTCCGCCGTCCTTCCCCTCGGAGCGCATAGGCGGGGGAACAGCTTGGCGGGTTCCGCGCGACGAAGCTGGACAAGGGCGGACTGTTGAGGCAGTCGGGGTGGTGAAGTGCGCGGGGGAATGTCGAAATCACATCGCTTTTCCGTCTCGTTGTCGTGTTGTCCGATGCCGCGCTTTCTGCTGCTTTCCTCCTCTCTGTTTCTTCCATTTTCTTCCATGATGACGATCGTGCTATGAGAAGGAGGATGGGAATGACGCCTGGGATTTCGTTACTTGGGCGGGACCCTGAACTTGCCGGCAATTTCCAGACGACGACCGCTCCAGCCGAGCTGTACTTAGCGCGCAATTTGTTTTTGCTGCTCCTGCAAGAGTGTCATTCGTTGCCGCTCATCTCTGTCTCTGTCTGATAGAGACCGATCGTGTGACGATTCGTCGGATCTAGTTTTTGTCCGTTACCGGGAGTACAAGATGATGCGGAAGCGCGCATGAATGACATCGTCTCCCTCTCCCTCTGTGTCTCCCTCCCTCTCTCTTCCTTTCTCTCTGATATTCTCTCCTACCCCCCGCTCCCCGCTTCCTTCCCCTTCTCTCTCTCTTCCCGCTTGCGTTGTTTGTTATTTCTCTTTCGTTGTTTGTTATTTCTCTTTCCTTCTCGCTGTCTTCTTCGATGTCAACGGCCCGGGAGCGCCTCTCGGTCCCGGAGGAACTGGGATTAGCTTTGTCATCAAGCCGCACTGGGAGCGGTTGTGCGGGGCAAAGAGAGTGGAGGGAAGGTTTTCATTGCGAAGGACAAGTGTAAAAACCGGTATTGCCCCGCCGATCGCTCGATCGCCAACCGATCATCGGTGTGTACGTGTTCTTCTCCGGGAGCGGCGCAGCGGGGTGCCACGTGTCGCCATTAGAAGAGCGGCAAGCTAGCTTTTAGCTATGGCGGCTGCTGCGGCAACGTCTTCTGGTTCGTTGTACTCTTCCGATCGCGCGACGTTTTGTGCTGCCGTGGAGACACGGCTCTTGCTGGCCATATCTGACGTGGTAACTCTGCGCGGCGCCGTCGAGGATTGCTGTTCTTCGCCGCCGACGCGCGACGCTGATGTCCGTCCTACCCGGGACAAATCCGTGTCATCTGCGCCCTCCTCTTCCTCCTCTTTCTCGTCATCGTCATCATCAGTATCGTCGTCATCTACCTCTACTTCTTCTCTTCGACGCTTGTCGTTATCACTATCGTCGTCGGGAATGACGAAGAGCGGCGGATCTTGGAAGAAGGGTGCTGGCTCCTTCCCTCCTCTTCCTCCGATTGAAGAAGTGGTCGGCTATGCTGGGAATCCGTTGGCTTGCCCCAAGTGCTCGGTCATATTGCTGCGCAGTCTGTCGTCACGCTTGTGCGTCGCGTGCGGCAATCGTTCGGCTGGGGCCAAGGCCGCACAGTCGACGGCGAATTGGAGAGGCACTGTAGCCGAGAAGAGGTTCTTAAGGTCGTTGAAAATCCCATGCATCGATGTAGGAAAGGTGTGTAAAGAAATGTTTCTTTTATTCTTATTTTTTGTTTTGCGGGTGACAAACGTTTTTCCCTCTACTCGCTCTTCCCTGTTGCTTTTCGTCCTTTCTTCCTGCTGCTCTGCTCCACCGCTGTTTGCTTCTGTTTAACACCATCAGTCCCGATTTAGAAAAACGATTAACGCGATCATCTCGATTAATCCCTTTTCCCTTGCACTTTCACCTTCGGCGAAGGGTGTTCAATTGCTATTTTCCCTTGTTCGGTCGTTTCTCTCTTCTTAGTCTCTGCTTCTCCCTTCTCCTTTTGTATTTCTGTTCTCTCTATCGTTGTTGTGCTCGTCTGATACCATCAGGTTTCGTACTCATGACAGATCGGGTAGTATCTTCTTCTTCTTCCTTCTTCTTCTTCTTCTCAGAAGGGTGTTTGGTGGGCCGCAAGGCGAGGGTGTGTGGAAAGCCCCCTGAGGATGATCGGGGCGCAACCGATCGAAACGTGTCGGGGATTGTGCGCGTGTGCTGAGATGAGTATGCGCTGTTATGTATTGATGAGCATTCGAAGCGTGTACGAAAGGCAGTTGGTCACTGTTATCCACTATTCTTCTTCTTCTTCTTCTTCTTCTTCTTCTTCTGCTTGGATGTGAAGCTTGGTAGAGTGCCGAAAGGCGATCTGGGGAGAAGACCCGTGAGGAGTGTCAGCGTGGCCGAAACGTGTCGGGGAATATGCGCATTTCTACAGGGAAGTGTACGTGCGGAAGAGTAATGATTAGCGGTCGTTGCATGTGCGAGAAGCAGTCTAAGGCCACTGGTGTCACTTTTCTTCTTCTTCATCGTCTTTGTCTTCTCCTCCGATCCTTCTTGTGCCTAGATCCTCCTCGCAACAAAAGGTTTTTACTCGTTTGCCCCTGGACCTTGGCAAAAGGTCCGACAGGCCCCCGAAAGCTGGTCGCAAAAGTTACAGATACCCCTCGCGTCTCAAGCCTACCAATCTTTTGTCCCCGGGGGCGGATCTATAACTTTCCCCCTTTTCTTCCCCCCCTTTAAGTCGGGTTTCGTCGATGCGGTTTCCCGCCCCTTCCGTTCGTTTGGCTCGGCGAAGGAAAGAGTTTGGGAAATGATTGGTTGCCATTAGCAGATGTGATGGCATCGGGACGAGAGGTATAGAAGCAGAAGTCCGTGCCGTTTTCCCTCGAGCACAACGTACCCTCGTACTGAACGTATCAGGCCAGAAAGATGGCTTGTATACATTTTGATGAGGGTGTGTTTTCGTCGGGAAAGGGGGGTAGTCCTGACCGGAAAAGGGTTGTGTCAATGTTCGGTCTGAAAGCAGAGGAGCACATTTTCGTTGTGGAGTGGAAGTATGCCACGTCGTAGCGAGACTTTGATTGATCGCGATAATCCACGACCACAAATGAGGTTGAGAAGATCAACGTGTTTATTTGGCATGAGGGTGAAGCAGCGCGCACACATCCATGCGGCGGCTTGCAGTTGAGAGAAATTTTGAAAGCACGGATGACGCGCGTTCATGAGCAGCGGATCGTGCTTAAAATTAATATATTATTGTTTTGTTATACTAGTATTATTTAATGACTGGATTATTATACTCAGTGTTGGCCAATCACTGTTGCTATGAGTAGTTGTAGCGATGACAATAAATTACGTATCTTTTGGGTCTGTGGAGAAGATGACGGTGATGGGCCTTGCGACTGTATCTGGTCCAAGAACTTGGAAAGATACCCTTGCCGCCACTCTTTTGTTTTCCTGGCATTTGGCGAGTGGTGCAGCGAGGTCCGGTGAGGCACTTTTAGTACACAATGGAGACGCATGGAATTGTAC
This sequence comes from Chara braunii, assembly GCA_003427395.1. Classification (NCBI taxonomy): domain Eukaryota; kingdom Viridiplantae; phylum Streptophyta; class Charophyceae; order Charales; family Characeae; genus Chara; species Chara braunii. The sequence goes on from BFEA01000791.1 coordinate 331,976, forward strand.
CGATAGAAAAACTGATGGATGGATTGTGGTCGCCCTGTCAGAAGGGGACGGTTGTCATACTCACAGCCATTGCTGGGATCACGAAGGCATTTGTTTGATGACTATGTTCAGAGGAAAACCAGTCTAGTGACGGATCGCGTCGTGCGCATATCTATTGTTTCGATCGGTATATGTCCGTCGGTGCGTCCATGGCTGCACACACACACACACATAGATAGATAGATAGATAGATAGATAGATAGATAGATAGATAGATGGAGAGAGAGAGAGAGAGAGACATTAAAATACGTATTTCGTATTAGCCATCAAGGTGCATTTCGTTATAGCCATCCATATAGCGGGCACTGTAGCCAGCGCTGGAGTCATGGCGATAGACATCGCTAAAGCCGTCGGGATATAGCTTTTGCCGCTTGGTATCGCTGTAGCCATCGCTAAAGCTATCCCTACAGCTGTCGGGATCGCCTTCGCCATAGCCATGGCTATAGTCATCGCCATAGCCATCGCTATAGCTATCGCCGTAGCTGCAAGGATAGCCATCGCTGTAGCCTCGCCATAACCATCGTTATAGCCAACGCCACAGCTATCGCTGTAGTCATCGGGATGGCGATAGCGATCACGATAGTAGTCATGGACATAGTCATCAGCAGTCATCGCTGTGCCTATGGTCATATCTGTAGAGGGGGCTATGGCGTGAGCTGTCGGTATACCTATTCCCAGAGTCGTCGCCATAGACATCGTTATAGCAAACGCCATAGCCATACATCCATCGTAATGGCGATAGCCATCACTGTCCTAGTCATCGACATAACCGTCAACAGCCAACGCGATAGCTATCTCCATTGCGTAGGGATAGTCATCTCCATAGCTGTAGGGATAGCCAGTCTACGCCATAGCTGTAGGCCATCACTGTCCTAGTCATCGACATAGCCGTCAACAGCCAACTCGATAGCTATCGCCATTGCGTAGGGATAGTCAATCTCCATAGCTGTAGGGATAGCCAGTCTACGCCATAGCTGTAGGGATAGCCATCGTCATAGCTGTAGGGATAGCCATCGCCATATCCGTGGGGACAGCTATCGCCATAACCATCGCCATAGCTGTAGGGATAGCTATTGCCATAACCATCTAGCTGTCGCCATATCTATTGCCGTAGCTGTAGGGATAGGCATCGCCTTACCGCTCGTCATAGCTCGAGATTCATCATTACAGTGCCCATCACTCTAGTCATTATCATCGTCATTAACATATAGATCCTTATGGACCTCAAGAATAGCCACGCCGGGGCATCGTTAGCATCGGCTGGTTTCTTTCAGCCGTTTGATTAGAATAGCCACACCGGGGCATCGTTAGCGTCGGCTGGTTTCTTTCAGCCGTTTAATCAGATTGACGTCATCAACTCGCCCTAACCTGTGCCGTAACCTGTGCCAGAACCTGCGTGAAGTCTTTCGTCCGCCAATTGCGATGGCGGTGGACATAGATCGCGCTGCGTTACTGCCGTCATGGGTCATCATCGTCATCGTCATCCTATTCCTCACGGTCTTTATCATCACCACCATCCTCATCATCACCACTATCATCATAATCATTATCGGCTTCATCATCATCATCATTATCATGCCCACTGCTGTGCATATCATCGAACTTGATCTCGGATGTCATGTCACAGATTATCACTGTGATGTCGTGCGCTTGTTAGTTGCGTTCGGTTTGTCAAAAAAAATCACCCCGTGTTGACCGATGACAGATCACTGCCACCGTTGATCGGTCAATTTCGTTGAGCCAATCAACCATCAGCCACCTTTTCACTACGATCTCTCTTCTCGGAGAAATCCTGGTCTTTCTCCACCTCCCCACCCCCCCCAAAAAAAAATCATTACCATAAATGCCACCTGGCAACCGCTCGATTACAGAAAAATGCACGGAGCCCGTCCTCCGACTCTCTCGAGAAGCGCAAGCACAGGGACTTGCTTCTGAAACAACGAAACTAACTCCAGGGCGGTACCATCAGCCACCTCTTCACTACGATCTCTTATCGGAGAAATCCTGGCGTCCCGGGTACCGCCCTGGAGTTAGTTTCAAAAAAAAAAAAAGTCCCTGTGCTTGCGCTTCTCGAGAGAGTCGGAGGACGGTCTGTGTGCATTTTTCTGTAATCGAGCGGTTGCCAGGTGTCATTTATGGTAATGATTTTTTTTTTTTTTTTGGGGGGGGGGATTGGAGGGGGGAGAGACCATCATAGAGTGTGAGGAGTGATTAGCCTTGTAGAGAGGTGAAGGACGGGAAAATACTGCGAGGTAATTACTGTATTAATTGCGTAAGCCAGATGCGGGCTGGGGAACGATAAACGAGTAAAAAAGTTCTTCACGGAGTGAGTGACGCACGTCGGGAGTCTTTTTTTTTTTTTTTTCTCTATTTCCGATCGTGTAAAAAGGTTTTCAAAGCTATACGAGTTTTTTAATCCAATTTTGTAATTTTTGCAAAGGTAGAATGTAAGAGCTGCCTCAGAACGAAGCCGGGACCGAGGTCGCTGTGGTGTTGTTTTTTTTTCCTTCTCCCCCCTCTGCGCGCCCTTGCATCCTCGTCTGCCAAATAATTTTCCCGATTAGGAAATCGCTAGGGTATTAGGCTTAATAAGAGTAGGCAGCAGCCCTCGAGCTCTCAGAGGAAGACTCGCAGGCAGTCGCCTGATGCTTCCAGAACCATCCGGCAGTAACAACTTTTTTTTTTTTTTTCCCCTTAAAGCTCTTTTTATTCCAAGCGCGGGAGTAAAAACTGGAGGATCCCCGGCGTCGAGCTCTCTATTTGAAATGAAATCTGATGAAATCTGATGTTTGAGTTACAAAAGAAATAAAAAAATAATCGATCTTCGGGGGGGGTTTATCTTCATCGTGTTGCCGGGTTCACTGTGCGGCAATATGCACAGCACCGGGCGGCGTTTAGCCATTCAGGATATGCTTGTGCGATACTCGTATCTTGCCAGGCGTATAGCTGAAAAAATTGGCCCGAGGATATGTAGTAAGATGGGGGAAATGCGATACGCATGCCTTGCCAGGGGTATAGCCGATGAAAAGGCAAAAAAAAATTGATGGGGCCATACAATATGCGTGCCGTGCCAGGGGTATATCGAGCTGTTAAACAGCCCGAGTAAATGAGGTGGAGGGATGTCACGCGCGTGCCTTGGCAGGGGTATAACTGAAAACAGCCCGAGGAAATACGGCAAGATGGGGAGATGATGCAATGCGCGTGCCTTGCCAGAGGTATAGCCGATAAAAACGAGAGAAATTTGATGGGGAGACCCACAATATGCGTGCCGTGCCAGGGGCATAGCTGTCAAAAGGCCAAGGAAATTTTGATGAGCAGATGCAATACCACGTGCCATGCCGGGGTTATATCTGAGAAAATGACCAAGGAAATTTTGCTGGGAAGACGCAGTACGCGTGCTTTGCCATGGGTATAGCTGAAAAACAGGCCCCAGAGATACGCTTACCGTGGTGCAATCTGACCGGTAGTGGCCCCTGCCGAAGGATGATATGCGATTCAGGCCCTCGCTCCACTACTCACCAAATGTTCAAAATGAGAATGAATCTTCCGCTAGAACCTGGGAATATGCACCGCCATATTTTCCGTCTTTTGTGCATGTGGTGAGTAGTGGACCGAGGCACTCAGGCCCGCCGAGGGAGCCGCGAAGGAGTAGTTGAAAATGCCACCGGTTTTTTGCATGCGTAAAATAAGTGCCACTATATTTGCAAGCTGCATTCGGGATCGTCGTTCTCGTTGGCATACATAGGAAGGATGTAGCCTGTGTCTTGTAAATCCACACTTCTTAAGTCGTTCTACAAGCTCCTTGACAGGGGCTCGGCAGGAAATGAGTGTCGGGGCCGAAGACAACGCACCCTCATTTTGGCTGTATCTGGCCGGAAATATAACTCGTGTACTTCCATTTTTAGGGTGCGTTATGTTCGGGTGAAGACGGTAGTGACAAGGATTTTGGATTCAACACCTGAAGGTCCTTATAGGTGCTAGGCAGGGAATGAGTCTCGGGGCCTAGGTTCCTCCACTACCGTCTTCCCCCGAACATAACGAACCCTGATAATGAATGTATGCAAGCTATCTTTCCGGTCCGGTGCAGCCATAACGAGGGTACGTTGTGTTTGGGGAAAGACGGTAGCAAAGAAGGATTGTGGATTCGACACCTGAATCTGGGCGTGATTGTCGAGCTGTGCAGAAAACCGCATTGGATTCCACACCTGAAGGTCCCTGAATGGGGCTCGGCGCGGAATGGGTCTCGGGGCTTAGGTCCCACTAGCAAAGAGGATTGTGGTTCAACAGGTGCATCCTTCTTGGGAAATGGTCCAAATCACAGTTTTTTTTGTTCTCTTTCGGCGGGTAACTGATGCTTTACGCGGTTGAAGAACGCGATTCCACACTGATGACTCAGTAGACTGGGTTGGCTACCGGGAAGACAGCAGGCGTCGAAGTGAAATCGCGATTTCACATCGCCACCAGGAAGGACGGGAAGGAAAGCTGAGTGCTGCTGTGGACCCATCGAAGTAAATGGGAGTACAGGCATACTCGCACTTATACTTTCTTTCCCGAATGCATCTGCGCACAATGATGGCCATATTCTGTCCATAAAGTACTGGCTATGTAAGTACGCTCTTGTCAGACAACCAGCGAGAAAGATAGATTGGCGGCAACGTGGCAGGAAGAACTTCGGGCCCAGTAAAGGGGGGTGGGAGTGGGAGGGAGGGTAGGAGGAGGGGGGAGGGTAAGGGGAGGGAGCGGTCGTCATTTTTTTTGGGGTTGTTTCTGTAAAAGACACTGAGGTTTCGTGTAGTAGCGACTGGTCGATATTTGATTGAATTTATGGCTTCTAGCGGGTGAGAGATGGCGTTGAATGGCACTTGATCGGACATCTTGGCACCACGACATAGGGCTTCACACCACTACACAACTCTCTACACGCATTTGGACGCTTTATGGGCCAGATGCGTGAAAGATGGGGTTGAATGGCACTTGATCAGATAGGGCTTCACACCACTACACAACTCTCTACATGCATTTGGACGCTTTATGGACCCGATGCGTGAAAGATGGCGTTGAATGGCACTTGATCGGA
>BFEA01000791.1:337136-362199 GCA_003427395.1 Chara braunii
TCGGACTTCTTGGCACCACGATATAGGGCTTCACACCACTACACAACTCTCTACATGCATTTGGACGCTTTATGGACCCGATGCGTGAAAGATGGGGTTGAATGACACTTGATCGGATAGGGCTTCACACCACTACACAACTCTCTAAATGCATTTGGACGCTTTATGGACCCGATGCGTGAAAGATGGGGTTGAATGGCACTTGATCGGACATCTTGGCACCACGATATAGGGCTTCACACCACTGCAGAACATTCCACATGCATTTGGACGCTTTCTGGACCGGATGCGTGAAAGATGGCGTTGAATGGCACTTGATCGGACAGCTTGGCAGCACGATCTAGGGCCTCGCACCACCACACAAGACTCTACATGCATTTGGACGCTTGCTAGACCCGATGCGTGTGTAGTATAGCGAGGCCCATACTCTTGGTTAATACAGTAAGATATACGCGACCGTGAAAATAGTTATCGAATCGTATTCCAAACCACAGCTTCCTTCGACCAGTTGGAGTGATAATTCAACGGCTTAAAAATTAAGGTTAATAGAACGATGAAAAAGGATATTATAAGGACGATTAAAAAATAAAAACATTTTAATTTACAAAGGGTACAAAAAAAGGTCTATACAACGATTCGATTAGTTGGGATTCAACGTGGAACAGGTACGGGTGTGTTGACATGTACGGAACAGAAGGCAAAACAGAAGGCAATGCTGATGGACTTTCCTTTTTGCGTTAGCTGAAGAGTCAGGTTGGGGTAGGTGAATAGTCAGGTTGCCTTCGGTGAACATTCAGGTTCTGTGACGTGAGAATGGTCAGGTATTTGATGATTCTTTTGAATGGGTAGGATGGATTATATTCTTTGTTGCTTGCTTCGAGAAGGTTAGTGGCGTTGTGTTCCTTGGCTTAATGGGGGATTAGTCTCCCTAGCTGCTTCTCAACCTACCTCTGGCGGAAGATGGTGATTAGGATATAATCTTCATCGAGATCACAACCTATTTGTCTGACAGATGGCCTAGAGGAAAGTTTGCTTGCCGTTGTGGATTACTGACTCATGCCTTTCTCATTCACGGGTCGAAGTCGTGCCGTTGTGGATTACTGACTCATGCATTTCTCATTCACGGGTCGAAGTAGTGCTGCCACTAAACCGCTAAAGAGATTTGATGGTTAAGGGAACCAGTGCGCGCACACACACACACACACACACACACACACACACACACAGAGAGAGAGAGAGAGAAGCAGATCAACAGACAGTGAACAATGGAAAAAGTGGACAATAAATGAAAGAAACGGAGCAGTAAGAAAAGCTGCATGGAAAAGAAGTTCACGCCATGCTGTAAAGCCAACTTTTGCGTGCGCGCTAGATCCTCTAGGAATCTAGAGTATCTGCCAGGCATGCCTGTCTTGTGTCAAATTCACAGCAGGACATTCCTGAAGCATCTCACCGCGTTCACGGCCGTATTCACGGCCTGCCACTACGTCCAGAGATCAGTCGAAAAGTCTGTGTCAGTACCCCTTCCTTCTCTGGCGAGGACTGGGTAGGATGGATGGTGCTGGTTGTTGCTTACTTCGAGAAGGTTTTTTAGTGGCGTTGCGTTCCTTGGCTAAGTGAATAGTGAGTTTGCTTGCCGTTGTGGATTGCCGACTCCTGCCTTTCTCATTCACAAGTAGAAACTCTGCTGCCACAGAATCTCAAATGAGATTCGATTGTTAAGGGAATCAGTGCACAGGAGAGGGAAACGCAGCGTGTCGACTGCGGTTAAGAAAGCCGCATTAGACTCTATTGCAGTAGAATGATATGATGTCGTCATTGGCTTAGGCATCATCCTTTTCCTCCTGATTGGCCATATGTATGCTGCCGTCTTCGCTCAAATAGAACGCACGGTCATTATACCTGTATTTGGACGACTTTCAGTCTAGATGCCGTTGAAAATGACAGTGCGCTCTATTCGAGTAAAGACGGTAGTAGTCCTGGCCTTCGCTTTCGGAGTGAAAGGCTTGTTCTATTGTTGTTCGCTCAGGCCTCGTCCTATTTTTTATTTCGTTTTTTTTTTTTTGTCCAAGAACTTATGTTTAGCCATTTTGTTACCGTCTTTGACCTGAAGAGGGCCCTCGGTCATTACAGCTGTATTTTGGGCAATTTTCAGCCTGGATGGAGCGAAAATGACTGTGTTCTATCCGGGTAAAGACGGTGGTGGTGGTCGCTAGTTTCGAGTGAAGGGCTTGTGCCTCTGTCCTTTTCTCAGGCCTCTTCCTCTTGCTGGTGTTGGCCATTTGTTACCGTCTTCAGCCGGGTAGAATGCACGGTCATTACAGCCCCATTTGGGGTAACTTTCACCCTGCATGCAGCGAAAATGACCGTGCCTCCTGTTCTTTTCTCAGGCCTCTTCCTCTGCCCCATGTTGGTCGTTTGTTACCCTCTTCCCCTTGTTGGTCCTTTGCTACCCTTCCCCTTGTTGGGCATTTGTTACCGTCTTCATCTGGATAGAACGCACGGTGATTACGGTTGTTGTATTTGGGGTAACTTTCATCCTAGATGCAGCGAAAATGACCGTGGATCCTGTCTTTTTCTCAGGCCTCTTCCTCTTCCCCTTGTTGGGCATTTGTTACCGTGGTCATCCGGATCGAACGCACGGTCATTACTGCCGTATTTAGGGTAACTTTCAGTCCAGATGCACAGCGAAAATGACCATGGCGGGGTCTATTCGGGTGAAGACGGTAGGACTGCTGGGCTTTCCCTAGCGAAGGGCTTGTGCTACTGTGCTTTGGTCAGGCCATTGCTAGTGAAGGGGTGCACACCTTTTTCTTTCCCACCTACCATCCATGCCCTTGGCTGGATGCCAAGTGGTATTTCACCTTCCATCAATTATGAGGGCACAAAAGAATGAGGATACTTGCAGACGAACTGTAATTGAACGAATGAACGTGCAATGTAGATCGGATACACGCGGAAGTGTTTGTAAATAGAAAAAAAGACGTCTGTTCATACACTCTCCTTTTCCTGTGTGTACTCACAAAGATGCACACTTCATTGAATTCGAGTGCTCGTAGTTACACCACCACTACCTTTGCCAATGTTGGGAAAAATGGGACAATAGCCTACTCCGAAATTTTATTATTATTATTATTTTTATTATTATTATTATATATATTTTTAATGCGCGTAGTTACACCACCACTACTTTTACCAATGTTGGGAAAAATGGGACAAGAGCCTACTCCGAAATGCGGCTTTTTTTTTTTTGTTGTTTTTTTTATCAGCTCTGATAAGTTTGGAGGTCCCTAGGAGGCTCGGCATTTGCTAATGTTGGGAAAAATGGGACGAGAGCCTACTCCGAAATGCGTTTTTTGTTTTTTTGTTTTTTTGATAAACTCCGACAAGTTCGGAGGTCCCTAGGAGGCTCGGCAGGAAAGGAAAAAAAAAACAAAAGATTGGGACCCTGCGGGCCTGAAAAGATTAGGACCCTGTGGGCCTGAAAAGATTGGGACCCTGTGGGCCTGAAAAGATTGGGACCCTGTGGGCCTGAAAAGATTGGGACCCTGTGGGCCTGAAAAGATTGGGACCCTGTGGGCTTGTGGTGTTTACTCCGCCGGAAAGCTCGGAAGTCGCACCAGTGCTATGAGGAATGTATATCTGTGGCCACTATGTGTGGAAAGTGATTGCTGTTGTTGCTGTTTTCTTTTTCTCTTTTCTTCTTTTCAAGTCGGTGTAGTGCCCTGCCAGCGAGGCAGGGTGTATTCTACGCGGGGCAACTGACTGCCGCACTCACCTATGCTTACATACACAGTAGTACTTTAGCGTTGCTATTACAGCAGAAAGAATGCCGGTTTTTTTTTTTTCCCTTCTTCATCTGTTGTTTGTCAGACAGACGCCCTCACTGAGGGCACAGTCACATTAGTGCCTCATCGAATGTATCTGATCGCTATCACGGAGTTAGGGAAGTAATTACAACTTGTGTTTTTCCTTCTTTTTCGATGCAACTGTCGCGAGTAAATCAGAAAAGTAAATACAATGGGACCCAGGCTCGGGAAAACTCGGTGCGCAGTGAAATTGAGCAGGATCGGAGGTAGTGGTGGAGGAGAAGAAGGAGAAGGAGAAGAAGGAACTGAGAGACAAAGGGGCCAATTGCCAGTCAACACGCGCTCTTTTCTTTTTATGCCTTTTTTTCCTTCCCTTTCTTTTCTTTTCTTTTCTTCTTTTTCTTTTTTATTTTTTTATTCTTGCACATAGGGGCCATGCTAATCTTCTGTGTATCCCAATTTTAACGGATGTCCCGAACGGCTTTTCTGTCCTTTCTCTTCCCCCACCCCCTTCCCCTTTTTCTTACCTGAAAAAGGGCGACCGCCTTTAGATATCATCACTGAACTGACCGGCCCCTGGTAATTCAGGATTCTTTTGTTCTTTTCATCTGACAATAGCTGGATTTGAACTTGGGTCTGCATTTCAACAGTTCATGGGTGTATCAACTTCGCAAGGCCCGTTGGTAGGATTTGAGATGCTCTTTTTGCATACCCAATATATCCCTTTCTGCCAACGGTTCACTAGGTATTCTCTATGATGATATATCTGTTTGACGATATATAGGGCTCAGCCTCCTGATGAGTCGGTGGAACTCTGACAAAACGTCACATCCCCTCGTTTGTTGTCCTCTTCTCCCTCTCTGTCTACGGTTTACAGGGTGGGCAGCTCTGTTTGACGATAACGTTACAGCCTCTGTTGTCCTCTTCTCCTCTCTGCCTATGGTTTACCGGGAAGCTCTGTTTGACCATATATACAGCCTCCTGATGAGTCGGGAAAATTGCAGGCTTGAGGATGGACACGAGACGCGGGAAGGGTGAAGCGGAAATGTTGGCGGCTTTGGCTGCTTGGGGGCACAGCTTTTGAGTCCTATCTGGAGAGCTCTAGTATGTGACTATGAGCGTGTGATTGCTGTTTCTTTGTTTTTTTTTTAATGCCTGCCATATTTTGCTTGAAATCTGCATCGTTTTGCAATCATTGGTGGCATCATTATGCCTGGGTGGTGGTCATTTTCACGGGGATAATGTCTCTGTATCGTTCTCCCTATGTAGAAAAAAATTATGGAAGTTTTTTTTATTTTTAAGGGAAGGTCGACATCAATGGGGCTCTCTCTGTTATGCAACAGTGAGAGCTTGATTGCTTTCTCTTTTGTTCTCTGTAAAATAAATTCGAATCAAATCTGGACCACACACCCAAGCCTGCGGGGGTGGATAGTTCACATTCGAGTTTGGATCGTGGTTTCATCAGATCAGTTTTTTTTTTTAATACGGGTAGAGTTGCGTGAATGCATGAAGGTTGTTAGGTCGCGAGTCCGAATCCTGCACGAATGAGATGAATAGAGTGATGTTTGGGCCCACCTCTTTTATTAAACAAAAAAAGAAAAGACGGTCTGGACCATTTTGCAATCATATTTGGCATCATGGCGCGCGTCTGGTCGTTGCAGGGGGATAATGTATCTGTATTTCTCTCTATTTAGAGAAAATGGAAATGGGTGATAAAAACGATACTGGATAGTATCGTATAGCCCCACTCCCGACTCGGTGGTGAATAGTTTGGGGTAATGCCTCCACTTGCACAGATGCCTCTGAGCGAAGGAGAAAGGTCGTGTTCTGTTTGGAAGAAGTAGAGCAACGGAGGACGAATTAGTCGAGGATGTTGGATAGGTGCTCAATAACGTCCTGGTTTTCAATTTTCTTTTTCCTTTTTCTTTTAGGGATAATTTACAAAATAGCCCTATGATTTGAGATACATGCCAAAGGGCCCCTAAAAGATGGTTGGGGGGGTCGTGTTATGTTTGGAAGAACTAGAGCAACGGAGGATGAATAAGTTGAGGATGTCGGATGGGTGCTCTATAACGTCCTGTTTTTCAATTTTCTTTTTCCTTTTTCTTTTAGGGATAATTTGCAAAATACCCCTATAATTTGAGATGTATGCCAAAGGGCCCCTAAAAGATGGGGGGGAGAGGGGGGGGAGAGGAGGGGGAGGGGAAGAAAGGTCGTGCTATGTTTGGAAGAACTAGAGCAACGGAGGACGAGTAAGTTGAGGATGTCGGATGGGTGCTCAATAACGTCCTGTTTTTCAATTTTCTTTTTGCTTTTTCTTTTAGGGGTAATTTGCAAAATACCCCTATAATTTGAGATATATGCCGAAGTGCCCCTAAAAGATGTGGGTAGAGCGGAATGCCTCTCTGACAAAAAAAATGTTTTGTGAAATAACCCTGGCATCGGTTGGACCCTCGTCTTTGCAATATACCCCTACTGGGCACCGACCAACTTTGCAAAATGCCCCAGTACTTGCCAACTTCTTCTAGGTGCTATTGCAATAGGCCAAAGCCCAAACGGGGAAGTACAGATTGCGAAGTTGCATACCCACCTGACAGGGGCACAACACAAAGAGTTCGGCCCAAAAGGGCACTCCGCTCTACCCGCATCTTGCAGGGGCATTTTGGCATATATATCAACGTATGAGGGTATTTTGCAAATTATCCCCTTCTTTTATAACGGAGTAGTTGCTGAACTTACTGTCTCCCTGTGATTCCCACCGGAATTGAGCTAGCACCTGTTGAATGACAGTTATATGTGTACCATTCAGCCACATGGGCTGGTTCGGTATTCTACAAGGGGAGGATGAGAACGTGCGTTTGGGAGGAGGCAGTAGAGATCACATACATGACTTCTGATGCTTTGTGCACCAGCCAACCACACAAATGCTGAGGCATTCGAGTGTAAAAGCAGGCAAAATATATGTATGGAAGTATTGCTGCAAATGTGCCTATTTTCCTTTCGCTTTGTCTTTCTTTGCCGAGGGATTTCTGCTTCGCTGTATAAAAGAGATAAGGAGTGCCGCATTGGTCCAGTTGGCATGGTCGCTGATGCTACCGGCTGTCCCCTAGCCGGTATCGTCTCCCTGCAGGTCGGAAGCAGCCCCCGCATGTTCTCTCGTGAACACAGTTCTGGCTGCTACGGGGTTCCCCGTATGCCTACAAGTAGGAGTGGTGGTAGGTATGTAGTGTGAGGTGAAATTGAGAGAAGAATATAGCTTCCAAATAAAATAAAAATTTTTGGACTCTGAAAAATGGAGGACAATAACAACCTGCTATGATGTGGAGATAATATATGCATAAATTAGCGCAGTCGGCTTGGACTTGGACGTGTAACTGTCAAAATGCATGCTGTGCACCTAGCCGTAGACACCAATGTGCATTCTGACAGAGCTAGTTTGGTCTTTTTGAACTTAAAACGGGCTATAGAATTTCTGTTCACGTGGTGCTTCCGATAAGCACCAACTCGGCAATCAGAAGTTGAAAGTGAAAACGAACCATGCGGGCAAAACTAGCCATCTCATGGTTTTGAAACGACAAGACCAGCCCAGTCAGAAAACACCTGGACGTCAGCGCTTCCAGTTGGCAGATAATGTACTTGGGCTTCAACATGTTCTGGTGGATTCTGAGCGGGGTCCCTACCTGTTTCTGCATTGCCATACCTGTGGAGGCAGTTGGTGCACTTTGGCCCATGTACACCCTTCCACGTGTGCCATTTTCCTTTGGGGGGACTACCCTGGGGTATTGTGAACCCCACTGCCACTCTTTTAAGCTGGGGGGAGGGGGCAAATAACCTGAGGGTATTGTGGACCCCACACTCAATGAAATTGAGAATCGCCCCTTGTCCACCTGTAGCAGTTCAGTTGCTGTTTGGGAGTGGAATGATGTCAGGCCCCACAAATGAGTGGAAATTGAAATTAATTGAAATTGAAATGACCTTACTGTTAGTTGCTGGAGTTAGTGTCCGTACTTTTTCTATTTCTCAGGAGCCTACTGTCCCTTTGCATGCAGTTTTGGAAAGTGTGCAATGTCTGAGGAAGGCGTGGCACTTTAGTAGACTGGGCGTGGAGTCTTGGAGAAGGACATTGTGGAAAATCGGAATCCTGGCAATTGGTGTAAAACCCCCTGACGCATTCCAGGGGTAAGACACGCCTTGCTCGGATTAAACCACAGGTACTTGAGAGTCGCTACCCTTCTATGGTCCTCTGTGGGTCTCTGAACACATTTTATCATCAACCCTTCTTTGGTCCTCTTTGGGCCTTTGAACCTAGGCTACCAGAGTGGCCCGGGACCACTTGCCCGGCCGGGCAAGAATATTTTAGAAACGAAAATTTTTTTCTTCAACTTTATTTTTATTTTAAATGCGGTAAAGAAGTTCGATGTGCCCTGAGGCAAAAGTTATTCAGCTTTTTTTGTTTTTTGTTTTTCCCTTCACGAAAAGGCCGCCTTCTCCTCATCGGGGGACAGCCATCTACTTTTCTCTCACCTCACATATTTTTAACTGGTGTTACGAGTACTCCGAAGGCTATGTGGGGGACCCATGCAAGCATAGCTTTCTAAGTTTCTACCTCGTTTCGGTGAAGGGAGGTTACGGCTCTCGGTGGAGAGAGTTAAAGGCATGTTTGCCTTGTTGCCCTAGCGTTTAGGGCTTAGGGTTGGGGCCGCCGGTGGTGGGGAAGATTAGGAGGGAGGCACAGTTCAGTTTATTTTTCCGGTTTTTTTTTTTTTTTTGGCTGAGACCCTCTTGGCCCTTGCACGACCGGGCCACCTGGGCGAAAAAGGTGACCCGGGCGAGCTGGCCGGTAGTCTACCTCCGAACGCATTTTCTCATGAACGAGTTTAACTGGGCTCAGGCAGGCCCATACATCCACAAAAAGGCGAGTGAGCCCGTCCGTGAAAGGCCGGAAACGCCAGTGCAGTATCCGGCACACCTTCCTTGATTACTGGTGCTTTAAGAAATATATCGGCTGTAGATGAGGATGATCAATGACTGGCATCTCCTGATTCGTGCAAGTGGCACCTTGCTGGAGAACTCCCTTTTCTGAAGGAAAGGGCTGCCGGTCCTTTTTTTGATGATGAATACTGCCCGAATAGTGACGGAGATCATCCATCCACGTTTCAGGTACCATCTCTGAAGTCCCAATCCCAGGTACCATCTCCGGACTGCACCTAGTGGCCACGGTATGTGACTACTCGGATGCCTCCTTGACAGAGTCCTATTGCGAGTACTCCCTTGATTGGGGGGAGGCCTTCTTGCATTCTCTCTCTCTCTCTCTCTCTGTCTCTATCTCTTGCACAGCCAAATGGACGAGTGCTTGCATGTGTGCAAAGATGCACGCATGTGTTGATTGCTGACCGCTGTAATGCTATTACCCGCCATCGTTAACGTTACATGGGATTTGATCATTTTTTTAGCAACAATGGGGGTTATTTTACCGCACAGGGACACTCAGGGGCATGAACACACTTGTGCAAACGCGAATGAACATGCATAGATATGGCACAGCACACTCACGTACACATGTACACACCCACGTACACATGTACACACCCACGTACGTGTAGAGGGTAATGATGCTTGGGATTGATGTTGCATGAAGGATGGGACGTCTCCAGTATGCACCATCTCTCTCTCTCTCTCTCTCTCTCTCTCTCTCTCTCTCTCTCTCTCTCTCTCTCTCCTCGCACAGCTGCACTTTCTTGATATCCAATCTCCTAACGAATCCATGAAATTCTGATGAAATTTGTGGCACAGTCGTTTTTTGATTTCAAGCATGTGTGTGTATGAGTGGGGAGAGATTGCAGCATTTCCGTTGTGCTCTCTCTCTCTCTCTCTCTCTCTCTCTCTCTCTCCGCACACAGATCCACAGTCCTGGTGTCCAACGTCCTAACAAGTCTGTGCAATTATGACGGAGCTTGTAGCAAAGTCAGTTTTTGGTTGGGGACATGGCAACACACAGGGTTAGCTTGTGTTTTATGCAGCTCACTCCCTCTCACAGAAACATACGCAAAGTTTGGCATGGGGTTCCATGCACTCTCTTTGCTCTCTTATGATACAACCACACGTACACACACGCAACCGTACACACAATCACACAGAGGAAGAGACACTGTGCCAACATTTACAGGATGTGAATGACACTCTCCCTGTCTTTCTCAGGCAGGCAGGAGCTCTCTCTGTCTCTGTTGCACTTGCATGTGACGTTGAGGTTTGCACACCAACTCGTAAAATCGTCATTCAATGTGTATAGGTGCGAGTGTGGGAGAGGTCTGTGTGTGTGTGTGTGTGTGTGTGTGTGTGTGTGTGTGTGAGAGAGAGAGAGAGAGAGAGAGAGAGAGAGAGAGAGAGAGAGAGAGAGAGAGAGAGAGTTGCCACTGCTTGCCCTGGCAGCTGAATAAAAAGGGCTACAGTGAGGACCGTCCAACTTGAGTACCAGTACACTCGATGAAAGTCCTAAGGTTTGCTCTCTGGTTAGTAAGGTTTCTTGAAGTACCAGCGCTTATGACCCTTCACTTGCCAAGGCTAGAAATGCGCTGCGTGCCGATGAAAAACCAACCGGCATGTTTTCTTTATTGGCTGATGTCGCCAGCCCTGTAGCTACAGTAGGCCTTGCCATGAATGTCGTGGTGCATTAACGGCTGCGTTGGAGAAAACTGGCTGGGGAATGTACTGGTGGGTTAAGATGGGAAAGTGTACTGAAGTCTGAAACGTGATTGAAAGGGTGTGGGTCATTGTCCGTTATTTCTGGATCCCATGGTTGTCATTCCTGCTTGTGTCTGTTAGGGAAGTAGTAGTAGGTCACAACACTTTCAGCGGTACCCTGGCTTGAGATCTGACCAAGAAAAATGAGGAATAGATGGTACTTCAGATGGAAGAGATGATACTGGATGTTGATTGTCAGGAAGTGAAGATCAACCGAGGTGGAGCGGCTTCAGCAGAACCATGTGTAAAAAAGCTCAAAGTTCAAACTCTCCCGTCGACCAGGTTATGTGGAGTTGCTTGTCCACGAGCAGACTGAACTTCCTGTTAAGGAAGAAGAAAAGTGCACCAGGTAAGTCTGTGAAAGTCCGGTCAAAATCTTGAAGAATCTATGATCTGGCCTGACGTCGGTCCTAATGGCCCACGGCCTGGATCATCTGGACAGTGTAATAAATCTTGCATCCCAGCGGTTGGGTCCTATCGGACCGACGGCTTGGATTGTTGTGTCCATGTAACAAATTATCGATCTGGGCTGTCAGACCTGCCCATGCTAGCCGCCTGGATCGAGGCAAAGACTTAAGAGCTTAAGCTTGCATGCGAATCCAGGCTGTTGGCCCAGTACCTCGGGCCCAACGGCCCATATCTCGTGTCATCATTTGTCGTGTATGGTTGCCGTCGTCTGTAAACCTCTGCACTGCCAGCTGCTAGCCGTCCACCGCCACATGTTGTCGCTTGCCATTTGCCACATGTCATCAGTGGCCCGCGTGCAAGGCCTATACTTGCTATGCGCCGCTGCAAGGGGGAGAGAAGAGAGAGAGAGAGAGAATCTTTGACTGTCTTTCTCCCTCGTTCTCGTTTGCTGATTCTTCTTCATTCCATGGTCAACCCCGTCCCTCCTCAGGCCCAACCTACTCCCTCCATCCGTTGTCCCCTTCCCCTTGCTCGGCCTATGTGTGATATCCAACTTCCTTCCTCAATCAGCCCTCCCTCCATCCAGCCTCCTCCGTAGGTCCACCTGACCTTCATCCCTGGAACCTCCCTCCACCTGACCTACTTCCTTCAGTCCCACTTCCTCTGCCCAACCTCCTCCATCCCTCGGCCCTCCCTCCGCTGTTGTAGCTGCACCTCCTTCCTTGTGCCCTCTGCCTGCCTAACCTCGGTCCTCCCTCTGACCATCCTCTTGCCTGACTTCCTCCGTCCCTCCTTCCTCCTCCTGCACGACAGCCGCTTGACTCCCTCCCTTCCTTCGTCCTCCCTGCCTCCCCCGTCCCTCCCCTCCCTCGTCTTCCTGCCTGTCCTGCCGTCCCTCTGCCTGACCTCCTTCCTCTTTCATCCTCCCTCCCTCTCTCCTTCCTCCCGTCCCCCCTTCCTCTAACCTCTTCCTCCTTCGCTGCTGGGTCAGATCTCATCCCAACTTCCACCTGCCAAGCCCCCCCAACCTCTACCCGATGGCTTTCTGCTGCTGCCACCGGCTTGCCCTCTGCCTGATGTTCTCCCTCCTCCGCCAGATTTGACTCCGGCATTTCACCCTTTTCACTGTATCTTCCCTCGTCTCCACCGCCTCAACTGTTTGTGTGTGTGTGTGTGTGTGAGAGAGAGAGAGAGAGAGAGAGATTCTCCACACGTTAATGTATACATAAGGAATGACTTGAGAGAGAGAGAGAGAGAGAGAGAGAGAGAGATCCGAGTATGCAAGCACGCAGCATACACAACATTTGTTGATCAATATATTCTCTGGAGCGCAGCAAACAGTCTCGGAATCAGAAGAGAGAGACTGAACTGACTGAAATCCGAGCATGCAAGCACACGGCATACATACAACATTTGTTGATCACAGACGTACTCTGAAGCACAGCAAACAGTCTTGGAATTGGAAGAGGGACTCAAAACTCGTGGCATAAATACAACATTGGTGGATCGCAAACATACTCAGAAAATAGAGCAGGCAGACTCAGGATCATAATTTTTACTATAGAGATCGACGGAACAGCATTTCTCAGGAGACAAGTTCAGAGTACTCAGACTGCAAATGGGCGGGTCATTGCACACAGCACAAATTCAGGGATGATGACGAGGTCATGGATTCCCATGGAAAAACCTGAAACAGCTGGTAAACTACTGCAAAAATAGAAAAAAAATAAAAAAAACAAGAGCGAGTTCCGTCCTTTTTTCAAGTGAACTTAGCGAAGCTGCTACAAGTCTAGTTAAGTGATTAATGCACTCGGTACAAGTTGCCATTGTCCTCCTTTGGCTGCTTGTGTTGGTCGGATGTTCCCATGCACCACAAAAATGTTATATGAACATATGGCTGCCAAGATTGAACTGCATTGCATCGTTGAGGCTGGACACAGAGCAACAGTTGAGTTGTCGTGTCCCCTTGTGCCTGCTTTCCCTTCTTGTCCAGGTCTCGTCTTCAATCATCAACTTTGTTATGGTCATGGTTCTTAAGAAAGAAAAAAAAAGAGATTATGCCTGTCATCCTTGCAAGCGCCACCTTGTTTTTAATCGTCGTTGTTGCCACCTTGATCGTCATCTTTGTGGACCACATTGGTGTCCGACAGGCTACGATCTGACTGCAATCCGCCTTCCCCATCACTGTATGGAACTGGAAAGGTAGGGTGTGCATTCATAATCAGGGTGCATTGTGGTTGGGGGAAGAGGGCAGTGCTGACGCTTTGCCTTGACTATGTGATTGCCAGTCTCTTTGTTTGGGCATCCTCATGGCTTTCATGTCGTTGTGATGTGTATCATCACTTACATTTTTTTCAGGTGAGGTGAGAGCTGTCGCCGTCAGCAATACATCTATATATGATTGGCTTTTGAAAGTTTTAAAATATGGGCAATCGGGTTTGTCTTCGTTTACAGTCGTGAACTAGTGGACACTAGTGGAAATTCTGCTTAAACCGCCAGTATATGGCCCCAGCCTGGCAAGATTTCTTTTGTGGCCTACTGAAATTCTGGAGGCTTGGCCAATCTGGTTTGTCTTCGTTTATAGTCGTGAAATAGTGCACATCAGTGGAAATTCTGCTTCAAACCGCCAGTATGCGGCTCCAGCCTGGCAAGATTTCTTCGTGGCCTACACCTAAAATTCCGGAGGCTAGGGGTTTCCAGGCCACAATTGCTGGTGACGCCAGCCAGAAAAGAAAAAAAGTGCGCTGGGGGCAGTTTCGTCAAAGCTTTGCGAGCCGCACTTCTCCGCTGGGCCTGGGTGTACCGGTAGTTATACTTCTCGTAGTCTTGTAAACTACTTGGTAAACTGCTAAGGTGCTGATCTGCTGCCAGCTTTGGCAGGAAGGCATGTGCTGTGCCGAGCGTGTGAGGGTCCTCGCCCTCATCTGACAGCCATTTTTGTCTTGCGTCTTCTGCCGTGTATTTGCCTGTATTTGCAGGAGACGGATGGTCTGAGCAACTCCTCCCCTCTGAATCGAATGTCAACACCGGAATGGCCGGAGAGTGGTCATGTGAATGGCACATCCTCCAGTTCTGGCGCAGATGCAGTTGAGGATTTACGGATGCCTGGTAATTTTGTCCTGAACGCTAAGCAGGACAGCAACGGGAATGGGACCACCTCCTCCCCTTCGGATCATGCCCTGGATGCGATGGATGCTCCCATGAGGTGAGTTGACCGGTTGTGGGGAAATGTGAAAGACCTCCCGAGTGCTGTCTCCTGCTTACTTTACTAGAAGGAAAAAGTCTATTCTGTGAATTATTTAATCGGATGTCTATATAGTGTATAGATAATATAGTATATGTACGGCAACTAAACTCGCAAAATATAGTGTGACAATTTGGGACGAAGTGGGGTTTTATAAAATCGGTAATTTGCTCCAGATCAGCTCGAAGGGAAATCGATCAGGAGTCGGGAGTTCCCGTCTGAATCACTCTTTTTGCATACAGTTTGTCACAGTCATCATATGTCGATATAGTATATATAAACGCCAACTAAACGCCAACTAAACTCACAAAATATGGTGTGAGAATTTGGGACAAAGTGGGGTTTTATGAAATCGCTAATTTGCTCCAGATCAGTTCGAAGACAAATCGATCAGGATGCTTGAGGACCCGTATGAATCACTCTTGTTGCATACAGGTTGTCACAGCCCCTCGTTTGTTGTCCTTTTCTCCCTCTCTGCCTAGGGTTTACCCGGCAGTTCTGTTTGAGGATATGTATATCGCTCTATCTGACAGACTCAGGCAAGGGTCTGAGAGGGGTGAGAAAGGGAATTGCAAGCTTACTGTCAATCCTCCAAGGAGTAGATTCAGTGCTGTCAGGGGCCCTTCAGCCAAACGGAAGGAAGCGTGAGGGTGTATTTTTGACTTGCCGGTGGAAAGAAACTGGACAGATGCTCCTCCCTAGCGGGCAGGACGGAAATGGAGCCAGGGCCATTAGGACCTGATACGATTTACATTTCAAGAGTAAAAAAAAATGGTAATTGACTTCGTGTGTCTACATGGCAATGAATTTAAAAAAGGAACAGAGTGTGAGAAGTCATGGCATAAGGGGATAATCGGACCTTACAAGTAAAGACAGAGCATAGACACAAGGAGATAATGGTTGTAAAGGTCGACGAGCATAAACAGTGTATGGGGTAATTGCACCAGTAGCAAACTGAAGTTCGTTATCGGTGTATTGGGCCCTCGCTGCACCACTCACCAAATACATAGACGACAAAAATTACGGCTGTGTACCTTTCCATTCTCGTGGAAAATTCTATTATCGTTTTGCACATTTGGCCAGTGGTGCGGCAAGGCCCTTGGAGCTGAATTCAAATATATGCTTCATACTTGAAACCGCACGAGCCGCACATTCGTGTGGAGCTCGGTGCGGGGGGTGCCTGTGCGGAATCGTGCAGGTTTTTTATTTTTATTATTATTATTTTATCTTATTATTATTTTATCTTTTTTTGGGAGGGGGGACGGGGGAACGTATGACAGGAAGATGGGGATACGGCGAGGAGAGGGGGATATGGAGAGGAGGAGGAGGATGTGGACGAGGAGGACCGCAAGGATAGCGAGGACGACGAGGAGGATGTGTTGAGATGGGGGAGGAGAAGAGATGGACGGAGGGAAAAGAGGAAGGGCTGGAGGAGGACGAGTGGGAGGAGGAGACATGCACGGCGAGGAAGGGGAGGACATGAGGAAGGGGAGGACACGAGGAAGTGAAGGAGACGAGGAGGCATGGAAGATGAGGAAGTACGAGGAGATAAGGAGGATGAGGAAGGGCAGGAGGAGGACGAACAGGAGGAGGAGGAGGAGGAGGAGGAGGAGACGAAAAGGAGAAGGGAGGAGGAGGCGTGGAGGATCAGGAAGGGAGGAAGAGCAATGTGAGGCAGTACTCCTGTATTTTTTTTTTTCATCTCGCTTATAATTTTGGCGGGGGGCTCTAATGCACTGTTTCGACCCCGGCCTTTTTTTTTTTCTGAGGGGGGTGACGAGTCTTTCTCCGCACACGTTGTGCGCTGCACGGGATCGGTTGGGCGCGTGCGACGCACGTAGGGAACCTCCCGCACGACGTGCGCTTGCAAGTGTGATATGCTTTGATGGAGCATTGCGTAATGGCATAAATTTGTTTTTTCTTTTTTTTCTAACTTGGCTATATTCTTCACTCATATACCTCACTCTGCCTAACCTTTCCAAGTCCAGCTTCGAGTATCCATTGTTGTAGCAGAACGATATCTATGTGCACGAGCTGGGGTGCCCTAAGAGTTATGGGTTGTCACCGACCTCTTCCCGTGTCTAAGTGCCGTAGTTTCTTCCTAACCTCGGGTAATGGGTGGGAGGGGAAGGAAGACCCTACCGAGCCGTACCGTTGGGGGGGGGAAGCCAACTTTCTCATCTGGTGAACCTGTAACGAGCTGCAGGAGGCTGTGGGGGCTCGAATGAAGACCGTGGGGAATCAAACCTACAACCTCCTGTGACCTAGATCAGTTGGTAGAGCACAAAAGCGGCAATGGCAGCAGTTTCTAAAATGATAATGTTTGCAAAAAATTTGGCTGGATGTGTGACCAGATTTGCGGACACAAATGGAGTTGTAGCTACACACGCCTCCACAGTTCCTGCTGTGAATGGCATCAGCAGGAAAAAGCACAGGATGGCCAACGGTGGCTGCAAGGACTTCCTCCGTGACTTGCATGATCTAGATGTCAGGTCGCCCACTCAGCACAGCGTCGATTCAGTGGTAAGGTCTGATCAACAGACTGCTTTAAGTGTGAATACTACTCGACAGGTGCCATTGTCACCGGCCGAGAAAGCTGCCAGGTTCGATGCGCTGTTCCCAACCCTTGAACGAGAAGCGTCGCTCAAAATTCTGCGGTCGACACCACGTTCACAATCTGGGGAGAATGGTGCAGAGGTCCTTGTTTCGCCTGAGCCGAAGATTGCATCACCGAAGGTGCATCTAGATTTCCCAGAGGTGGATTTGCCTCACATGACGGAGAGATTTGATGGTAAGATCCTCGATCCCCAGGAGGGTTTCCAGTCAGCGAAGTCGTGGCGAAGGGCATCAGATTTCATGGTGGGAATGAAGAAGGTCTTCGACCCACCGATCCTGCATGGGAAGGAAGGGTTTGGATCAATGTTCAGCCGCCACTGGGCTGGTACAGATCGCGTTGCGCCTTTGCCGCCACCTGTCCCACCCCCTGCCCTTCAGCGTTCTTCGTTCCAAGATCCGATCGATCTACCTTTTGTGAATTCCCCGAGACTAAGGTTGGGGCCGAAGGACGGAGAAAGGAACAGTGCAAGTCTTCGAGGCCCAGCTGCTGGAGACGATGCCAACCAGGTTATCAGGAGTCCTAAGCTACTCCCTCCCCAATCCCCTGGCAATAGGGACCAGGTTGAGCCTCTCAATTGGCTTGGAAACCGCTGGCCGCAAAGTATCGCTGAGGATGGTCGGGGTGATCCGCTCTCGAATGCGACGGGAGGAGCAGCTTCACCGTCGGGAAGAGGCTTGTCAAGTCCGCGCAGGGTACCGATGAGAGCAACTACTGCATTGGCGGACTTGGGGGAAACCAATTCCCGGGGCATGGGTTGGAGGAGGAGCTGGAGCAGGACAAGATCCACTCCATCATTTCCTGTGGATGAGAGACTTCCTGAGGATGAGCCGATTGGCAGCATGGGGCTGATAATGACACATTCCAGAGATTCTGAGGACAGGGATTGGCCCAACGATTCTGGAACTCCTCGGGATGCTGATCGAGGTTGGGATTTGGACTTCGATCCGAGAGGGGATGGGGTGGGAGTTGTTGGAAGAGTGCGAACTGCAGACAATCTCGCGAGTGGAACAGATTCAAAGTCATCATGTCAAAATGGGAAGGGTGGAGCCGGCATTCTGATTGCTGGGCTTGAGAAGTTATCCATTCCTACATCGGGTAGCAGAGATGGAAGTCTGGCAGGGGGTGGGGTTATGCTGTTGGGTGAACCCGGTTGTGTAGGGCTCTGCAAAGAGAAGGTAGCAGGTTTGGTGGACCGTGTTAATGGTCCATGGCCAGAGGAAAGGAGGATCAGTGGGGGCAGATCACAAACCAAAGAGGACACCGCCCAGGGAAAAGCAGCATGGAAATCAGAGTGTATCATGGGAGAGGGAGGTGCACATGGTTCGTTCGCTTCATGTGAGAAATTTGCAATCTTCAGTCCTGAGAGAAGGGATAGAAGGGATAGTATTGGCTCCGGAGCTGCACGGAGTGTTGTGACAACTGACAAGCCGGAGCGTACTGAAGAGGGAAGTGCCTCGGTAGCTGCATTTGAGCAGTTCGCAATTTCGAGTTCGGGAGGAAGGGATAGCATTGGATCTGGTGCCGTACATGGCGTTGTCACTCACCGCAGCAATAGCAATGATGGGAATCTACAAGCGAGGGTAATGGATTTTAAAGATCCGTGGAAGGTCCTCCCGTGTCTGGGGGGACCAGGTCTTAGAGTCAGGACGCCTCAAGAGGAGGAACCTGATGCAGCCGCTGCAGTGTCGATGGGTGCAGCTGGAGTATCGGCCTGTGCTGACGAGACGAATGTGATTGTTCCAGTGGCTGGCATCAAAACACTTTCAGCATCTAGTACTGAGAGCACATCGGAAGTTGCCGCGTTTGCATCTGGTCGCGTGATGGGATCTGATGAGATCAGGATCGCTGGACCTCTTGCAGTGAAGGAAACAGGGAGTGCAGGTAAGGCAGGATTTGGGTCAGGGGAGCTACAAAACGGGTGGGCAGGTGGCGTTGGTTCGGTTGAAGGGTTGGACCTCGAGAATGACCTGCTGACAGGTGTCGGCACAGCTGGAGGACTAGGGCATACGGAGAAGAGGGGTCCGAACATTCTGACTGCAGGATTTGATGCATTGGCAGCAGCAGCTAGTCAAGGAAGCAACCAGGTCTTTGTCTCACGCTTACCGCACGGCGGGCTCAGTCATGCGCAGGCTCCCAAAGGGACGGGAAAAGTTGATGAGCCAGATTCGTGGACCGTTGCTTCATGGCCAAGTGACAAGGAAAGGATGGGAGTGGCCTTTGAGAATGGTTGTGCCCCAATGAGAAATGGTTCAGTGTTTCCGACTTGTGCTGCTAATGAAACGAGCTTGAGAACATATGACTCTGCCACATCGGCCAACGGGTGGGCGGATGATATAGAGAGCGAGCAAGAGTGGGGCCCGTGGAATGGCCTTGCTGCAACTGATTTAGTTAGTCGTGGATTGGTTCCGACACCCTCGAGTCAGAAACGGGTGACACCGAACTGGCAGGGTGGAGATCTGGGAGAAGCCGTCGGCATATTTTTGGGAGACGCCGTTGGAACGTTTTTGGAGCGTAGACGGGAGGCAAGTGAAGGAAATAGAAAAGGCCCCCTTCTGAATGGACACGTAAAAGAGGTGCATGTCAAGGAGGATCAACAGCGACTGCTGAAGGTGGATGAATGGGAGGATGACGATGGTGAAGAGTGGACAGAGTTCATGTCGGGAGGAATGGAGTGGACAGAGTTTATGTCAGGAGGAGGGACAGCTTGATGAGGTAGAAGTTTCAAGGTGGTTTCTTTTTCCTCGCACCTTGCAAAGCCATGAAACGAATGGTGGTGGAAACTTGGTACCGTTTTACGTATTCTCGAGTACTGGCAGCTAAAACTGCTCAGGACTTTGATAGATTTGTTTTAAAGGCATCAGTGTTATGGGTGCCTGAATGCTGCAGCAATAGTGTGTGGATGGTTACGAAAACGACCGTTGCTGTGTCATAGACTGACTGCAGATGGGTTGGGTATTTGTGTAGATCGTAGCTGTGGCAAGTGGGGACTCTGGTACCAGTTGCTCCTGTGTAACAAGGTAGACTCCAAGGGTCCGTTTTGAGGGCTCTGGAGAAATCAGGGTTTGGCGGGGTCCATTTGGAGGGATTTTGAAGAAATGAGGGTTTGGCAAGGTGTCCACTGTTTGTGTGGGTGTCTAAGAGAGTTAGAGAGAGAGAGAGAGAGAGAGAGAGAGAGAGAGAGAGAGAACCGGGGAGTGGGGGGGGGGGGGGGGGGGGGGTGCTGATATGCCAGAGAGTACTGGAATCGTGTACAATGAATTCCTCTTTCAGCCTGTGATGGGTGTTCCTGTGCGTGAGTTGCGTAATTGTGAAGGTCGAAGAACCTGTCACTTCACTGATGTGTATCGGCGGGCGAGCAGTGAACTCATGCACTTTCTGTAAATTGATAGTGCAAGCCGACATTTAATTTGTATTCATTTGATGACAAAAATAAAGGATAATGTAATGCTTCCCTTACTTGTGCTTCTGCGTGTTGTTTGGCCTGATAGCTCTCAGCCTCTCCTGCCGGAACTTTTTTATGTTCTTCTTCCTGTCTGTGTCCTCTAAGACTTCGTGGTCCATCCAGTGTCTTTTTTTGTTTGTTTGTTTATCAGGACCATTTCTCGATTTATGCGTGTCATCCTTACGCAGGGGCCATGCTAATCTTCTTTCTCTATATCGTTCCAATTTTAACGGATGTCCCGACTGACACCATCCAGTGTCTTTATTCTTCAGGTCCATACTGAATGTCAATCTGATATCCCTCAATGATCACATATTGCAAGTGAAAACAACTGGGCCTCCCTCCGCTACTAGCATTCAAGAAGTATCTGGACTGTTGCACAGACTGGATCAATATGGACTGATTGAACGAACCGGACCTTGATCAGGACCGCATGCATTTATCATGTTGTCTATTGGAGTGAAGCTCGTTGTGTGGGGTTAGTTGGTTTCAAAGTCACTAGTGAAGAAATCTCAACGGAATCGAATGGACTGAAGTGCCTTCATCATATCTTTTTCTTGATGACATACATTGTGGTATTGAGATGGAACTAGTCAAATGAATTTCCTGAATGGCCTGGGGCCTGTTGGTTTCATGATTATATCTCGACGCCGTCACCCTTTTTTTCCTTTCAAAAAGAAGACTTCTGGTCATGTTTTGTGTTATGTATGTGACCAAAGATCTGGCCGAATCTTGCTTTCATGCACTGATTGAGTCTGACCTTGAGGTACCTGAAGAGGGGAAACGGAACTCGTCTTTCTCAGCTGATGATGTAACCCGGACAAGAGGCGTTTATTTCTGTATGGATAGGGTAGGATGGGCCACCACATGTGGGGGAGAGGTACCGTGGGGTTAGCTACACCGACTCTCGGTTTTGCGATTTTTGAAAGTTCTCGTCACTCCACCTGCTCAGATCTAAACTGTTGAAATTCGTTTGAGAGTTGTCAATGCCATTTCTTCTCGATTTATGCATGGCATCCTTGCGAAGGGGCCCATGCAAATCTTCGCTGGACCGTCGTAACGAATAACGAATCCGGTCTTCTTCTCTTGATTATCCCAAGGTCACTGACCAATATTGTGGACGTCCCTTACCTAGAGAACGAAACTTTTGTGACAATATGGGAAAAGATACATCGTCATATTTTGTCTTTTGCGCATGTGGTGACTAGTGGAGCAAGGCCCCTACGTTCTTCCTTTGACCAGAGGCTGCTCACCTAGGCGACCTGATCCGGTTATGAATACGGCCAGGTGCGAGAGGTACATGGAGCCTCAGATTTTCAAAGGCTGCTTGGGCGCACTGGACACCACAGGACGTGAGGTGCTTTGCCGGGTGCTGGACCCTACCTACGGTTGATTCGGTTTGAGGGTGTACAGGCGCATCAAGGAGGACAGAGAACCCTCACCACGGCTTTCGCCGGCATCACCCGAGCTTGCTTATGTCCACAACCTGGTTCGGGAATATTAACCCGACACCCTTTCGATGTGCGGCGCGCAATGCGGCTGTGATATAAAGGTTTTCACACCTCTGAGGGCTGACTGATCCATGTCCAAACCCTGTTCGCGTGGAACCCTTCTCCTTGGCTCAGTGGATGGTGGGAACCAACAGTCTGCGGTGTTCAATCGTGACGTGAGTAGGTGATGTGCTGCTTTGCTCCGTGCTGGATGTGTGGACTGCCTCGTCTGCACTCTGCCACTGCCTTGCTGCCTGTCCCACTTGCTTTGCATGTGGTTCTCTGCAAATTGCTGTGTTCGCTGTGTGGTGTGGCCGTGTTGCTGGTGTTGCCTTGTGCTTCGCTGCTCCGCTGCCGTGCTACTCAACCGCTAGCCTTGTCGTCCCCTGCTGTGAGGTTGCCTTGTGCTTCACGGCGTGGTTGCTGCACTGCTTGTCCTCTGCGCCTTTTGGTTCCTTGCAGTCGCTTTTTGCGTTGTGCAGCCCTGTTGCGTGTACTGTGTTGCCAGGTGCACCATAGGGTTGCTGCCCGCTGCTATGTTTTGTTTTTGGGGACAGTCTGCCTTCAACAAGGGTTAAAGGGTTCATGACCCAAAACCATCCAGTACGAAGTCTCCGCGGATTGTCGAGGGTTCAGCCTCCTGACGAGTCGGTGCAACTCCAACGAAACAATCTATCATCATTGGTTTTTTATTTGTTCGGTTGTTTGCTGTTTGGGACTTTGTTTTATTTTCTTGCTTGTTGGTTGTTGCCTTGCCCTTGTTTGGTGTGCCTGTGTATGGTCTGCCCTCCCACCTCCCCTGTGCCTTCCAGCCATTGTATATTTACTGTCTATGTTGTGGACACTCGTCGTTGTTTGGTGTGCCTGTGTATGGTCTGCCCTCCTGCCTCCCCCGTCCCTTCCAGCCGTTGTATCTTCAGTGTCTATGTTGTGGATACTCGTCTTTTGCTTGTACGGGCACTCGACCGTGAAGCATTGGAACGCATCTTAGGGAGGTCATGTCGAGTCTAGTCCCTGTGGAAAACCCTGTCTTGGTGTGTAGTTGACAGCTGGGGTTTGTAATATACTTTTTATCACACACACACACACACAAACATGCCCCCATCTGTCTATTCTTTGAGTGCTCTGCCTCATGCCCGCTACCTCCTTTTGCTCTCACCTCTACTCATAGCTTTCACCTAGTTTTTCGCTCTTTCAGTCATCCTGCACCCTTCCTCTCTCTTGTTTGCTATTCTGTGTGGCAGCTGTGGAAGTATTCCAGGCCCACGCGTACACAGCTAGACATAACCCGTCTGCTCCCCAGCCTTTTGCGACTGTTTAGCTGTGAAACAAGACACCAGCATAGGAGGCTGTGGATTTGCCTTAGGGGTTTTGTTCTCACTTGGAACTCGTCCAAGGACATCAGATATGCCATAGGGGTTTCGCAGGCCACATGCTGGATGCTGAAACCTTTGGTGGCTTGGTTCTTACAGTGGAAGATCACTGAGTTCACACGTCTCACCCAGGTCCTCTTTTCTGCTGGCTCGTCGTTCTCTGATATCTCAGCGCTCTCTATGCTTCACACCCACGGCATGGCTAAAGAGGGGTCCGACTGGACCGACTCGTCAGACCTTGAACCGTGTTTACAGAGTGTTGGGTGGGGGGGTTGTATGTTCCTGAAAGGGGAGCATAAAAAACGTACATTTCGGCGGATTTAAAGGCTTAAACCACCACTCCTTCCACCGGCGAACTCAACCTCTTAAGAATGCGGTATAACCTATATATACCGGATTCTTCGGAAGCCAGGTACACCACCGGATCACAATGGCCGGCGGCTCCAGCCAGATCGAGAAGAAAAAGCCGTACTGGTGCTTTGACGAAGCTTGGTGCGCAGCTCTTTTCTTCTGCCTTGGCGAAAAGGGGCTGGGAGGTAGTGGTGGTTTGAACCTTCAAAGGTTAACTGCAAGCAAATACCAACACAATTGCTCCCCACGTATAGAAGGGAGCATGCGTTCCCTACCCCCCCCCAACCACCAAAAAAGAAAAACAAAAAAACAACAACACAATCATCTGTGTGTCCGAAAATGGATTCAACGCAGGTTCCGTGTTGAAAAATTGAACGCGCGTTGAATTTGCGTTCAATTCCCGTTCAAACGCGCGTTGGACGCGAATGAACGGGGCCTGCGATGATTTTTTTTCTGGGCTAAACAGAATCCAAAAATAAAAATAAAAAAATGGGGTTGTAGGTCTTTTCGAGGACTACAACCCCATATTTTTATTTTTATTTTTTGATGTTTGAATGTATTTAAAAAAAAATCAAAAACATAAACACTGAAAAAAAATAATAATAAAATGAAATGAGTGTTTTTTTTTTGGGTTTCACAGAGATTTTTTAAGGGCTAAAACAACAAAAAAACACACACAAAAAAAAAAGGGTTGTAGTCTTGTAGATCTTTCAAAGATGCACACCAATTTTTTTTATTTTTTATTTTTTTTAACTTCGTGTATTTTTAAAAAATTCAAAATCATAAAAAACAAAAAAACAAAAGGAAGAAAAGACGCACACAGGCACAGACACAGACACAGACACAGTCAAAGAGACAACACACACAACACACAAACACATAAACACACACACACAGACACACAACACACACAAACACACACACACACAAACACACACACACACACACACACACACAAACACACACACACACACAAACACACAAACACACAAAAACACGCAACTGGGGGCGGTGGGGGATGAGGGATGGGGGATGTGGGGGCAGATTTTGGGGGGTTGGGGGATGTGGGGGCAGATTTCTCAGGTTTTGGCTGCAGTACTCACCAGATTTCAAAGGTTAACTGCAAGCAAATACCAGTACAAGAAGGGGGAAAAGAAAAAAGGACTGATTAGGCCGTGATAGTGGTCAGATACATTCTGGACAGTACCATTGTGAGTATCCCCTGTGCATATGACTTCCCCCATATCTTTCATGAAAGGCCAAAGGCCTTTATTCAGTATTGATCTGGATTGAGTTTTTTTTTTTTTTTTTTTGCTCGTCTGTTCAATGCCATCTGCTGGCACGAGGTACAACACATGAGTTTCCAGGTAGGCTGGTACCAGTACCCCAATATTTTTCTTTGCAGCCTGTTACTGTACCAGGCAGGCTCGGAACCGTGCAACTTCTGGTTCGTCAATTTACCTCCGTGTGAACTGGTGGTTTAACGTGGGGATGGGTGGGGTAGGTGGCCTGTCCTGTCAGGACAACCATTGGCTGCTGCTACCGGCAATCACGGCGGGTGTGGTCCTTGGCCTCTTTTTTTTTTTTTTTT
>BFEA01000791.1:373641-396333 GCA_003427395.1 Chara braunii
ACGGTGACGTCGGGGAACCGTGGGATCGCTGGCACCTTGCCAGCCCCGCGGATTGGGCCCGCCGCCGCACCCATAAGCAAAACCGAGGGGGATAGTCCCACAAGGCCCTCAACCCCTTAGGCTTTCCATCGCAGTCTAGCGTCCCGAACCGGGGCGCGATAGCAAAGGGACCCAGAATAATAAACCAAAGGGAAAATAAAATAAAATAACGGTGACGTCGGGGAACCGTGGGATCGCTGGCACCTTGCCAACCCCGCGGATTGGATCCGCCGCCGCACCCATAAGCAAAACCGAGGGGGATAGCCCCACAAGGCCCTCAACCCCTCAGGCTTTCGCTCCACGCTACTCCGCTGCCGCTGCATCGGCGCCCGCTGGCCTTGATCCCCGAACCTTCATAGTAATAGTCCGCTGTCGTAACCTATATAGGGCTATGCCCAAGGCTGAGACCAACGCCCGCAAAATACCATACAAGGCAGTGAGGCGCGGCGCTTTGGGCCGACAAACCGGCTGCGCGGCTCCCAGCGCCCGCGCCGGCTTGCTCATACTGTGCCATAATTGCCCCACGCGCCATCCTACGACACCCCGCTCACCACACAAAGTCGCGCCGTCTTTGCCGATGTCGTCGTCGGGGTCGATCTTCGCACGCGCGCTCGACTTGGTCGAACGTAGCCTATTGAAAGAAAATATCCCTAGTTCCTGCTTAATCAGAAATAAATAGGTATTAATAATATCATTAAACAAAACGACCGACGTCTGTGCCGGCTCTATAATCAACAACAGAAAAGAATCACGCGCGCCTTAAACCCGCGCGCCCACGCACTCTCTATTGTAGTCAACCACCCGGTCAACGTAACTCTCAGATGCAGCCGCGCCTCGCGCAGCATACTTAACTTTTAGGCCAAACTCATTTCTTCTGTCATTTGCAAAAAAACAGGGCGGATACCCTTGTAAGGGTATTCGCGCCGACAGCTTACCGGACCACATTAAGCGACGTCCCCGTCGCTTCGCAAAACCGAAAAGCCATCAAATTACCCACGATGCTGACGAAAGAGGAACCAATCCGATTAGCCGACAAACACAGGGTAGAGGCCTTCATCAAACCTTGCCTCCACAACTAAATGCTGCCATGTTTCTAACCCGGGCTCTCACCGCCCCGACATTAGGACGCTGACTGCATAAGTTCCAAGGACCTTCCCAATCATCCTCTCCCCGGTCCTAGACAACCTTCGGCTTCTCGTTGGGTGTCCCTAGTCATGGCCAAAACTAGGGACGCGGACCCTAACCGAGACCTTTGAAAGCATTCTCGCCCTCCTTCTCAGAGAATCTCTCGCAATCAAATACATATATGTATATTTATATACTTAATATCCACTCAACTCTTTCTGCAGTCTAGTACAGAAATGCTAGGTCTCCATCTTGGCCCACCATAGTCTGGCTGATCGGACCAGGACTACGGCCTACCGCATTGTTGTTTTAGCGGCAGTACCCTCGTTGGTTACGCAACGATAGGTTTTGTCCTGATAAGCATTCAATCAGGATTTCCCAAAAATTTTCAACCTTTACTACCCCACGGAGTAAGTTCCCTGGGGCGGGCAACTCCCCTTAAACTCTTACTCCGCGGTCCCGCAGCCAGGTTGCGCCGGCTAGCAGCCATCCACTGGGGTTACGCCCTAGAGGTGCTAACCTTTACCGCTTAGCTTGGTATTCCCCTACTATGTCCCATAACTAGCACAAGTGGTTAGATGGAGCGACGCAAAACCAATCACGGACCCACTGCGGGATTACGTAGGGGTCTGAAGTCATTTACCAGCTCTCCCACGAAAGGCATGACATCCTTCGCACAATCACAAACAAAATCCGCTAGGTCCACGAGGTCGTGACCCCTGACTTGATCAGAGCCAGCAGCCACCCATCCTGAGACGTCTCTCGCCCTGCACTCTGTTGCGACTTTCTCAAACATCTCAAGCAAACGTGGTCCTTTTTTGTCAGATTTCATCAACTCAAACACTGCTTACCATGCCCTTAAATCCACTGACCACCTTTCACACGAAGGAGGTGTTTCTCAATAGGTCTCCTAGTCATCCCTCTCTTCCTAGGATGAGCTATCACACGACCCTTTTTAAACCACCCCCCCTTTTTGGGGATGAGCCTTCCGATAAATAACATTACCACCTTCCTTAATCTGAAGGGGTCTCAATCATAGAACAACTCAACCATAGAACAACTCGAACTGAGAGGCCTACTTATGGGTCCTCTCCACAACTCAACCGTAAACATTCGGCATGGTAAGTATTCGAGTCTCGGAGACTCGCAAAATCCCTTAGGATTCTCACTCTTTCACAATAACAGACCGCGCTCCCCCTCCTTATACTCGGCCCCGTCCCGCCTGTAGGCAGGCTGCACGAGTATACCGAAGAGTAGACAGTTCACATTCATTCATCCTCACAAAATCCACACAACTCACGAGATGTTCCTCATGCGTTTCTCACGCAAAATCATCATACATCAGGATAAAACCACACATGTGAGAGTGATTGTGATCTTCATATACAAAGAGTAGTCTCGGATAAAAACCTCAACTCAATACACACGCAGGGGTGCAATGCCCCAACAAAAACACGAACCAAATGGTCTCGAATTACATATATACACTCAGAGTTGAACAATCTCAACTCAAGCCGGCCCTGGTATCACACAAGAACAATGCGGCCTCCCTGGCCAAAGGCAAAAGCTAAAACAACTGCGACCAAGACATAGCCATACCCCTCAAGTCCGAGGGACCCAAGCCACCCAGGACATATTCAAATATCCAAAGAAAAGTAAGGCTAGAAGTCGCCCATACACCAGTCCTGCAACTTCCTTCCTCGGCTAGATGGCCTGTCTCCCACATGATGAGGTTTCTACCCGAGCCTCTCTTACCACTCACACTTATACAACCATTCAGGTCTGGACACGACGACGTAGGTCCCATACCTTCTTCTCTCAGTTTGTAGGCCTAGTAGAACAGACCCTTATTTCGTAACAATACTGTCAGGGTCAGTCCGTGCTCCATCTACTTGAGACCTTCCAATAACATGATGTGAGGCAGACCTAACATACCCCATATATACAGTTATTCTATTGGGGTTCCTCCTGCCTACAACTCGAGCTACCTTTCCGGACCATTATTATGAAAATCCCTTCCCTCTGTACGCCGCGCCTACCTACAACAACTATACGATTGGGATTTCTCGCTTGTGTTTACAGTCTGCTTAAATTTTCAGGCCCTTCTCACACGAACCCTTTCTCTTTCACGACTACACTCATGAGGCAGTGCTCGACGCTCCATCTCGCCGCAAAGCCTCCTTCCGTGTTCCCCCTGGGATGGTTGGGTCGATGTACTCCCCCGTCCTGTCGAAAACACTTCCCTCAATGTCAATCCTTTTTAGACCGCTTGCCTCATCGGCCCTTCGCTCCCGACAAAACTTCATTATGTGCCCTTCCTTGGCACAATGTCTGCAGACGTCCTTTCCCCAACCCGCTTTCTTCCCACCAGAGCCACCCTTGCCGCCACCGCATTCCCTCTTTCCATGCCCTTCATCCCTGCAACCCTTTTCTGCTTTCCGCTTTTGGCCCCCTCCACCGACCACGTAGCCTTGTGCCCCTTGTGGTATTGGCGGCTGCAATTGTCTCATACACAAGGCTGGCTGAAACTGGATTGCAGGAGGCCTGGGTGGCATCATATTCATTTGTGGGCCCAACCAACTGCCTTGTACCCAGGGCACATATGGATCATACATGGGCCTTGACTCTTCTTGACCGTATGGCCCCCACTGCCCGTATAGTGCATGCTCAATCGACGGGGGCCTCTCTTGTGCTACTCTTCCTTCCACCTCTTGCGGTGTGGCCCCCAGACCTAAGATTTTTGCCCTCTAGTCAGTGGCTCAGGAACACGGCCAATACACTGGACGTATATGCCTCGTCTCATTATCCGAATGAGGGAAATGTAGACTGGGAGGAGATTCGGGCAGTAGTGGGTCGACAGGGGATGCCGTCCTTTTCTACTAAATGTGTTTCTTTTGACTTAGCCGGAGTCGTCTCTCTGCCCATTATCGTAGTTATGAAGGTAAGCGTCAGGGTAACTAGGGGTTGAGGCCTGATCGCATGAGTAAAGGAGTAGATAGCAGGATTTAAGTGTTAGCAGTCTGCCCTTGTCTGCCTGAGCTTACTTAAATCACTGTTTTATGGTCTATTGCCCGCTGTGCGTATCAGGCTGCTGTCAGCATCATGGCGGGAGAAAGCGGTTTCGGCAAGATCTTGCTTTGGAGGAATTCGTGCCTTTTGAAGGTGTTGCTGCACGAAGTATTGCAGGCGTCAATGCCCCCAGATCTCCGCGCCCTGCTGTTCCAAGGAAGGAACCTGTCTAGCTTTCTGCGTGACTTTCAGGATTTTAGCCTTACGAAGATATGGGACGAGGAGACGATGTGGTACACGTTCCCCGTGTTCGTTTGTGAAGGACTAAGTGAGGAGGTGTACACCCTCATGTTGAAGTCGCAAACCTGGGATGAGCTGGAAGCTTCTCTGAAGTTAAGGTTCCCAGAGGATGGGGTGGAATGCAGGCTTGGTAAGGGCCCTGAGCAGCCAGCCGAGGCCGCGTCAACACAAGGAGAGCTGAGTGGTATACAGAGGCAAGTTGGGATGCTGGAAGAGAGGTTGGCGTGGTTGGAAGAAGCCAGGCGTGGCGAGAGGAAGACTTTCGAAGGAGCATCTAACGGACCAGCTGGGCAGGGTGAGGCGGAGGTAAGGGAGGATCATCAAGAATTACTCCTCCACAAGAGGACCCCGAGAGGGAAAGTTTGCGCCCTAGAAAGAGATGAAGATGAGGGGGTCATTGAGATCAAGGAGGAGCGAGAATCCAGTATGGCCCTACCCGTTATTGCGCCGGAGCCGAAGGGAGGGTCCATTGGCAGAAAGGCACCGTCGGCTGTGGGTCGGGATAGGCAAAGGAGTAAATGGTGGCCAGAGCATTGGGCAGAAGTGGTATGTGATCGTTGGGGAAAGATTGGTCGCACCCCTCAAGGAGGCAAGGAAAAAGGGGAGCCTGAACCCCCAAGTTGACGAAGGTTCAGCGGAAGGCGAGGAATCGGACCCAGGAAGGTCAGGGTACCGGAAAGGGGCAGTGCTCACAGACCATATATCAGTTCACATGTGTATCGCCCATACTCCCAATCTCGCGCCCTCAGAGCAGCTCCCGCCTCTACCCTCATCCGCCCACCAAAACTCTTCTCTATCAGAAACTCAGGCAGGATTACTCGTAGCGGAGCAGATGGACGCCCGAACTCTGCAACGCGCTCAACCCTTACGCTGGTTACTACTCGCTCTTCCCCATCACGGGACACTTCCCTCGCCCACTTTGTCGCGGCTGCCTCGGCTACCCTCAAAGGCTTAGCAAGCAAGCTTCCATGCCCGAGCGCCAACTCTATCCCATGCTCGATCCAAAAGGCGGTTGAGGCGTATAGGGTCACCCTTACGATTGCGCATTCCCGCTCATCATCAAGCCCAAACTCGATCCAGACAAAGGTGTCCGTGCCTATCAACATGCCCCACCATGACGAGATGTACTCTCCTGCTCTGACCCGCCTGGGTAAAGACACCTCGAGCCCTCGCTCTCTCTCAATTGGTCCGAGCATACGCAGGTCTTCCCGTGCATGAGGCATCCTGAGTTGCCTTTGCCTTGTCTGGGTTCTGCCCATCACAGACAAACGTCCAGCATGCGCCTTCCGTTATTAAACTGACAATCCTCACTCCTCTGGGAAGAGCGACCCAACCATACAGAATTAATGGCCAACCATGAGCCAACTGCTGGACTGGAGTCATTCATATAAATTTCTACAGACTGATAAGATCCCAATATAACCTCAATAAAATAATCCGCACGAAATACTCCTGAAAAGGGTATCTACTTAAACATATAACTCCACATAATTAGGCGTAAACTAGGCTTACAAGGTCTGGCATCCATAGATGACTCCAATATACGATTCAAAATGACATCCTCAACACAAATGATCTCAAGTCTTTTAGCTTCCTAAGTGGATGGTGCAACCCTGGAAGGGGCTCAAAGCAATGGTCTACCATAAATAATATGATATACCCTCCACTACCAGGCGCCATACAAGTCTACTACTTCCCGTAGGTCTTTCTATTGGGGCCTCACCACGATGCTCACTGCATCTCTCTACTACCTTATACGCCTAATCTCAAACATACCATGCGGGGCAAGCCTCAGACTTCTATGGCTATACACTCGAGCAGCTGCTTAGAACCCAAATTCCAGGATCCCAATTCGTACTCGTACGGCTCTCAATATCCTTAGCCTAACTCTCCTCGGAGTCCCTTAACGAGTTCTAACATAGGAGGCTTCCTTTACTCATTCTATGCCTCGCCCTAAAGCCAAAGTGCTATACTGCACCCTTGACCGCTCGGGTAACTTCCCTTAGCCATTATGGGCACCTTACACGGCCAACTCCCACAACCACCACACTTAGCTTTGTTGATACTGCCTCATCCTACCTTAGTTGTATCAAACATACCAATCATCGCCCAAACCCATCAACTATCGGGGTCAGAAGAGGTATCAACTCCAACTACTGTCATACTAGTCAAAGTACGCAAGTGCATAGTCAAAGTACGTACGAGCATAGTCAACGTGCGTGGGCACATAGTCAAAGCTTGTCCCTATCGCGCCACCCTTATTGCACCGAACCAGAACCAACTCACACAATCAATCCCTCACTTGCTTTCTATCCAACGCCTTCAATCGATCAACCATAAAGGCTCAACAAAGACCTCTCGTTTTGCCTAGTTCTCACACTCTCGTACCCGAATGTCGTTCCACCAGGGACAACGGTAGGCGACCGTTATTCCCGGCAACGGCGCCACCTGTCGTGCGCATCGGTCCGGCACCGCACGCGGCAGCGCGGGACCCTCTCGGCCGTGTCACGCAGGAGTTGGACCAACCTCGTCGCAAACACACAAGTGGAGCTTCCTTAGGCCGCTCCGGCCGAGTGCGCCAGCCATACCTCTCGCGAGCCCCTACGACAGGATAGGGCCTACGCGAGGCACAACTTACCTCCACCTTACGGGAGTTGTCACCTCCTTTCGGTGGGCGTATCCCCGTCGAGCTACCAATCCACAGTACGAAAGCTAATTAGTTGCAATCGCAGAGGTGGACCAGCCGATGGCGTTTCTCGTTCGCTGTAGCATAGGCGGTACGTGCGGTAATACGCCTATCGGACCCGCTCGTGAATCGACATCTTGGAGGGCTGAAGCCCCAAGCGTGGTTCGACGTCGGTCGACTAGGACGCATCCCATACACCACGCGCACACCACTTTACAAACACCAAAAAAATAAAACACACACACGCACACATCGAACAACGCGACAACGCTCCTAGCCCCTTAGTAGCCATCCCATAACTTTCCTATGCGGAAATCGGATAGGCGTTGAGCGCGAGCCTTGATATAAAACCACGCGAACGCAAGGCTAACTCATATCGACTCGCAATGCAAATGTACGCAAGCAGTCGCAATGATAGCGTACTATGTAGTACCCATAATCATGCGTGTTCGAGGGTCCCATTCGACACTCGAGTGTCGGCTGACACGCGCCTTGAGGGTTAATCTCTCGACGCTAGACAACCGCCAAGCGCGGTTGAAGACTACTCACCCTCTTCTGCACTTTGTGCAGAGTGGGGCAAATAGGCTTTGCACGGGGGCAGATTCCTTCCCTGCAGAGTCTAGGGCTTGGGATGTCCTGAACAAGGACCTTGAATCCCGGCCCAGGACCAACGTCCGACTATAAAAATCTCTAAGAAGCAAAGGATAAAAGGGGATCTCCCTTTTTGTCTCAGGCCATAATCTGGCTAACCCTTGCGCACGATCACAATAAGCTGCGTGCATGCCCAAGACACATATACATATATACATAAGGCTTATTTATTTAGTGATCACTTCTCACAGTCACAGTGGGACTCCTCTCAGCCACATATGTATGTAATCGCAGGCAGTCACATCCAGAAGCTAAACCACAACCATACCTGCAATCACATCAAAGATTCATCCAGAAGTCCACGCACTACACGGGGTCAACTTCAACCATTCCTTGCACTCATACCCCTCGCTTTAGCCACACAAGCCTCACTCGTGCAACTCTTAAGTAAATACTCAGTACTTTTGTTGCATGACCATTCAATAAAGTCCGGGTGAAAACACAACAAAACAGTTCAATCACAGGGCTAAAGCCTTTAGGTTGAGTGGCAGGAGTGAATTGGAGTTGAATCGTAAACCGACGAATCGACAACCGACCTCTTATTAGTGATAACAGAAGATGATCCTTGTGGGATCAAGCTGAACTAGTCAAAGTCCTGAATCGTGTGTCCAAGAAAGGTTTGTACCATAAGACAGGTCAATGCCCAAACTAAATCATCAGCATATGGGGGATGAACCCCCATAGCACATTCTCACTCAAAGTTATCTGCCAACTAAGTCTAAACCTACCTCTAAGCCAGCGCCCAAAGCAAAGGCAGACTAATGGCAGGGTGGATCGCCAGACTCGCCACCTGTCAAAATATAATCTATCTCCTTTGAACAAAGAAAATTTCGACGACGCTTCCCGTAGGAAAAGTGCCTTTCCAAAATTTATATCAGCCCGAATATGAAAACAGAATTAGTCTTTGACTTTCCAAAGTCCAATTTTGTCTAACTCCATGAATTAGCAAAAATTTGGGCAGCACTCCCTTTAGAAAAGGAGGCTTTTCATATTTTTACTAAGTCATATATAAACTTTAGACAAGTTGAACTTCGACAAGTCAAAATTTGACTAACTTCTTGGATTTGCAGAAATTTCGGCAACGCTTCCTGTAGAGAAACTAGCTTACCAAAATTTATACAAAGCCAAGTATAACAAAAAATCCCAGAAAATGCGAGAATTGATCCAAGTAAAAAAACTTAGCTCAGAAAATGCAGGAGTTGAAGCTAACTCTTATCGCTCTAGCACATGGCGAGCCTCTAAAGCAACTACCTGTCAAACTGAAACTCAGACCAAGTAGTAACCTCACTCAGTCACATGCAGGCCAAACCACAAAGGTAAGTATTATCGTCATCCCAAGTCAACTCAGCAAACAATAATCCATAGTCCTTCAATGATTTAACCCTTTATACCCCGCTTACATAAGGCGTAAAGTCAGGCCATCCAATCTTATGGAACATGCATGACTCAGCCATTAAGTATACACGAACAGGTTGCACAACTACTTTTCTCTTCCTTTGGGCAAATGACTAAGCCATTCATCTTAGAAACAATGCTTAGTAACCCTGAACTGTTTAATATCCTAATTGTATATATCTCTCTGAACTTTAATCTTCAAGGTGGGCGTAGGACTGA
Organism: Chara braunii; assembly: GCA_003427395.1. Classification (NCBI taxonomy): domain Eukaryota; kingdom Viridiplantae; phylum Streptophyta; class Charophyceae; order Charales; family Characeae; genus Chara; species Chara braunii. The sequence continues at coordinate 383,066 of BFEA01000791.1, forward strand.
GCCATTCATCTTAGAAACAATGCTTAGCCGGCCCAAATTACCTTCAATTATATTCTTAATTGTACTCTCTTCAACTCATGATAAGCTATAGCCAGGCCATCCAATATTATGGAACCCATGCCTGACTAGCCTGTTCATAAATAGAATAGTATAAGGTATAGCCAAATTATAATCTTCTAGGTTCCAGCATGTGTGAGGCATTGGGCCAGACCATCCAATCTTATGGAACATATCTGGTCCTATGCCAGGTTCATTTCTCTCCGATCCACTGTGTGCGGCATGAGTCCAAAGCCGTCCAATCTTATGGACATGCTTTGTCTTCAGCGAGAATTATCCCCTCAAAATAAAACAGGAAGGGGCTGGGCCGTCCAATCTTATGGACTTGCTCAGACCCCTTTGCTAAAAAACAAATGAAACATAACAAACCCCAACTAAAACACGGCAACCAAGCCCTCCAATCTTATGGTACAGGCTTGACTCCTGAAAAGTCGACCACAGTCAAACCCTCACAATTCAGAGCAATCAGACCATCCAATCTTATGGAACTTGTCTGATTCTCAATGCAGCTTAAGAAATAAGACACAACGGTCAGACCATCCAATCTTATGGAACATGCCTGACCCCATAGGACCCTGCCAAACTTAAGCAAAACCACCTTTCAGCCACCCTTCCCCCAGATGCAATTCCCCTTTATCCACAATCTGCCTTCAGGCAATCAACAAAGCTGAAACTGAGATTGCAAAGACATTCCTTTACTTAGTCTGACTTGTATCCTGAAAGTCAAACTGAAGCCGCAGTAGGGGTACATGCAACAGGCTTAGCCAACTATAGAAAGATGTACAGATAGGGGTTATACCAGGGTATATAGAGGGAAAGCAGCAATTACCTTTCAATTCCCTGCCTCCAGAGCCTCGCCTAGGCTCCGACAGGGCTCCCGCAATCGGTGGGATGACTCCCCACAGACTCTTGCGGCGGTCCTACGGGTTGCAATCCCGCTTGCCGCCTTCCTCTCAGAACCACAGACTAGACTTAGAGTAAGAGGGGCGGGAGGAGAAAGTTTGAGTCGCTCAGATCCAAGGAGGGTGCTCTCATACTCGCAGGAGAGGGCCTTGGTTCCTTGACTCGCCTGAGGGCCCCGCAATGGCGGCCAATGCAACAGCTTGGTCAAGCTTGAAGTCAAACCGCTGAACCGTTCACCTGGCGACCTTCCAGTTCGCAGCACTAACCTCCCTTCCCAGGCTCAGTCACTCCTCTACATTCAACAGTCGGTGCCCAGCGGGCTGTAACAGTCAGCAACAACCGCGGCGGTATGCAGCCATATGCAGTATGCCTTAACCAACAGTTAGCAGCAACAATAGTTGTTGTCAACAGTCGGCCACAACTTGTGCACAACCAGCAAAACAGCAGTTGTGCACAGTCAAAGAAACAACAACTACTACAGTGACCCCAACAGCAGCTATAACCACAACTTCACTAACCAAGCGCAACCTTGTTCTCCTCTACAAACCCAAACACCACAGCAAAGAAGCTAAAAAATAACTCGTAACAGTCAACGACAGCCAGCACCAGTCCATGTCAGCGGAAGATTACACGGGACCCAGCGACGTTGAACGTCCTTAGCAAAGAGGAGTGCCGCACTCTGCAGCAGACGGTAACGACCAGTGATCAGCTGTAACAAATCGGCCTCCGCTGTACTTCTCCCGTAAGACGGGCATAATCGAATGAACCTTCAAGCTGGATCTGGCCAGATACAGCGCCGCCAAGGGTAGAGCTGCGGTGACTTTTATCGGTCAGATAGTTCGTGCTCCCCTCCTTCATGTCCCTGCCCGTACCACACATCTTTCCTCTAATGAACCTGGCCGACCCCTCGGCCAGGCGAACTCATTGTCGTGGCCAGTCCCATCAGTCCAACGCTGCGCGAATAGCCCCCCCTTCCGGGCAGCACATGCCAGGTAAGTATCCTAGTCCATGCTATCCCCCTCTCACTAGCCTCCACCACTAACACGAGCAAGGCTGGGATGTATCTCCCGCAAGATCTTAGAAAGGTTCATCGTCCTATGTAAAGGTAAGTGTTTCCTCCCCACGCACAGTTCCTATCTGTCATATCTCAGAGCCTAACTACTAACACARAAACTAAACTCATCATCTAACTCGCAACTACCAGAAACTCCCGAACGATCCTTCCCTCTCYCGTTTCCGCCARGAGGYGGGTGAGCTCGACACCTTCTCTTCCCCTACTTCTCCATAGCTCCGCGCGGCCATGTTTCATGCTAACTTCTCTTCCACTGACTCTCCTCCTAAACTAACCGCGCCATCGAACTCGCCCTATCAAAAGACCCCTACCTCGATCTTTATCCCACTTGATTCCATCCAGAATCGGGTGAAATCTCAGTCTTCCACTCCTCGCTTTTCCTCCTCCCGCCATAGCCCGCGCACGTCTTTTTCCTCTATCTCCTCCCACATCACTCCTCTTGCTAATCCGCCTCCACCATTTGAATCGCCTCACCTCTAAGCTCCAGTCCAGACTTCTTCCCTACCTAATCTTGTCGAGATCCGCGCATGCCGTCTTTCTCCCGCTGCGCCTCGCCTGCCTCCCCGCCATCTCCAGCCTTTTCCTTTATCGAATGTACCCGGTGCGAATTCACGCCCGGGTCCATTCTTCCCCCCCTTTACACTTGCTGCTGTGTTCCTCAGCCCGACAACACCTTGAACGATAGGCCGGATCGACTCCTTCTATTGCACACACACCTAGTGTCAATCCCCGTCCCGATTCGTTTCTTCTTCTGCCCACCTCTCACCGCTGCACAGTACAACCGCCCGGCCGGTCTCCGCCCTTCGCTACTGAACGCACCCGGCGCCTCCCTCAGTCCCGATTCACTCGCTGTCCCCTCTGCCTAGTGCCCCGTCGCCCCACAATCCGTCTTGCCCCGCATACACCCGTACCTTTCCCCCATCGCCGAGTGCACCCGGATGGGACCCCGTCCAGGTTCCTCCCCTTCTCCTGCTAACCCCGCTCCTCCCTACTGCCGCGCCCTTCTTACCACCGCACGCACCCACTCCCTGCTGCTCTGCCCTCGCTGCCTTGCTGCGCTGGTCCAGCGTCCGTCCCCCGCAGCACTCCACTTTTCTCCATACGTATCCGGCGCTTTTTTGCGCCCGGTTTCACCCTCTTCTTCCCACTACCTACCTACTCCGGCCGCAGTTGACGTCCCGACTACACAGCCCGAAGGGCTACCGAACGATGAACAAAAGCATTCGGCCGTCGGGCCGACCTCCTTTTATACCGGCCGCCCCTCTGCAGGGACAGTGCTAATCTTCTCTGTATCTTTCCAATTTTAACAGATGTCCCGAAGGACACAGCCCGGGCCCAAGGCAGACCAAACTGGGCTCGAGCTGAGGCCAGTGTTTCAAAAGTCCAAGAGTACACCGCCAAGCTAGGCCCATAGGTTCCAGCGCCAGCCGCAGTACCGCGTCCTGTCATGGAACGTAGCGAGGAAAAACAAAGATGTAAGAGGGGAGTAGAGACAAAAGGGAATAACTTCGGCGCAGTCACTAAAACAGTTTGTACTTGCACTCCAGGCAATCCCGTAAATACAACACACCCCCACGAGACCCCATCGCAGTCTAGCGTCTTGAAACGAGGCGTGATAGCAAAGGGACCCAGAATAATAAACAAAAGGGAAAATAAAATAAAATAACGGTGACATCGGGGAACCGTGGGATCGCTGGCACCTTGCCAGCCCCGCGGATTGGGCCCGCCTCCGCACCCATAAGCAAAACCGAGGGGGATAGCCCCACAGGGCCCTCAACCCCTCAGGCTTTCGCTCCACGCTACTCCGCTGCCGCCGCGCCAACGTTCGCTGGCTTCGATCCCCGAACCTTCATAGTAACAGTCCGTTGTCGTAACCTATAGGGCTATGCCCAAGCCTAAGACCAACGCCCGCAGAATACCATACAAGGCAGTGCGGCGCGGGGCTTTGGGCCGACAAACCAGCTGCGCGGCTCTCAGCGCCCACGCCGGCTTGATCATACCGTGCCATAATTGCCCCACGCGCCATCCTACGACACCCTGCTCACCACACGAAGTCGCGCCGTCGTTGCCGATGTCGTCGTCGGGGTCGATCTCCGCACGCGCGCTCGACCTGGTCGAGCGTAGCCTATTGAAAGAAAATATCCCTAGTTCCTGCTTAATCAGAAATAAATAGGTATTAATAATATCATTAAACAAAACAACCGACGCCCGTGCCGGCTCTATAGTCAACAACAGAAAAGAATCACGCGCGCCTTAAACCCGTGCGCCCACGCACTCTCTATTGTCGTCAACCACCCGGTCAACGTAACTCTCAGAAGCAGCCGCGCCTCACGCGGCATACTTAACTTTTAGGCCAAACTCATTTCTTCTGTCATTTGCAAAAAACCAGGGCGGATACCCTTGCAAGGGTATTCGCGCCGACACCCCCTCAGCAGGTATGGTCTCCGCCTCACCTCCTACCTACGGCTCTACACCTTAGCACAACGCTCTGCCGCACTGCTCCAGCATAGTGTTGCCCAGGAAGTGAGCTACTCGAACTGTGTGTCTGCCCTGGCCTGGCCCAGCTATAAGTAGTGCTGGGCCTCGCTGGTGTGCCTCTGGTCTTGGCCTGAAACGCCCTGCCTGGGTCCCTACCAGAGGTCCAGGCCCTCCCTGCTGATGCGGCAGGGAGTGTTCGCTACTGGACAAACGAACCTGGCCCGAAAGGGCCTGACTTCGAACGAAGAAGGCCCAAAACGTGGCCTTTGTCCAAAGAGACCAAAAGTCTGTTCGGACGAACTGCAAGTCCGAAACGACGCCTGAAAAAACAAAAATAGGACAGCAAATAAATAAATAAATGAATGCTGCCTCAATTCGAATCATGCGGCCCTAAGGCGGGCAGTGGGCCTCCAGGTTGCATGTCCGAAGGGTGTGCGGGCTGGGGGCCCCCAACAACTGTCGGGCCACCAAATTAGAGCCCGTGTGCAGGCTCAGCTTGTAACCCCCCCCTCTCCTTATGAAGTCAAGCCGGGTCGAGGGCGAAGGTGAAACCTGGACGCAGGTACGGCGTGGAGCTGAAGGTGCTGGCTTGCCTTGTTGTTTGTGTTCGTAACGTGTGAGGACATAGGGAGCTGTAGCCTGAAGCTCCGTACGGGTCAACCAATGGTCAGCCTTCTGGCTACAATAGGAAAAGTGTACTAAGTACTTCATCGGATTGGTGCCGCGCCGCTGCGAAATGATGTCACTAATCTCCTGAAAACCGTCCATGGAGGCTGGGTCCTGCGATCGTCACCCGGGAAAATTGTCGCGTTCCACGGAAACGAAAAGAGTCAACTTTGAACAATGAAAGACCGGGTGGACGGGCAAGTGGGCAAACACCTGAATGACAAATGAAGGTCCTCTGGGTGCATCACCAACGGGTGCTACAATGCGCCAAGGCCCCATCCATTTTGGAATGAGCTTGCGAGGGATATCTTTTTCGAGGTTGAATTCCACGACGAAGATCCAAACAAGGTCACCTACGCAGAACAGACAAGGAAGACGCTGGCGATTGGCCTGACGGCTCTTGCGCTGCTGCGTCTTCGACATCTGGTTGCGTGCCTTAGCAAGGAGTTCTTGCATCCATCGAGTGAAGACAAGGTGGTCGTCGTTCTCGGTCGTCCGTGGGATGATGGTGTCCAACGTCGAGCTCAAAGGGCGAAATCCCGATAGGCGGATTAATGGACGAGTTGTAACTAAACTCGACGTCCGACAGCCTCTCAACCCAATCTTTTTGGTCGGGACGAATGAGAGTACGAAGAAGAACCTGTGCGGTTCAAGTTTGATGCGCCCTCTCTGTGTGGAGTCGAGCTCGGCTTGAGATATGAGCCCCATCATTTGATGAAAGCCACCCAAAAGTCAAACATGAACTGAGTGTCGCAATCACAAACAATCTCCTTGGGGTAACCCTTGGTACGAATCGAACCGGAATAAAGAACCTCGACCAACTCTGGTGCCTTGGCATGATAACGACAAGGCAAAAACATGGCGAACTAGGTGAGTCGATCCACCACCATGAGAATCGCATCCATACCGGTCTTATGCTTGGGAAATGACCCGGTGATGTCCATGGCAATTGATTCCCGTCGTCGTGAAGGGGTTAGTAATGGTCACAACTCACCGAACGGACGATGATTGCGGGATTTGCAACGTCGACAAACCTCGCATGACTCACAATAGCGTGTGATGTCGCCGAGAAGGCTGAGCCACGAAAAATGCTCGTGAAGTCGGCCAATCGTTCGATTGACTCGGAAGTGTCCAGTGGCGGGAGCATTGCGGAACTCGCCAAGAAGCCGCATACGCAAGTGTGGATCGCTTGGACCGCAAGAAGATCCTTGCCCTGAGAGTGAACTAGCAAATAGCCCTCTTGGATCCGATAATGCGATGGCGCCGAATTTGGAGAAGAGCAATTTGCGTACTTGTCGCGAAACTCGGGGTCCCGTGGCTGAAGCTGTCCCGCAAGTTGTTGTCAACCTTGAACGTCGAGTAGACCGCGGTACAAAGGTCAGGGCATCGTGAAAGAGCATTCGCAAAACTGTTTGACTTTCTCGAAATGTGATCGGGGAAAAAGTCAAACTGGTCAATTCGTCCAACGGGCGATGGTACTATTAACCGTGTCTTGGGTCTTGTAAAAGACCAACGGATTGTTATCCGTTACCCATCGGAATTGACTTCGACCAAGAAGAAAATGCCGCGCGTGTACAAACGCCAATAACTCCTTTCGTGCGTCGTGAATTGAATGCACGGTGGACATCTTCTTACGACAGTACTCGACCGCTTGCCAGTCCACGTCGTCGTGTTGCTCGAGGACAACACCAATGCCATAGCCGGACGCATCGGTAATGATGCGAGTCGGCAAAGGTGGGTCATAGATGCATAAAACCTCGGCGGATAGCAAGGCGGCTTTGAGGGCCGAAAAGGAAGCCCGCGCATCATCTCCGAAGTCGAACGACCGATCCTTGTATTGAAGCTTGATCAAATTAGCCGCGATCTTCGAATAGCCTTTGATAAATCGTTAATAGTAGCCGACTAGGCCAAAAAACGAATGGACATCTGTAACGTTCTTTAGCTCCGACCACTCTTAGATGACTTGAATCTTGTCCGATAATGGATTAATGCCTTCCGGTGTGACAAAATGACCGAAATAACTCTTGACGCACGAATTCACACTTGTCGCGGTTGACTTTGTACTTGGCGCGACGGACTTTCTTCAACACACGTCGAAGATGCTCGAGATGGTTTTTCAAGGTCCGTTTATAGACGAGAATGGCATCGAAGTAGACCAGCACAAACCGGTCCAGCATCGCACGAAACTCGTTGGTCACTGCCGCTTGAGAGGTCGTCGGGGCATTGGTGAGGCCAGAAGGCATGACAACCCACTCAAAATGCTCATACCACGTCTTAAACGTGGATTTGTAGCGATCTTGCGGGCGTATCGAAATCTTCTGATAGCCCAACTTCAAGTCCAATTTCGAATAGTACTTCACGCCGCCCAAACACTCAAGAAGATCGTCAATACGAGGAAGTGGCCACATATTCTTGACGGTTTGCGCGTTGAGCTTGCGATGGTCAATGCACAAGCGAAGATCCTTGTTCTTCTTTCGTACGAAGACAATTGGCGTACCATATGGTTAGGTACTAGGGAGGATCCAACCCTTGTCCAACCCTTGTCCAACAAGTCATCGAGCTGCGTGCGGAGAACTGCGAGCTCTTCCTCGCTCATGCAATAGATGCAACCTTTTGGCGGCACGACAGTGGCGTCAAGGATGATCTCATGGGAGATCGGCGGATCCGGCACCACGCCGGTAGGAGACTCGAAGACGTCGCCGAACTCGTCAAGCAACCATACCACGCAGAGGTCCGAAGACAAACCCGTAGGTGAAGTTTCGGTCTCCGCGACGGTCCGAAGAAAACAAAGACCTATCTTGTCGGTCCGCTCGTAAGCACAATTGGACGGAAAAGACTTGGCCGTCACAACTTGGCACCAGATCGAAGGGTGCAAAAGAGGAATAGTGTAAGTGTCCGCCGATGGAAGTTGACCGTGTGGTCAGCACTTGCGAGCCAAGGCATCCCCAAAATGATGTCGAAGTCTGTGTCTAAGACGTCAAACATGACCGTCCACATGCATGTGGTGCGAAATAAACTGATACTGCTTCGATGTAGCGATCCAGAAGTTGTTGCTTTCGACCGTCCGCCATCTTGACCGCCGTAGAATGTGGCTTCTTCCGAACTTGTGCGCCAAGGTCGGGCCCTTGAATAAAGGACTGGCTCATGAAGAACCACTTGAAGACGACGAAATGTCGCCGCTTCCGGATGGAGATGAAATTGCGCACACACCTTGTCCTTGAGCTAGAGAACCTAGCGATGGAACAAGCCGGGCAGCATAGTCCTCAATAGAATAAACAAGATGATTTACGACTTCCGCATATGCCTCGTCCCACCCCTACGCGCCACCATCCAACTTCCAGCGTTCCCACACAGTCTTCCCGTTTGCCAACCATTCCAATCATCCACCCCACTCGCCCATACCCCTGATCAAACCCCAAAAAACACCGGCAAGAAAAGAAGAGGGGAGGGTGGGGAAAGGGGGGAAAAGACGGCCCCTTCTCACTTACTCAATGAGTATCACTGTCAATATCTTTGTTGTTTTTATTATCACCGGCTGTGTTGTTTTTAATAATATCGTTGTTGCATTCACTGTGATTCCCAGTCGTGTTGTCGCCGGCTGAATTGATGTTGTCATCGTTGTTGTTGAGATCATCGTCGTTTCCTGGCGCGCACAAGTTGAAAAACCATCCTCCCATTCCACCGTCACGCACAGTATGGTTGTTGCTGTTGTTTTTTGCGCCCTGCGCCACAGACAACATAAGTTCATCATCGATATTTCCGTTGTAATTGTTGTCATTGTTGTTGTTAACATTTCTGATGTCATCGATGTTGTTGTCGGTTTTATTGTCTTCGTCTTCCCCACACCAATCACCATCAACAGCGGTGCAATTGTCGTTGTTGTTGTTGTTGTTGTTGTTGTTGTTACCCCCAAACGAGCGCTCCTCCACTTCGCCGCAAGAACCCTGCACTTCCTCAAGCTCCCCGCGGCAAGTTACAACCTCCTTGTTAACGGAAGTAACTGAAACACAAGCGGCGTCATCTTCATACGAACAATCCTTCGACGTGGCACAAAGCACCTGCCCCTCCTCAGGCCCCACGCAGCAACGCCCTTTCAAATCATCACGCCTTGTCTTCACATGCAGCCCCTCCCAGAGGTCAACGAAGATTCCTCTCACTTTCCTTACCATTTCCGTACACTCGCACAGCGCCGCCATCACTTGTGCTTCTTCAGTAGTGCCCAACCGTTGAAAAGGGAGATTTGCATGGAGCTCCTCCTCCCATCCGATGAACAACTCCTCACCCTCCTCCAGGAGTTCCGCTGGTAGACTGTGACGATGTTGAGTCAGCACGGCATAGATGTCGTCCATYTGTCGCTTATACATCCGCACCATCTCCAGCGTCGCTCCCTCCTCTTCAAACAAGGCAACAGCAACAGCGTCCTGCATGGTCGCCGCCTCCATCGCCATCGCTGTTGTCGATGTAGTCGTGGTTGATGCCGTTGTTGTCATCATTCTTGATATTGTCGTGTCTTGTTATGTTGTTGAAGCTGCCCCTCAAACGACGGCACTGCCTCTTCAATCTATGCTTGACTTCCTCACGCCGACGTGCCGTCTCCTTAAGATGCCACGTGGGAAAACCCCACCTACGCCCGGGCCGAAGCGCCGGACGGGCACCAGGACAACCAAGCGCAGCGATGGCGCTGACCACCTCTGCCCTAGTCCGCGGAGTGCAGCCGGGCCTTGCCGACCGGTCCGCGGCACAAGTTAGCGCTGTCCTGCGAGAGTGCGGGTCGCCCTCCCATCGTGCTCTTTTTTTTTTTTTTTTTTTGTGTGTGTGTGTGACCCGATGGGTCACGAATCAGATATTAAACTGATCAGAACAGATACTACACTTGATCTTAGCCAAAAGGCCTTTGGGGCCACGTGGTAATGGTAATGTATGGCTTATTGATTTGCCATGTGGATTTGGTAAACTAATATGGCAACCTAATCCTTGTGCGGCTCTTTAGAATACAGGATTTCGCCATGTGGCAGGGCAGATGGCGCATCAGGGATAGGCATCACGACTGCCTATGCGAATCGTTGTGTTCTGCCACGTGGCTGTTTTGCTAGGATTTTTCTACTTCCCCTTCAATGAAGAATCCACATGTATTCGTGCCCTCTCTGATTACTCCTCCTCTTGCTTGATAAGCCTTTTAGGGTAGGCATAGATCCTGCGTCTCGAAGGGCGGTTGTATCAATTGGTCCTCTATTCTCCCTACTGCTGATTGCCTCTCCTCCTCATGGTATGGTAAGGATTTATGTGGCAGATGACGAGGAACTCAGAGTAGGGATATGACTTTGGATTACGATGGGCAGTTAATCCCCTCAGTTGAGGGCAATCAATGCTGCTCATCAGTTACTTGGTGTGCTTGTGTGTCGCTTTGGATGACCACTTAGATGACCACTCTCTTTCAGTAGGAAGGACACGTGGCATGCCTACACCAGTTTGAAATGTTCTCATAACAATCATTTTTACATGTCAAATGACGCTGGACCCGCTTTCCAGCAGGTGCTGCTCCCCACCAATAGATGTGGTGTCTGCTCTTATCAGCACCTCTAGCATTCACTTGGGTTGTTTTCGGGAAAAAAAAAAAAGAAAAAAAAAAGAAAAAAGAAAGTAAGGGAGGTCGCTCGCGAAGCAACCGGTTCCGAAGGCATCGAGAGTGCCGCCGTATCACTCTCGGCGGTGCTCACTTTCCTGGGAGGGACTTTTCCTTGGCTTTCGTGGGACAGCTTGCCGTTTCGTGTGCATCGCTGTTGCACGACAAACAATATCGGTACCTGGTGCGTATCTTGTAGACCCGATATGCCAAATTGGAGCCAAGGTTCTCGAGATGCTGTTCTGGACCCGGGGGATGAAGAGGTGTTTGTCTTCGATTTGCTGCGTCCTCGACCCTTGGTTGGGCGGCCACCATCCCGCTACTAACGTATTTCCCTCGGCTGACGAAGCAGCCTCGTTAGAATTGGTCGGCGTTGTTGCTGCGACCACGACCACTTTCAATCGATGCTGATCTCTGCTCTGGCCTGCAGAAGACGAACGACCAGCATTGCGGGCTTCGGTGTTCGTCACGATGATCTGCGAGGCCTTGTTGAATAATAATTCACTCGTAGTGAGTGTCTCCGCGACTTGCGTTAGGGCATTTTGCAATATCGGACATGACCTTGTAATGAAGTAGTGTTTCACGCCTGTGAAATGGATCGGCAAGTCGGGCTCGGATGCCGGCGATACAATCTGTGCTCGGCAAGGCGTTCTGATGGAACTTCTGCAATTTCTCCATCGCCTGAAGCTCGGGCGGTTCCACTTGGAATCGCGTGTGCCATGCTGCCGTGAGATCAGCCCAACTGATCTTTGTGTGCAGCTCAGAGATGTCGACCTTGTGTGTGGACAGCATGTTGTCAAGCTATGCTTGACACATGCCTCCCGACCGGTGGTAGAGGCAGGCATGCCGTTTGGTGTCGCTCACGTTGGACATGTGCAACCACAATGTGAATTGCAGCCATCACGGTATTGGATCGGTCTTCGATGCGTCACAGAAGACCGGAATGCCATCAAACTTGGGTATGCATTCAGAGGATGACAAGGCTGGACTCGCGGCTGCTGCACGGATCTGCTGCTCCAAGTGCTGATTGGTTGACTAGAGTTGCTGATTTGTTGCCTGCTGCTGCTTAGCACCATCTTTGAGAGTGCCGATGTCAATCTCCAAAGCGTTGACGCGATCCGGAATATTGGAGAGGCCAACGACTATTGCTGAAATGGGCCGCTGTTCCAAGGTGTGGACATGGGCGGTCAATGTCTGCACGTTGTTGTCCAGTGCTTGCTGGGCCATGCAGGTGGCCACCAGGTCCACGATTCGCTTGATGACCTTGCAGAACTTCCGCACGGTCTCGGAGGCACCTTCCTCCTCGGTCGACATGTCCATTTCAGAAGCCAAGGTCAAGACTTCGGCCTCCTCCTCGAATAACACGTCCTGGCGTGTTTGTCGTGCTTCATCTGCAGCCTGGTGTGCTGTGTCCCCGTTCGCTTGCTGCTGTAAGATGGCAAGACGATGTTTCTCCTCGATTTCTCTTTCTCTCTTCTCTCGAGCGTCAAGTGCCGCATCTGCTCGTTGCTTAAGCTCGAGCATCACGCCAGCCAGCCGGGCCTCGTTGTCTGCCCCGGATTCATTGTCCTTTCGTTCCATCGTGTTGGTCACTGACCAAAGGATGGGAGGCATGTGTGGCTGGTACTGACGTGGGACAGGCCTGCTGACGTGGCCTGGTTGGGCTGATGACGTGTCTGCTGACATAGCACGGATGTCTGCTGACATGTTGCTGATGTGGCCTGCTGACGTGTCACTGTTGATGTGGCCTGCTGACGTGTCGCTGCTGACATGGCCTGCTGACATGAATATGGACGAAGCACAGAAATCCAGAATGCAAAATCACACTGAAGTCCAASTAGTCWAAGCCAGAGCAGATAGCACAATGGAACCGAGTAACCATCCAATTGAGAATGATACAGAAGAATCGTGAGTCAATGTCCATGCCCAACAGGGCAACACCAACAGCATAACCCAATGTAGCTCTCTCTTATGAATGGCGCCAGGCGCCCTATCTACTCTACAGACTAAGCCTACAACTACAACCATGAAAGCAACCAGACAACTTGACTACTAGCGAGTGATGATGTCAACACCAATGCCGACCTCCACCTCCACCAGGTACGTGTCCTCTTCACCGACACTCTCCCTTGTTACCCACACAGCGCCCTTCACCTCCGAAGAACCACCTTCACCCTCACCTCCCCTGCGCCCTATGCAGCCCGGCTATGGCCTCCAAGCGCCCAGTACACAGGCAGCGCCCTACCACCTAACGCTAGCCTGCCTCATCCCAGCGCAGCGCAGCTCTGCACAGCGCAGCACCTCGCATTAGCGCAGCGTGCCCGCAATGCCTGCATTGGCCAAGATCCYTGCCCACTCGCCCTGCTTGYCTATATGCCAGTGTTGCGTGTGGGCGGCCTCCCTTCAGCCTGCGACTGGGCCTCAGTGCCTGAGCCCAGGCCCGATACAGTTGAGGCCCAGGATGCAGTT
>BFEA01000791.1:448514-460803 GCA_003427395.1 Chara braunii
TAGGATAGAGGTAGGCCGGTACCAGTCCAAGTAGCCCGGGTCTAGGGCCTGTGCGGACAATAACAGAGCCTGCAATGATGTTTCCCTCCAAAAAGGAGGAGGTACCGGTTGGTGGGAGGCCGTTTGGCCTAGGAAGTCACCGCCCAGGGGRCCGGTAGGCCGCTATATCTTCAGGAAGAGCGGAGAGCTCTTCCTCATTTGCGGTATGCAAGGATTGGCGACATGCTGCTGGAGCCCAGCGCTGGTCTGAGGCAGCGCTGCTTGGAGGTGAAGGTCTGCTGGGGCTCAGCCTGGCTATGGCGAGCACCCCAGCTTGAAGGAGGAAGAAGGGGGACATGGTAGGAGAGTGGTAGGGCACTTACCTGGCTATGGTGGACACCGTCTTCATTACCTTGTTGGGCGCTGCACCTGGAAGGCCCCAGTTGGGGTAACGCTGCACCAGGGCAGCTCGAGGCAGAGTCAGGCATAGCGGACCAAGTCAAGCAGCGACATAGCTGCTTTGACTTGTCTTTCGGGCATCAGGGCAGCATCATAGCTGCCTTCCAGTAGTCCGCCATGGCCTATGCTTGAGAGAAGAGGTTGAAGGAGGGAAGACATAGCCATGGTGGACTTGTTGTTGTTGTTATTGTTGTGAGTTGAGTCAGCAGTAAGGGGGGAACTTCGGACATTGATTCTGGTTCATCCATTCATTGTTATTATTATTATTGAGAGAAGAATAAGATTGGTGAAGAGAGGGAGGAAGGAGGAAGGTGGAGAGAGAAGGGGGAATTGTCATTGGTCTTGCTGGTGTACTTCTTCTTCTTCTTCTTCTTCTTCTTCTTCTTCTTCTTCTTCTTCTTCTTCTTCTTCTTCTTCTTCTTCTTCTTTACCTCTCCTCTGGTCTTTATCTCTTTGCAAGTGCTTTCATTTCTTTCGCAATTGGGTGGCATTGTCTTTCATTGTGAATTTGCACTTGGGAAATGACCAGGATCGTAACAATTGGTATCGGAGCGGACTTACTTGCTGGCGAGAGGTGTTAGTCACCCTAAGCCTAATTCCAAATTAGGTTAGGGCTAACCTAATCTCGGATTAGGGTTGCAAGTTAGGGTTAAGTGGGGCAGCGAGGTATGGGGATGCTGCCCCCACCTGGGTAGGTCATGTAGGGTCGACATTGGACCCAACCAGGTTGCTTGAGTGAATGTATGGGGTGGCGAGACACAAAGGAGGCTGTTTGGAGTAAGCGAGAGGGAGTAGAGAGTGAGAGGTACTCGCACCTGGAATCTGGACTTCAGGAAGACATTGAGTGACTTTTGGGCTTCCCCTCAAGAGGGAGACTTGATCGGAGGCCGCCATATCTGCATCGGATTGCTGCAAGTTGCTACTTTGGTCTTCAGGCATCGACGGGGGATCGGCTTTGCAACAGGGGTGTAGGAAGGCCCTCTTAGTCATGCTAGGACACTTCGTGTAGTGGTAGCTAGGGGTCAGGATGACTTATATGAGAGGGGAGTGACTCATAATCCATCTTTGGAGGCCGGGCCTCACAGGTAAGTGTCGTGTGACCTGGGAAAGCCCGTGGGAGGTTGCTTGGTGCTTCATGGCCTGTTGGGGGTGTGTTGGGTTCTCTTCCTCTTCTCTGCGGTCTTGGTTGTGTGTGTGAGCATGTGGATTGCTTTCTCRCCTGATGGATGGATGGATGATGTATTTGTGCTAAATGACATATCTTTCTACGGTGCATTGTCTTTTCAATTCTGAACGACTGTAGGGGCAAGTTCTTGCTGAAAGTTGTCTTTTCCTTTTCAGTACGGTAGAGACAGTTTGGGACTGGCTTGGTACCCCTGTCTCGTTAGACCTGGTCCACGACCTACTTGGGACCACTCGGGACCCAGTATGACCAGGCCCAACGGGACATGACCTTTTGGGCCCAGATCTGTTGCCGCCAGTGCATTTCTTTGTTGTGCTGGATTTGGGGGACATACGGACAGCAAGGGCATTCCTTTCAAGGGGATCTTGACTGGCCTTACCGCATGTGAGCACATACTGCCCCGCGTCTGACTCGGCGACCATCTGCACCCCTCGAAATCTCCATTGCTGCAGATTAGTCTTCTTCGTCTGATTTATTGTGATGTATTTCCCCTGTCAGGTTAGACAAGAGGGGATCTCCAACTTATCTGATCGGGCCCGTTCTATAAATCAGACCTCTCTGCTGTTTTGTTTTTTTATTTATTTTTATTTATTCTTCTGCTGCGTGCCACGCTCTAAGTCCAAATGATTCACCTCTCCGGCTAGGAATTCTACCTTCTTCTCTGAGTGGTTTTCAACTTGTTTCTTGCATTTGAAATATCTATGTATAGTATTGAGACGCGTGCGTAGACAGCGAAAAGGGAAGAAAGGGAGAGAGAAGGTGTTCTGTTTGAGAGTGTGAGGAGGGGCAAGATGAGTGTTCGTCCAAACGTAAGGAGAGAGTGGACCCCTCTTGAGAGTTCTACTGACACCCCTTCCTCCAGCATGACGGCCATCACATCTGACCAATGGCAGGCCATGTTGGATGCAGCTGACGAGAGCCAGAAACCATTCTTTCAAAAACTGTATGATGATGTCGTGCAGAGGGAAAGGGAGGCAGCGGCAGCAGCTAGAGCCGCCGGTATTGCTGATCAGGTGGCTCTCCTTCGGATCCCGGAAGTCAATGCTGACCGGTTCCAGGAGGAACTAGCTGCTGCTGTAGCAGCCTTGGTCCGACTGCGGACCTTGGAAAACCTTGAGTCTCGTATGACAGCACTTGAGCAGCGGAACGAAGAGCTGTAGGCTAAAGTAATTAGCCTTGAACAGTCCCAGCTTTCTGCCTCCCGCCCTCCTAACCCTCGATCTGCTATAATCCCAACCTCTCAAGCCAACACAGCCCTCGTGCCAAGGGCAAGCGGAACTGTGGCAAGCGCAGGAACCGGCGGCAGCTCCTCGAGCGGCAGCACCGACAGTTCTGCGCTGGTCACGGTCCCGAATGCAGGGACTTCAGCCCAAAACGCCACAGTCCTTACCGGCGTTCAGTACAGTGGTCCCATGATGGACAAGCGGGCGGCCACGTTGCCGTCCAAGTACGACGGGAAGGCAGACATCACCTCTTAGATTAGTTCCATGCGGTCGTACTTCGAGGTCATGCGGACACCGCAAGAGGACCGAAGTATGATCATGGGAACTAATACCGAGCCTGCCATACGAAACCACATTGAGCTCCAAGCTGTTGCTGCAGGCTATGCACGCATAGACCTGACTGATTGGCTGAAGGTCACCCCTGTCCGCGTTCTTGAGGATCTTCTCCTTGACCGGTACCAGGATAAACATGCTGCGCTCAAGGCTAGGCTGAAGCTTGAGGCCCTCAAGGGCCAAACATGGAGGTCATCCATGCAAGCTTTGGAACAACACTTGACTGGTCTGTTCACCACTCCGGATCTGGGAATGACTGACGTATCTTGTATGGATGTAGTCATGGGAGTGGCCCCTAAAGATTACCTCTCCCTGCTAGCACTCAAGGACCATGCCACCTGGCGAGAGCTCATGAAGGACCTAGACGACCTAGAGGCCAAGGACCTCGCCAGGCGCAAGAAGGCGCCCGCTGCAGGTGGGAAACCACAACGCAAGTGGTTTGGAAGCAGCAACCAGCTTGCAATGCATGATCATCGGGAGGCTGAAGATCATTCCTATGCGGATGATCTGTCTCTAGATGACGATCTAGAGCCGGACTCCGATACGGGCTGTACCGCATCAGCCATTGAGTGTGACATAAATGATGATGAAAAACTTAATGCATTCAGAAAGACTGCTTCAAATAAGGGGCCTAACAGTGGTTCAGGTAAGGGAACTGTCTTACACCTTCCCAAAAATGCTAAGATCCCTGAGAAACCGGAGGACGCTTCTACCAAGTCTTGGGAAGCCCTCCGCATCAGCCAAAAAGAATGGGAAAGAAGGTCTAAACTGCGCGTATGCTTGCATTGTTCAAAGTTTGGGCATGCTGTGCAGGATTGCTATCGTCTTCAGGGAAACAGGCAAGGGGTGTAGAGGAGTCATCAACACTCTCTACAGCAAGGGAAGCTGGGCAGTCAGTTGCAGGCCCTTCCGAGGAGCCTGGATCTGATCAGCAGCGTGCTCTTGAAGCCCAAACCAATGTTGATTCCAAGGCTGATGCAGTCCAAGTGTTATACACTGAGCCTTGGGAGGAATCTAAAGAAGTTGACTTCCACGCCCACATGGAGCATTGGCTGCAGCTCAAGCAGCAACGCCGTGTTCAAGGGAGCGTGGAGCTGACTTTCTTTAAGCTGCTCATTAACCGCCGATATATCCGTGTGCTGATTGACAGTGGTTCAACCACTAACTTCTTCTCTCCGAATGGGATTCGTAAGGCGGGCCTGGGTATGAAGCAAGTGGAACTGGAGAACCCTTGTCGGACTCAGGTAGGCAACCAAGAGGTTGTCACTTCTACTCATGCTATCAAAGGTGTGCGCATCACCTTTGACAAAGATCGCACTGTCACACATGAGCTGAATTTCTATTGCCCTGGACAAGTGTCCTTTCGACGCGGTCATTGGCTTGGGCTGGCTAAAGGCTCATTGCCTAAGGACCACGTGGGCGGACAATCAGTTCGTGGTACTTGATGCCAAGGGGAACGAGCGTACTGTCTTGTTAGATGAGACGCGCGAGTCCCCTGTGACTCTTTTAAGTGCTAACAAATTTTGCAGGTCAGTGTGCAGGCGCAAGGAAGCTGAGTTTGTTCATATAGCTCTTGTAAAGCCTCTCCATGTGCCCTCTACTTTTGCTGCATTTTCTACCTCTGAAGGTAACTCTACCTCTACTACTTCTACTTCTGTTCCACCTGCCTCTACTGTGAATAATCAACCCACTTCTGATCCGAATGCTTCAAAGCCAGTTGTAATTGTTGTAAATTCCCAATCTGATTTTCTTTCTTCTGATGAGGATGATCCTCCACCGGAAATCCCAACGAACATTCGCCTTCTATTAGATCGATTTCCTGAAGTTTTGGCTGAACCTCGCGGAGTACCTGAGCGTCCAGTCAAACACAAGATCGAGATAGTAGAAGGGAGTGTTCCTCCAAAGGGTTGTGTTTACCGTATGGGACAAGGCGAGTTGGAGGAGCTGCGGAGACAAATCGATGACATGATTGACCGTGGATGGATTAGGCCTAGCGAGTCTGAGTTTGGCGCACCTGTTTTGTTTGTACCAAAGAAAGGAGGCAAACTCCGGATGTGTATTGATTATCGTGGCCTGAATCGAATCACCCAAAAGAATGTGTATTCTTTGCCCCGCATTGATGATCTGCTAGATGCGGCAGGTGGGTGCAAGGTTTTCTCCAAGATCGACCTCAAGTCTGGCTACCACCAGATTGAAGTTGATCCGAGCGACCAGCACAAAACTGCGTTCAAGACACGCGATGGGCTGTACGAATTCATCGTTATGCCCTTCGGACTGACGAATGCGCCAGCCACATTTCAGTGCCTCATGGACAAGGTACTCCGCCATCAGCTTAACAAGTTTGTGGTTGTGTACCTTGACGACATTCTGATTTTCAGCAAGTCCATGGATGAGCACGTCAAGCATCTTGAGGAGGTTTTGCAAGTCCTCAAAGAAGCTCAACTGCACCTCAACTTGGAAAAATCTGAGTTTGGTAGGGACAGTGTCATTCCACGTATATGCGTGAGCTTTACGCCCTGCGTGAAGCCCTCGCACATTGGAACTCTCTCCTACATTGATCATCAGACCTTGCAGTGGATTCATACACAATCTGAACTCTCTCCTACATTGACCCGCTGGTTGCATGACATTGATGTCTACAGTTTGAGCCGAAACACAAGAAAGGCTGTTATAACCGTGTTGCTGATGCTTTGTCGCGCCATCCCGAGTATTTGACTTGCCTTGTGGACTCTTACGACCTCCGGAGGAATCTGAAGGAGGAGCTGGTCAAACACACTGCCAAGGATCCGGACCTTAGTCCCATCCTTGAGCAGCTCAAGGCTGACCCCAACAGTCAGCCTGATTTTCACGAATGTGAGGGTCTTGTCTTCCGCCGGTACGGAAAGTTTGATCGTTTATGTGTTCCCAACCATGCGCCTCTCCGGACTCACTTCTTGGATTTGGCACATGGTCGGAGTGGACACTTCAGCTTCGAAAAGACATATGGGAGTCTTTTGCAGCAGTTTGATTGCCCGGGAATGAAGAGATCTGCTCAGAAATTCATCGTTGAGTGTCAAGTCTATCAAAGAACAAAAGTCCATAGGCATAAGCCTTATGGCCTGCTGAGACCCCTACCAATTCCTGATGGTCCCGGGGAATCGGTTTCTATCGATTTCACGGACATGGGAAAGGTGAGTGCAGCAGGGAATTCACAAGTTATGGTGATTGTGGATCGCTTTTCTAAATTTTTGAACTTGATCCCTCTACCTCCTCATGCACCGACTGAGCTAGTAATTGAAGAATTTCACCAACAGTACATTCTGCAGTATGGACCCCCGAAAACTCTTGTGAGTGATTGGGATACCAGATTCATCAGCGCCGACTGGAAAGACTTCACATCTCAGATCTACGACATCAAACTGAACAGGACTTCTGGTCGGCACCCCGAAGCCAGCGGATTGGCTGAGGAGATCAACCAGACTGTCATCCAATTGCTTCGCGCACTAATTGTTCCAGATCAGAACACGTGGGACAAGGAATTGCACAAAGTGAAGGGGCTGTACAACAACTCCATTCACTCTGCGACTGGTGTGACACCAAACCAATTGCAGTATGGATGGCCGATGCGTAATCCCCTCTCCTATCTGTTCCCCGAACGGTCACCTGGTCTGATGCCCGACATGCCTGGCTACAATGCCAAGTACGCACGCTTGTTCAAAGCTGCTACAACAACTATGAACAAGCGCCAGCATGCCATGATCAAACATGCCAATAAGCTGCGCAAAGAAGAAAAATTCAAAGTAGGGGATTATGTTTGGGTCAAAATGTCTGAGTTTTCTGATGAAGAGGGCATATCACGGAAGCTTCTTCCACTGTACTACAGCCCTTGGCAAATTTTGAAGGTAGTCGGGGATGACTTTGACCCTTCATTTGTGATTGACGTGCCTCCTCATCTGCGCACGTATCCGGTCTTCCATGCCTCCAAATTGTTCCCACACATTGATGATGAGATCTTTCCCTTCCGAGACCCTATGATACCTCGCCCTATTGACGGCGGCCATGAGATTGACAGAATCGTTTCTCACGAAGGGAGAGGGAGGAACAGACAGTACAAGGTTCACTTCCTCTACCATCCGTTGAACGAATTCTTCTGGATTGACCGGAAAGAGCTGCTGAAGAGTGCTCCACGTGTTGTGAACGCATATGAACGACAGATTGTTGATGGACAGACCGCTAAGTTTGCGGCAAAACTCACTCCGTTCGGTCTCACTAACACTCTCTTTTTGATCTATGCCTACGATGCCTTTTGTACCGACTCTGACTGAGTTACTCGCTCGAAGGGACCTCGCTCTCGAGAGGGGAGTAATGTAATGACCCGCCAAAAACACAGACTGAGAACACTGGTGACTTCTGGGATTTGCCAATGGAATGAATGCCTTGCTGTGATTCCCGCATTCTGCTGTGGTCCCAAGTCTGTGTGTATGCGTGCCTGCTGGTTTGCATGCCTGTCTGAGTGCTTGCCGGTTGTGTGTGTGTGCGTGCCTGCTGGTTTGCATGCCTGTCTGAGTGCTTGCCGGTTGTGTGTGTGTGCGTGCCTACTGGTTTGCATGCCTGTCTGAGTGCTTGCTGGTTGGGTATGTGTGTGTGACCCGCAAGGGTACTTGTTGGTTGCAAGGCCCACCGGGCCGGTACTTACCTGTGGCCGTGACTTGGAAGGGTTGCAGGGAGGTAAACACGCCGGTAGCGGGGAGTAGGCCCACGGCACTTAGAGCAGCTGGGGAAAAACACTCAAGTAGCAGGTAGGCCGAGCAGAAGAAGACAAAAAGTTGGCATTTTTAGAGGCCCAGTAGCGATAGGATAGAGGTAGGCCGGTACCAGTCCAAGTAGCCCGGGTCTAGGGCCTGTGCGGACAATAACAGAGCCTGCAATGATGTTTCCCTCCAAAAAGGAGGAGGTACCGGTTGGTGGGAGGCCGTTTGGCCTAGGAAGTCACCGCCCAGGGGRCCGGTAGGCCGCTATATCTTCAGGAAGAGCGGAGAGCTCTTCCTCATTTGCGGTATGCAAGGATTGGCGACATGCTGCTGGAGCCCAGCGCTGGTCTGAGGCAGCGCTGCTTGGAGGTGAAGGTCTGCTGGGGCTCAGCCTGGCTATGGCGAGCACCCCAGCTTGAAGGAGGAAGAAGGGGGACATGGTAGGAGAGTGGTAGGGCACTTACCTGGCTATGGTGGACACCGTCTTCATTACCTTGTTGGGCGCTGCACCTGGAAGGCCCCAGTTGGGGTAACGCTGCACCAGGGCAGCTCGAGGCAGAGTCAGGCATAGCGGACCAAGTCAAGCAGCGACATAGCTGCTTTGACTTGTCTTTCGGGCATCAGGGCAGCATCATAGCTGCCTTCCAGTAGTCCGCCATGGCCTATGCTTGAGAGAAGAGGTTGAAGGAGGGAAGACATAGCCATGGTGGACTTGTTGTTGTTGTTATTGTTGTGAGTTGAGTCAGCAGTAAGGGGGGAACTTCGGACATTGATTCTGGTTCATCCATTCATTGTTATTATTATTATTGAGAGAAGAATAAGATTGGTGAAGAGAGGGAGGAAGGAGGAAGGTGGAGAGAGAAGGGGGAATTGTCATTGGTCTTGCTGGTGTACTTCTTCTTCTTCTTCTTCTTCTTCTTCTTCTTCTTCTTCTTCTTCTTCTTCTTCTTCTTCTTCTTCTTCTTCTTTACCTCTCCTCTGGTCTTTATCTCTTTGCAAGTGCTTTCATTTCTTTCGCAATTGGGTGGCATTGTCTTTCATTGTGAATTTGCACTTGGGAAATGACCAGGATCGTAACAAAGGTCTTTTTCTATCCCAGTAATTTGCTTCTCGTGTATGCTATGCACTACATCGTATATACCACTAGCCCTTTTTTTTTTTCTTTTTTTTTTTTTCAGACCTATTTGTGGGGCGCAACGCGTGCTGGGAACCACGCCCAGTGTATAACCCGGCTTCGGCTGAGAATAACGGAGCTATTCAAAACAATTGCTGAAAATCTGCAAGTCCCTGACCAGTCAAGAGGTACCAACCACTTCACAAAGTAGAAAGAATGCCGAAACTACCTAGCCATCACCCACTAACTTCACGACACAAGGGAAAGGGAGAGGAAACACCAACCTCTTCCGCTGTGGACGTTGACTAACCGCTCACCACTATCTGCCGCCACCAAGGGTCAATACTCTCCGTCAACCCCCCGGCCCCAGAATAGCCCAACCCTCAATTACTGAGTCTACTGCCCTTACACCCCCTAGGCGCAGTACTTCCCTCCAAGGTGCTGGCCCCACGGAATAGGACTCCCTCCCATACCAGCTGCTAACGAACAAGTGCAAGATAACAAGGCTTCACCACACTGCACTTTCCTGAAACAACCCCCTTCCCCCCAGAGGAGAAAGCATCCCCCCTGCCCTTGAACAGTTCCTGCCGAGAGGAGCCACCCAGTTCAGGACAAGCCCCCTAAACGGTCAGTCCTGCACCCTTAAAAAGGCATACAGTTCCCACCAAAAGTACACCCTCGTCGCACAGCAGTTCACCCATTCCCTCCATCCCGCCCTCTCCAAATGAGACAGCCCGCTTAACACCACTCCCTGCTGAAAACAGCGCCCCTTGTCTCTATCTGCCCCCACCAGAGGGCTATATACCACTAGTCTGACTTGGAACCACATTCTTTTCTGCTGAGCCTTGTCTTTGCAAATGCGCTACGAGAAAGTTTGTGGTGGTTTAAAAAAAAAAAAGAAAGAAAGAAAGATGTCTGTGTAATCCTTGTGCAATGTGCAGGGCCCCTGGCAGCTAGATTGAGTAGTTTTCGAGCCTAACTGCCACACTGCCGTCCAATTTTATTTTTGTTTTAATTTAGTCGCATCATGACTCGCATGGCCATAACCATGGCCACATTGAAAAGGCTTCAAAACTACTTTTATCTATCTGCCAGTGCCACTTGGGCACTAGAGAGTCCGGTTTTCTTTTCTTTTCTTTTCTTTTTTCCCCCTGAACCACTGCCGGGCTTAATATGGCATCTGGATTCTGGAGTGGGGAAAAGTGCTGCAGTGCTATTGACCATTCGTTGATTGTGAAAGCTTTTGGACACTACAACATTCCATGCCTCACAGTGAACACTTCAGCTATTAAAAAACCAAAAAAACATGCCTCACAGTGGAGCCCCGCTTGCATGGACTGAGAGATTCTGTCCGTACATAATCAAGATCCACGGACAGTTGTCAAGCCATGCCAAATGGACTAAATGTAGTTTGCTACCTGTTTGTTGTACTGGTCAGGAATCATCTGTTGAGGGGCGCTGGACCCGGTTTCAGCAGCCATCCCCATCAGGCCCATGTCAGTGAAGGGTGCTCATATCACCTTTACTGACAGTGCCCTGAACAGCGGGATTCAAAATAAATAAATAAATGAAAAGAAAATGCATGGACAGCTTCTCTTAGCCTGTGCAAGTGCGACCTCATATGGGCTGTCTTTGGAGTTGTCCATAGGAGATAATGTCTGATAGTTTGTGGCTCCAGCCTGAGTCCGCACAGGTTGGCAGAAGTAATCAGTATCGCAGAAGTAATCAGTATTGCTCTGCCTTTATTTCTTCCGGTATATCACGTAGGTCTTGTATTTCACTGCCGAGGAGGTGAACTGGACTATGCTCCAAAGACTTCCATGGGGAAAATGCTTTATATCTCGATGGTAAGACATAGAGCATGCACGAGGGTGTACATGTGAATGTACGCAGCCTTGAACCCATGACCTCCTGCTGTGTCTCTGCTTCAGTAGCAGTGAGGTTGTTACGCCGTTCATCATCATTGCTACCTCCAGCTGCGTTCTTGATTTCTTATGACCAACCATCCATTTCATAACGGAGTGAAAGAAACAGTGTCGGCTTTGGCCATACTGTGTTGTTCATAGCTTCACGTGCATTACGCTCCAAAGACTCCATGGGGCCAATCTTTTATTTCTGGAGGGTAAGACATAGAGTAGGTGACGCTCCCCACTAATAGATGGAGCCTCCCCCCCAACTGCTAGTGGTGTCTGCTCTTATCAGCACCACTAGCAAAAGAGGGTGTGTCTTTGGGAAAAAAAAGCAAAAAAAAATGAAGAGCATACACGAGGGTGCCCATGAGAACGAGCAGCCTTGAACCGATGACCTTCTACTGTGTCTCTCCTTCAGTACCAGTGAGGTTGTGAGGCCCTTCATCATCATTGCTGCCTCCAACTGCGTTCTTTATTCCTCATGAGCAACCATCCATTTCATAACGGAGTGAAAGAAACAATGTCGGCTTCGACAATACTATGCCGTTGATAGCTTGGCATGGACCCCAGACTCTCGATGGTGTGCAGACCTCCAGTGGCAGTTACAAAAGGACTGGTAGCAATTCATGGTAAAAGAGGGATGGCAATGGACATGGACACATTTCTGCCAAACGGGATGGATGACGAGGGCTTCATGAATATATTGAGAACATGTTCAATGCTGGAGTCAATCATCATGCTCGTGCAGTCCACTTGGGGGGGAAGGGGTGAGGTTGAGGGAACTCCCGCAGAAGGTGGGCAATGTGTGCTGGGGCTGCATTTTTTTGGATGCTTGGCATGCTTATACTTGGGCGACCCAGTTAAATTTATTCATCATGATTTAAAAACGGTAAGCAGGATGGAGAAGGTTGCTTGTCCCTTGCGTGTCCAGGGAGTAACATGTTGAGAGAAGGGATGTCGCCTCATCTAACCCCAAGATTGGAAAAGGGGAGAGCGACAGCAGCTTAGGGCTCTGCCTGCATCAGTCGCAGGCCGCCTTTCTTCCTTTTCCTACTATGGCAATAGATCATCTTTGCAGAACATTACAGTGTTTGAGATAATGACGCCTAGACTCGTTGATGGTAACAAGCTGAGAACACAAGCAATTTACTCTGCTCCTGATTTCCTCTCAAATTCGAGTGTGCCAAGATCACAACTTGTCTAGCCTGTTCTTTCTGTGCATCCATGCTTAGTCTATCCCTCTCATTTCCTCAGTTACAAGTAAAAAAACAACCATCGTTTCCCTGCTCTCTCTCTCTCTCTCTCTCTCTCTCTCTCTCTCTCTCTCTCTCTCTCTCTCTCTCTCTCTCTCTCTCTCT
>BFEA01000791.1:496770-510152 GCA_003427395.1 Chara braunii
TAAGAGACAGGTTTCGGCGTAACTCACACTCTCTCTCTCTCTCTCTCTCTCTCGCCTTCCTTTTTGAACTGATAGTCATCGCTCTTGGAACTTCTTCTCCCCGTACCGGTGACGTCAACCGCCTGCGTTCGCGTGGACGGTCGACGCCCCCGCAAAGGGAGAAAGCTTAAAGTTCGTCATCTTCCCTCGACGCACCCACTTTTGAGAGAGAAGAATTGCGTCGATTGTTGTATGGATTCAGTGTTGGTTCGGATGACCGGGAACGCGGGATCTTGCCCGTGTTCATCGCGTACCTCCGACCGCCTTATCTCGCTACCGAGCTTCCCCATCACAGACGACGACAGCGTCTACTGCGATGCAGACGTACGGGGCGCGCTGAGGAGGACGGAGCAAGTGTGTTGGCAAGACCCGCCTTGGGCGTGTGATATAAGGGGGAACGGGTTTGTCCTGATTGATCGTTTTGATTCCTCGACTCTAATATTGCCTTACATGGGTTTAACGGTGTTGCCGTGGTCGGCCGCTCACGCCGCGTGGCGGACGCAGTTTGATTGTCGCTGGTGTCGCCAGGGGGACTCGTGTTCTTGGCGACGGCTGGTCCTGGGTTACGAGGGAGCGACACGTTTCCCCGAGCTTTCCCGTAGTGCGGGGGCGCTGCCCGCGCAATTTCGAATTCAGATGCCTGCTAGTCCTCCCGCCGCTTTACCCTCCCGGAAACTTTCGCGCGGACTCTGTGAGTCCGACGCCGAGGCTTGAAGGCCTCGAACCTACCACCTCCACAGCAAAGACCCGAGGGTTCGACCACTTTGTGAGGCCGATGATGAGGCCTGAAGGCTTCAAACCCACCACCTATCCCCCAAACCCCTGACGGCCGAAGTTTTGTCTTCCGCCGCCATGGCCCTCTCCCCTTGATGCCTTTTTCCGTCCCGATGCAAGACGGCAGGTCATTTCCGCGAAAACCTTTTTGATTTTATCGTTTCGGAGTGATCCGACCCCCACGGGACTCCGCGACGACAGTTCGACTCCAGGGAAAACCTCTGGCACAAAACGAGGGCTTCCCGTTCCGTCTGGGAGACTCAACCCTTACGGCCAAAAATCCTCGGCCACGCCCCTCCTAAAACTCTGATCGGCGACCCCGTACGGGACACCGCGAGGGGGCGTGAGGTTGCGTATCACACGCTGCCCTTCGAACGTGCATCCGCGACCACGTACTGGTCCCTCTCAAGTTTTCAGCCTTTCCGAGCTCGGAAAACCTGCCTTTTCCAGCCTCTGCGGTGGGGTCCCGTCTTTCCGCAGGCAAACTCTTCCAACAACCCTTCCACGGTTTTTCCAACACTTTTCCTGTGCGGGTTCAGGCCGAATACCCCAGTCAGCTCCCAGAAATACTTTGGTTCTTTCTTTCTTTTTTTTAACAAGGCTCTGATCTATTCAGTTGTTGTCGTGTATCGTCCTCCATTCTATTATTTCACTTCTTTGAAGTTCTTTCTCAATTTCTCCGTGTCCATTCCCGGGAAACCACCAGTCACGATCTCCTCATCGATTCCCCTCCACGGACTCACACATGGTAGCATATGCTCCAAGGATTCATGCGGTAACTGCTTCCTCTTTGAATACTCATCGGGTTTAAGATGAATCAGGTGGGAGAATATATATTTTCCCACTGGCATGTTAGGGCAGTGTATCACCTCCTCACATGTTCGTTCATGATCAAAATGTCGTTCGAGTCTCCCTACACCTCCCTCACTGAGGCAAGAGGCGAAGTCCAACCTGTTGATGGCGAGGTGTTTCTGGCACATCCAAAGGCGCCAGTAGGGTGCCTGTGGCACCTGTGAAGGCCTGTGCACCGTGCTCCTTCGTCTCGCAGCGTTCAGGAGGAGGGTGGGGGCATGCTCCCGGTGGTGGACAACATCGAGCCTGTGGGAACCGGTTGTTGCAACTATGCTTCACCATCGGCTTCTGCTGAAAGCAAGTCAGGACTGAGGAGGTCTGACAGAGGGTTCGAGTGTTTCAGACCCTGGTCAAAAATTCTTCAATGAAGTGACATTTCGACGATTTCGTTAAATTTGAAGTATTTTTTTCGCGTACGTAAATTGAGACACAAAAGTTTTAACCATTTTCAGGACAAGTTTTCATCCCGTGAGAGGTCATTAGAAAGAGCATGTTACGATGGAAGGGTATTTGGGTTTGATAATCCTCCAGTTTGCATACTAACTTGGCCATAAAAGCGACCAGATACGCCCAATAGGGCGCCCTGGAGCATGCCATGCTGAGCATACGGCGTCCTTAGGACTCCCAATGCTCAACATGGTATGCTGTGCACAGGGACAAAAAAATTGGCCCAAATGGGTTTTTAAATTTAAATAAAAAATCTCCATTTGGGCACACGAAAAAAATATTTCAAATTTCACAAAATGTCAGTTAATGAGCCCCTGGAGTGGTATAAGATTGAGCCCAAAGCTCCCCTGCAGGTTGCCTTTTCCCTCCACAAATGTAGTTTTCTCTTCAACTTGCTATCCAGCTCCATTTAGACAGGAGGATACAGGGGCCAGTCTGCCAGGTTCGCCATAGCCAATGGCCTCTGTCTTTCACTGTTACATGTAACCGGCTTAATATTTACAAGACGTCAACAACAAACAGCAAGACCCTTTGGGGGATCGTTGCACGGATGCTATTCTCCTTGTTCATGGCAAAATGACACAGTGCCCCTTGGTACCCACCAGATAGGGATCAAATTCCTATACCATCATCATGTCCAAGTTCCAACCATACAGCGGCCCGTTGCCTACCCTCCTGTCCATTACCCGATCTTGGGAGCACCCAATACCTGTCACCCATCAGACTAGGTCCACTTAACGAGGTGGTAAGAGAAACCCCGTTAAGTGAGTCCCTGCGAAGCCTCCATCTATTGGTGGGGAGCTGCACCTGCTGGAAATCGGGTCCAGCGTCTCTGTACACTGTTGATTGGATCTATTGTTTGTGCAGACTGTGTCAAGTGACACTGTGTGTATGCTGTGAGTATACTTTGTGTATACTGTGTGTATGATGTGTGTGAATGTGTTGATGCAGTCTGTTTGTTCTGTGCTACATACACCTATGCTGGAGTGCAGGTCCAGCGGCCGTGTGTGAAAGTTTTGTGCTTGTAATGCTATTCTATCTCAGATGTATTTGTATTGTGCTGTGTACTATGCTGTATATGCATCATCCGGGGAGTTGCAGTTCATCCGAGTCCGGTTGTGTGCAGTAGATGCAATGTAGATGCAATGCGGATGCAATGCAGATGCTGCTGTAGTATCAGTATAGGCTGTAGGGCCTGGCATTCGTGCGTTGTGGGCATAGGTGTGTGTTACGAGTCATGCCAACCTAGTGAGCATTTGATCATGCACTATCCTATTATTATTCACTATTCCATTCTAGTCTATGCGTCCACAGGGCGCTTCAGTCTTCTGTGGATGTGCCTTTGCAGGCCCCTTGCTTAGCTCTGCCATTTCCCATCGGGGTGTAGTCCTGTTTGCAGTCCCCCTTGGATGTGTGAGGGGGCTTCTGGTGTTAACCGACTGGATTGTTCCAGGGCATCACAAGTTTACGGACTCTGCTGGTGCAAGATTAGCTTCTTAATCAGCTGGAGGCTCAAGATCTGTGCTTTTGTACTTGGGTCAATCACCCCCAGCCCACCTTTCATCTTAGGTGGGATGACGGGATCCCAGACCACCCTGCTGAGCACATTTGGGCACTCATGGTCCCCTTGCCACAGGTGCTAGGGCTTTAAAGCCCCTTGTTTAAGTTGCCATAAGAGAGATTTATACCATAAATTAAATGAGGCCAGGACAATGTTGTTAATCACCAAAGCTCGTCCGGATAAGGAGGTTGGTTTTTACTTCCAGGCTGTCAACTTGTCAAGTACTGGCTTGAGGATCCATTCATCGTTTTCTGGTTGGCGGCCATACGTTGTCATGATGAACCCGGGGATCCTTACTAGGGCCTCCAAGGGGATCCATTGAACCCTTGGTGTGTTTGGAGTTCGGCCTCCCTGATCCTGGATCCACCAGCCATGTTGCCCCAGTTGACAGCCATATCCGACACCCGATAGAAGCGGTCCATCAGGCATTGGACCTCCCTTGTGTTTTCGGCAGTTGCATCTGTTACCACTGTTAGATCCTTCATAGTTTCCGACTCCCCCTTCACTCTTTGCCATCTCGGTCCTCCTGCTTACATCTACCCTTCCTCCTTCTTCATTCACTCCCACCCCACGACCTCACGCGCATGGCTCAGCGCACTCTAACTAAGTGAACGGGAATCAACCAGCAAACATCCCGAATGCTGGCGGCCTGCTAATCTCATAGCCTGGCTCGGCCACGTTCCCGTCTACGAGCTCCTTCACAGCTGTTTGTTGCGCCTTGACGTTATCACCCATTCCTTGCTTTTCTTCTTCCTTCCCCGACACTTTCTACTTCCTGATTAGCACCTCCCAACACTCCTCTAACGGTCGTAACAACCGTGACTTCAACATAAGATGCAGATCTCCCGCTGACCCTCAGATCTCCGTCTTATATACCTGCGGGAGTCGTCCGAGGTCTATACACGTCCCTTAAACAAAACTACTGGCATCCGGTCTCGATTATGGCCTAGATCCGTTAGGAATCAGATGGCCCCTTCGCGTGGCGCTATGGTAATTTTCTCTGTATCGTTCCAATTTTAACGGATGTCCCGAAGGACTAGCCGCCAGGCCGCGGCCTTCAGATATCCTTGCGGTACTGACCAGTCCCACGAAAATTCAGGATAATCTGAGTCCAGGACTTGGGCCTGTATCTCATTAGTTTGAGGTTGTACCAACCGAGCTAGGACCGTCGACTATCGTGCCCCATCCCACAAGGGGAACTTTAGATTAATAAAAATAAAAAATAAAACCACGAGAGTTATAAGGGGAGAAGGTTGGGACAGCGGGGCAAGCGGAAGGGACTACTAGCATCTCCCCTGTCCCACTGATCGAACCCACAGTCGAGACCGTCGACAAAACCAAAGGGGATAGCTTTTCCAAACCCTCAACCCCTTGGTCTTTTTCAAGATGCCTCCAATACTCGTGTGTCATCACTCATTGGCTTTGATCCTTGAATCCTCTAAATGAAAGTTCGACACTATAACCAATAATGTTAGGCCCAAGGCTGATATTAACCACCACTAATTTCTATATAAACGGGTACCGTACTATGCCTGAGAAAACAAAAGTGTTCCATGGCCATAACTTGGTTAACTGGCCAATATCCACGACCATCAAGCTCCCGCGTGGAGGCCCGTTCCGTGTTTTACCCCATAGTTCACTTCGTTCATCACACAAAAACCTGCACCGCCGCCAAAGTCATCCTCCGCATGAGCGCACGCGCACCATGGCCACATCAATAGAAAGGATTACTTAGTCCTAGTTTAATCAAAGTCAAAAGTTTGGCGGCGGATGCGCAGACTCTATAACATCAATTGGTAACATCACGCGTGCCTCAAAATTGCGCGCCCACACACTCTCTCCTTTCAGTCAAACTTTTTTGTCAATCTAAAAGATACTACAGTCGCGACTCACGTTGTACACATAAATTTCAAGTAAAAACTCAGTCTCTGTCACTTTTAAATACCAGGACGGATACCCTTGTAAGGGTATTCGCACCGACAACGCGTCAAGTACCCAGTGGGTTGGAAGGGCTATCTTAATGAGGAGGCTAGTTGGGAACCCCTCGAGCACTTCGACCACATCAGGATGTTGATACGTGCATATGATTGTGCTTGTTGTGTTGAGACCTCTACTCCTACTCAGTCCACTGACCCTCTTCCCTCCTCCTCCAATCGGGAAAATTGTTGAGGATGAGCCCGCTCTCTCTGAGGCCGTTTTCAGCAGCAGGCGGACGACTCTGCAAGTCCGCAACGCACTTGTCGACACCCTCCACACCTCAATGATTGACAATCTCACCACCTATCTATCTACCATTGATTGACACTATCATGTACTCCATCATCACCTTCTTCAGGATCTCGGCATTTTGCGACTCTGCTTCGACATCGACTTGACCCCTGCTTCATCGACGTCGCTGACCACTTCGATGACTTCAACTACCTTATCGTCTTCGACTACTTTGGACGTGACTACTTCACGCCACCACCCTACTGTGTGCATTCCTTCGTATGTGTCGCATGATGGTTCTCACTTAGTTGGTTCTCCTTGAGTTTGGCTCTCCGTTGGTATGGCGTAGGCATTGCGATCCTAGCGCTATTTTGTTTTCCCTGCTCCGAGTTTTGGCTCCCTCCCCAGCCAAGTGAGTTGACAATGTGTGTATGTTTCCCTCACCCACTACCCTCATCACCCTAGTTTCAATCATTGCATATCTTCAATTAGGCATATCTCCACCCTATTTCAAGTTCCCCTTTCATGGTCAACTATGTGTAGTGTCACCCTTTTGTCGAGCATTAACCGCCTTGATGGTCTATCTGTTAGGGTTATTGGTTTTGTTTCAACACCACTTCCTCGCCCTGAGCCTGATGACGTATGCACCCTTGTGTGTGATGGCCCTTAGGAGTTTCGATTCTTAGTCTGTCATGCCATTGCATCCATCCTCTCTGGGACCATCCCACTCTTAGTGGTTCATCGACACGACATTATCTTGTGACATATTGCTATCTTTTCCTTTCAACACCAAGGAAGTTGCCTCTAGGACTTCAGAATTGTACCCTGCTACATTTCATTTCCTTCTGTTAGCTAGGATGTGTATATCAGACATTTGTTTTTGCTCTGACATTATGTAGCTTAGGCCGCTTCGCATGGACTCCGCATCCTAGATCTCTCAACTTTATTGTTGCAGAGTTCCGCTGCTATTGCGGAAGACGCCGGAAGTGTGTTTATGGCTCTTGCTGTCCACTACAGGTCTGAGGATTATGCAGCATGCCTCTGGCTGCCCTGGCCTGGAGTCAGGGCTATCTGGCTATTTTGCCTGTTCGGCCTATGGGACCGGGCTGTGGCCTGACCCTGCAGGCCGTGTGCTCATTCAGTCTGGTCCAGTCCTGCCTGGTACCACTGTCGGTACCAGTCCAGTCAGTCCGCTTGGGGTATACCCCAGCTGCAGTCTGTTTTCCATTCATTCTTCACCTGCACAGTTTCGAGTACGTGTGTGCTGAGTCTGCGTCGGAGCTGCACTGTCCCTTCCAGCTCCAGCTCCATCTCCCTCTTCCTCATCCCCTTCATTGTGATCGTGACGGGCCGCCATCCCGGCGGGTCCGTCACAAATGTAAAGTTGGCCGCGGGATGTAGCAGTGAACAGGGCTGGGTACTGATCTGCAGCTGGGGATGGGTTTGACCAAGAAGTGCCTTTCCCAGCCCTAAACGGCTGCAAGACCGCCATCCCGGCGGGTCCGTCACAAATGTAAAGTTGGCTGCGGGATGTAGCAGTGAACAGGGCTGGGTACTGATCTGCAGCTGGGGATGGGTTTGACCAAGAAGTGCCTTTCCCAGCCCTAAACGGCTGCAAGACCGCCATCCCGGCGGGTCCGTCACACATGTAAAGTTGGCTGCGGGATGTAGCAGTGAACAGGGCTGGGTACTGATCTGCAGCTGGGGATGGGTTTGGCAAAGAAGTGCCTTGCCCAGCCCAGCACTGCTGCAAATATGTGAGGGACGCTGGACTCGTTTTCCGGCAACAATGGAATGAGCCCTGTTGTTATAAAAGATAAAAAACACAAATGAGTCGTGCACACTGGCACCGTGGGCGGGATGCAGGGGGTGCCCTTTCGCCTGAAATCCGTCCAGGCGAGAAGGGGCTCGTTTTGCCTGGATGGTGGTTGCATGCTGCCATGCGCGGCTCATTTTGCCCGGATGGATTTCTCGCCTGACCCGCCACGCCAGGATGCACAGCGCTTTTCTGCAAAATGGCCGGAAAAACTGCTGGTGGCTTAATACCTTTGCACAACCAAGGAGACAAAGGACATATGCTTGTTCATATCAAGTCCTGGGAAGGACTCAGAGCATATTCACACTAAGACTTTTTCTACTAGGCTCTGAACGTGATTGCTGTCAGATTCACCCAGGTTCTGGCCGTCATTTCTGTCAAATACATGCTGAAGGCAGCTTGAATATGCCCTGAGTTGCTCCGAGTGACAGTTTCGTTTTCAACTGGGAGCCCAACACAAATCCACTATCAATGGGAAAAAGAGGCTCGGAGGTAGTGGTGGATCCTGGTGGTTAAAAAGAACAGACTAGTCCCAGTCCAGCAATACAAATGACCACAGCCCCAGGAAACAAAGAACAATTGCTGATCTACAAGATGTATCAACGGGACGCTGGACCCGGTTTCCAGCAGGTGCAGCTCCCCACTATAAGTTGGAGCCGCCCGATCACTGTACATAGCAACTGTAAAGAGATCCAATAGGATAGACAGGAACAAACAGTAACAATCTTACAAGTACAGAATGACAGACAAACAAATAAACAAACAAATAAACAGACAAACAGCTCAGCACAAACTACATTACAACCTATAGCTAGTACAGAGTACATAGCAACGGCATAGAGCTCGAATTCTCCCACAATCTGATTGTTTTCATAGTCAACATGGTTCACATTGTAAATTATATTAGAATCGAAAGATTAGTATAGGCTACAGGCCCACTAACCTGTCACCACCTTATTGCTATGGTAGCTGACATGGATTAAATCCAACTGTATAATTGCAATTTAAATGTACTTGATAGGGACGCTGGACCCGATTTCCAGCAGGTGATGCTCCCCACCAATAGATGGAGCCATCCCGGCACCGCTAGCGGTGTCTGATCATATCAGCACCCCTAGCAGTCGCTCGGGCTGTTTCTTGCACACACAAAAAAAAAAAAAAGGACATACAGTAGGCTTGGTTAGATTAGGATAGAGTCCCCCCCCCCCCCCYCTTCTGAAAAAAAAGAAAGGATTAGGATATAGGTTAGGCTAAACGTTAGGGGCTTAGCAGGATTCGTTCAGGGTTGCAAAAATACTGCTTAGAAAAAACTGTGTTTGAGGATGTTGTGGGGTGCGCTGTTCCCACGCAGGGCTGGTCCTTGTAACTGAAGCGGGGGGCCAAGTCCCCCTTACGCTGATTCTTAATTTCTGGCCATTGATCTTCCGAATCTACGGTCGGAAGTAGAGAATTCGGGTAAGTGGGACTTGGCCCCGGGTGATGCTCTCAGTATCGTACCGAGTAGACTGTGTGGACTGCGCCTGCTTCCCTCTACGATTGCAAATGAAATTGCTCTCGGAAAAAACACACAAGGTCATCGACCTTTGACCAAACAAACAGATAAAAAAATGAAAAAGTAATAGAGAAAGAAAACAAACAGAAGTTGAGAGAAAATATAGACTTGTGATAACCCCAATAATAATAATAATAAAAAAAAAAAAAAAAAAAACCGAATATCCCGCCAGCAGGCGGACGACCACAGATCATGCATGCACCGCGCGCGTGTACTTTTGAAATCACCTCTGCTCAATCGCAACGAGATTGCCTCGAATAAAAGGCACCCTCATCTCATTATTGCGGCATTTAGCTCTATTCTCACGCCGGATGCAGAAGCTATAATAACCGTGCGTTTTATCCCGGAAACACGTGTCCGTGACCTTTTTTTTTTTGGTCTGTGACCTTTTCACGGCCATCCGAAGGTAGTCCACCATACCTTTCCTTCCCCCCCCGCCTCCAAACAAAAGGGTGGTGGAGGTAATTTACTAAGGGCATACTCACACACCAGGACTTTAAATTTTACTTGTTTATGGACGTGATTGCGGTCAGATGCATCCAAGTCTGGCCAAAATAGCGGTCAGATGCATCCAGGTCTGGCCAAAATCGCAGTCAGATACATTTTGGAAAGTGCCCCGTCTGCGTAGTATGCCCTAATTCGCCCGTCTGCGTAGTGTGCCGGAAGTATCTTCGTCAACATGAGACGACGTCCTCTCGATCTCCCTACGGCCGTCTTTACCCGAATAGAAAGACCGGCATTATAGCTGTACTTCGTGCATTTGTCAGTCCAGATGCGGCGAGAATGACCAGGCGTTCTATTCGGGTGAAAGCAGCCTCGCACCAGCAGCAGCGGCACCCAAAACCGGCCATTGCGGTCGCTGCGGATAAAACTGTCGATCTGAGTTATTGGTGAACGTTAGTCCGTGTGTTCTTGTGAGTAGGGGGGGGAGTAGGGGGGAGCAGGGTGCGGGTCTCCATTTGGCAATAGGGGGGGGAAGCCCGGGAAGGTGCCGTTTGCCTGGATTCTCCCCGCTGGGACGTAGATCAGAAGGATCAACGGCAAGAAACGAATTATACGGGTCTTTTGGAACCTTGATCCGGGGGTGCTCTTGCATTGGGGAAGATGCTCGCCTTCCTAATGGAGAGTGCCCGGGGGTTGGGGGGGTTGGGGAGGAGGGGTTGTAGCCTCCCGCAAAAGGAAGGGGTCTTCTGTTATGTTTTTCTCTTTTCTTTCTCTTCCCCGCGTCTAAAGCGCGGGGTCTTTCATCCGCTAATTACAGATTTTTCTAGACATTCCCCTCTCTTCCAAACGTACGTTATATATCCTTTTTTTTTTTTTTTTTTTTTTTTTTGGGGACGTTATATATCCATATATACATACATATATATTATGCAGTTCGCACCTCGAGTCAGTGTTCGTATTTAGAAAGCATGAACCTGGACAGGTTCGTGGTTTAATAGTGCAAAGATACCACCGGTGGGGCCTGGCCTTTGATCCAAGATTCTTTCTTTCTTTCGTCTCTCTTCCAGAGTTTGAAAAAAAAAAAAAAAAAAAACCAATTTTGCGAACTGATGGAGAGACTGACGGACTGCTCTCACGATACCACGACTCGCGGGCGCTATTTTTTTTTTCTTTTTTCTTTTTTTAAAAGGGGCGACGGACGACCTTGAGATATCATCATTGAAGCTGACCGGCCCCAGCTAATTCAGAAGTAGGTTATTCTGTCTGCGCATTGAGTCTGTCTGTATTTATTTCAACAGTTCGTCGGTGTGTACCAACAACTGCTGAGCTACGTAGGCTCCTTGGTTGCGCTATCTGTTCTGTGAGGCTTTGAAATTTGAGCGGGAACCCTACCGAGGTTAACGTCCAGGTACGTAGTTGCTGATCAGGGACGCAGGTCGACGACCGAAGAGCGGTCGTTCGCTCGTCGTCGCGCGCATATACGGTAGTATGTGCAATGCGCGCGGAAGACCGACAACGCGCGCGCTCGTGAGGCACGACTGCCAGTCATTTTGCAGGTCGGTTGCTCGCCTCTCCCACGCGGCGCGGCGCCACGCGACGCGACGCGCCGGGCGCGATGCGCTACCGGTAGTCACGGTCCCTGTGGACCACCAGTTAACGACCGTCGAGCCCGCGCACTGGTAGTTGTAGGCAATGCCTCGTAGATTTTTGGCCGGAATCGCCGCGCTCCCTCTGAGCGCGGATTTTGATTCTTCGCGCTTTCAATTTGGAATTGGAGGCTGACGTCTGTCCTCCCGCCCTCCGTCCGTCCTTTCCGAAATTCCGACCGCTCACTTTTTTTTCTTTTTGGGGAAATCCGACCGCACACAGCAACCCCGCCAAACCGACAACTCTCTCTTTTTTATTTTTTATTTTTATTTTTTATTTTTATTTTTTTATTTTTTCACTTCCATTCCACGGTTGGATCGGTTAGTAGGTCTGTTGGGACTCAGGTGTCGGTTCTCAGCTCCTGCCGGGGCGAGATCCACTACGGTAGCAAAGAGGATTGTTTGAGTGTGGAGAGGTGCAGGAAATCGAGATGGAACTGCGTTTCAGTATCTTTGCGTAAAACGCATCCAGATACAGGAGCTTAATCCTATCCTCTTTGCTACCAGTGGGACCTCGGTTGTCTCGAGGACCTCCCGGGAACCATCAGTGTTTTTTTTTTTGTGGAGAGCCATCAAATAACGAACCCGTAAATTCGGTTTTTTCTCCTTTTTTTTTTCTTGTTTTTTTGTTGCCGGCCAACTAATGAGAGGGTGATAAGAGCACCCAAAAGAAAAAAAAAAAAAAAAAAAAAAAAAAAAAAAAAAAAAAAAAAAAAAAAAAAAAAAAAAAAAAAAAAAAAAAAAAAGCACCCTCCCTCCCCGTTGGAGGCCGCCGTTAGATGGCTCCAATCTGCTCGTTGGGAGCTGGAAATGGGGTCCAGATGATAGGCGCAGGAGGGTGGCATTGACTGTCCAGCTGGAAACAGAAGTGGACATTGCTCCCCATTCCACCTCATTCTTTAATTAACCATGCTGCCGCATTGCTGCGCACTCGTAGTCGTAGGCAATGCCCCGTAGATTTTTGCCCGGTATTGCCGCGCTGCCTCTGAGCGCAGATTTTGATTGATTCTTCGCGGCTTCACTTTGGAATAGGAGGCTGGTGTCTGTCCTCCCTCCCTCCCTCCCTCCCTCCCTCGCTCGCTCGCTCCCTCTGCGACCGCTCACATCAACCCCGCTAACTCACCAACTATTCGGATTTCGCTACTCCCGTTCCTCCCACTCTCCTCTTTCTCTCTCTGTCTCTCTTTCGGACCCCGCCAACCAGGTAGCAGCTATTCGGATTTCGTCTACTACCGCTCTCCTCCCCTCCTCCCCCCCCCCCCCCCCCCCCCCCCCCCCCCCCTCTCTCTCTCTCTCTCTCTCTCTCTGTGAGCTGGCGGTTTCTTTTGCTTCCCGCTCGTTGCTCTCCTACAAAATCATGATCTTCAACGGCCGGCGCGGCCTGTAACATAACGCTGCACCAACTGCAGTCTGTCGGTATTACCGGTGGAGCAGATAGTGCAGCACTCGTCTAGTGGGGGCAAGGTCGCCGGCTTCAGGCCGCCGGATTCAGGTCCGTCGTAGAAGCCGAAGCTTTGGCTATGGCGGCCTCGACGTCCGGTGTAGCCCGGCTGTCCCTCGCGGCTTCTGGATCGTCCCTGTTGTCGCCATCTGTGGCCTCCGTGTCATCGTCCTCCTCCTCTTGCAAGCGCACTTGCCCGCTCTGTTGCAGCACATTTCCCTCCTCTTCCTCGCCCGACGCTACCTCACACTCGGCGAAGGCCGCTTTTCTGCGCGGCCTCGACGGCTTCAATGGCCTGCGCAGGCTGGTATCTTATCCCGGTGCCCGCCAGTCTTCGGCGGGGCCAAGCGCCGCTGCCTTCGACCAGATCGCGATCGAACGGCAGATTGAGCAGTTGCCCGCATTGCAATGGGGTCGCAGAGGCGTTGTAACCTGTCAGGCTGGTATGAAGCTGGTTTTCACCTCATCAGAAGTCGCGCCATGGAGCAAGACTGGCGGGCTCGGTGACGTCTTAGGTGGCCTCCCTCCTGCCCTCGCGGTAATTACCTCTCTCTCTCTCTCTCTCTCTCTCTCTCTCTCTCTCTCTCTCTCTCTCTCTCTCT
>BFEA01000791.1:538380-555222 GCA_003427395.1 Chara braunii
ACACACTGCCTGCACGTACAGACACACCCTTACCCAAACAGACATGACATACACATCTCCTGGTGAACAGGTAAGTCTTTTGACAATGCCCTTTGCCTTAATTTTAAATATGCCTGTTGATAGAGAACTTGACCTTTGACCTGCTTTCACGTTTCTGAGCTCTGACGAGATACCTTTTCACAATGCTTTACTTTTTCAAGGCCCGTGCTGCTTTATTTTTACAAGGCCTGAGGCCTATATCGGGTAAAGGCCCTTTTAACTGCATTGCGCAAGTAGTGGGTATCGCCGCCCAGAGGTAATCAGGAAGGGCACGACCTTTTCAATCCTGCGAAGGTAGTCAATCCTCTCTTAGGAGGGCAATAAATGGCGTCCCAGGACGCTCTCATACTCCAATAATTGTAAGGATGCAGGACCCGATTTCCACCACGTGCAGCAATCTTAGATTGGATCATTGGAGCCATCAAAAGACAGTGGAGCCCACGTTTCAAGAGTACGGATAATACCTTCAGAACTCGGCCCACTGGTTATCTGTTAAGAAAGACAGAATGTGGGCTACATCGAAACTTGGCGCAC
Source organism: Chara braunii (assembly GCA_003427395.1). Lineage (NCBI taxonomy): Eukaryota > Viridiplantae > Streptophyta > Charophyceae > Charales > Characeae > Chara > Chara braunii. Next base: position 538,954 of record BFEA01000791.1, read on the forward strand.
TGGTTATGTGTCGGGGATAACATCTGCACCGGGGTGTCATTACATGACTGCTGCCACATCTTTATTGGCTTCAGCATTGTCAGTACAGATTGCATTGACATGCCAAATGCCACCCTCTCAGACAGCCGGGAGATTCTTGCCAGTCCTGACCCTTTCAAACATACCGATTGTTTGAATGAGGGTGGGTCCCAAGACTCCCAACCGACAGCTATGATTAAGTTCATGATCGGTTTTATTGTTGACGTTGGTCCATCGGTCAGCAAAGTGCAGTCAGTTCTGTTACACTTTGTCTTCTTCTGCACGATAGCCGCTGTGACATTGTGGTAAATGATGTCCAGCATCTGTAGTCACGCATCCTAGTGGGATAGCAATCTTGGAGTCAAGGGTGGTGGAAGGTTGCATTAAGGTGATAAAGTAATTGTGTAGCTTGTGGAACTCCTCTAGCCAAAGGCAAGAAAATAGAACACTACCTCTTTACCGGTTCGATTGCCGGCAGTAGAAGTTACCCACCTAGGATATATTGTTAAAAAAGTTAAAAAAAGTTGATAAAACTTAACAAATCTATATATTTTTAGATGCGTCCATAATTCAGGATCTTCTGAAAGAGAGGGGGGAAAGCAGTCCGAAGGAAGGGGGTGAGAGGGGGGGAGGAGGACCTGGATGGAGGACAAAGGGGAAAAAAACAGGTTTGGGTGTTGCGGAAGGGTCCCTTACATTCAGAATATTCATCAGTTCAAAATCTTGAAGGTTTTCAGCCGCCCTCCATTCCTTGAAAATCTTCAAGTCGGGGTGAGGGTGAGAGGGCAATGGCTTCCCTCACCCTTCCCTCCCATCAGAATTTTCACCACTTCAGGATCTTCATGTCCAGAGTCCCAAGTGATGAAAATCTCTGAAAGGGGTTCGTGTGCTTCCCTCCCCTTCCCCCCTTTTCGGAGTTTTTCCCACTTAGGATTTTCATGGTTTGGGCCCCTCCTCCCCTGAAGGCTTGAATGCCCTGAAGCTGAAACCAGTTGTTTCATGCTATGGCCACAGGGTGAAAAAGAAGAAAAGCTGTTGAAAGTTCAGGCGGAACAATCACCCTTTTTTCCCACTTCAGAATTTTGAATTTTCAGACCTCAAAATTCAGGATGGAATTATTGTGTGTGCACCTAGGGATCGAGGATGGTTCGTGTATGCCTCGCCCCCCACTCTCGATCTTTGCTCCATCAATCCCTGCAACAGTCCCCAACCTGCTCACATGTGTATCATGCATCCACGGCCACCGTGCCCTTCCTTTATTCCGCTCCAGCCCCCTTTGAATCAACCTCTTCAACTTGTAATGAAGGTTGTCTCTGCCTGACCTGTTATGTGCATGGCCCTCTCCACAGTCACACCTACCCCAATTCTGGGGCTGGTGTATCTGCAACACCGTCCTCTCTAACTCTTGATGCCTATCTGCAAGCGCCATGGCCAATCCCTTGAATAGATAGTCCTTGAACTTGACCCGCTGGCGCTGGAGACGGTATAGGATCTTGCAGTACAATCCCTGCAGTGCGCATTCTATTGAATGGAATGGTTGAGGGGTTATGTCCTTGACCTGATCACCTCCCCAAGTAGAGAACACCTAAGGACATAGTACCCAAGCTCCAGCAGGCTGTGCTCCTTGTCTTGCTCAATCCACTTCGAGACTGTGCTGGCGCCTCAGATCATCCTATCGATGTGCAGCAGGATGAAGGCCGGGGGAAGAAGAGGAAGGAGGACAAGGAAGAAGAGGAGGAAGAAGAGGAGATTATGCTTCTGCCTCATATCATCCTATCAATATCGGGCATGCACACAGAGTGGAAAATCAAGATGTGTGCTGCTGCACCTAACGGAAGAAGGCCAGGGGAAGAAGAGAAAGGAGGACATGGAAGAAGAGGAGGAAGAAGAACGGGAAGAAGAGCAAGAGAATGGTGGGGAAGAGAGGAGAAAGACAAAGAGAAGGGCAGAGGAGAAGACGAGAAGGGAGAAGAAGAAGACTGGCTCTGTGGAGGGTTGGGGGATGTACATCGCTGTGAGGTTGTTATGGCTGTGGGGGGCCGATGGCGTACTCTGCACTTCGATGTTCAAAGTACTGCAACCTTGTCTCTGGGCCTCACGGACAGCATTTCAGGCAGATCCCAGGCCCACGGCCCCCTTTTTGGGCCTGGATAGACCAGGTAGGGGATAGGGGGCATGTGGAAGGTGTTTTGGGGTTTTCTTTATTTTCCCCTGAGATTATTTAGATTTCGGAGTATTTTTGTCTGTTACAGATTTTATCCTGTCTGGGATGTGTCGTTTGGGATTGTCCAGGTTTTGTCTGGTCCGGATGTGTCGTTTGGACTTTTGGCCGGGCCCAAACAGGGCCCTTTTTAGCCTGTTTGGACTGGCTGGGCCTGATTCAGGCCCAGCGGCCGGTTTTCAGGACCAGCTGGATTTTGTCTGCGTAAGGACAGGGCCACCTCTGCTGCATCAGCAGAGGAGCCTTGATGTCTGGTAAGGACCCAGGCAGGCCGTTTTGCGCCAGGGCATCAGGACCAGGACATGAGCCTGCATCTTGTACCATCAATCGGAGGTGCGATCGGACTGGCCTGGACACAGGCCGAGGTAACTTCAAGTAAGCCCACCGCTATATGGCTGGGCCATCACTCAGTTCGAGTCAGTTGGAGCTACGCAGTGTTAGGAGTTACACTTCGGCATGCTGCTTGGATGTAGTGCTAGAGGTGTAGCACTAGAGCAGCATAGTGGAGATAAGAGTGCAACGGAGTAGAGGCTAGGGAGGTGCTGCAGAAGAGGAGACTCACCAAGGGCGCCATAGCTGGAGGACTCACCTTGAGGGTGCTGCAGCTGGAGCTCCATCACCAGGCCAGGGCGGGCCATCACCTGCAGCACAGGACAGCTCAAGGTTCCATCTTTCGCTGGTCAGTGTCAGGACGTAAGAGAGAGAGAGAGAGAGAGAGAGAGAGAGAGAGAGAGAGAGAGAGAGAGAGAGAGAGAGAGAGAGAGAGAGAGAGAGAGAGANAGAGAGAGAGAGAGAGAGAGAGAGAGAGAGAGAGAGAGAGAGAGAGAGAGAGAGAGAGAGAGAGAGAGAGAGAGAGAGAGATGAGACTTGGTGACATTTGTGCTGCCTAGACCCAGGCTTGACACTTGGACTGAGACTACTTGTGCGCTTTCACGAGAGACTACTATTATGGTTAGGCAATGACATTGAGTGGCAGTCTTCTCTTCTTCTTCCCCCCTTTCGTCTCATTCCTCTATCTCCGCCGTCCATGGGATTACCTCACCATGAGTGTGGGCAAGGCGTCCGTGCCATTCTGCATGATGATGTGTGTGTGTCATGTCCTCATCCCAATGAGTCCTATCTGTGCATTTTCAGTCTTCCGCTGCATTACATTGCTGTTTTCTCAGATCCAGACAGGCATGCGACAGTTCTGGAGGATAAGGTATGGATCAGGGGCTCTGCCCAGGCATCTGGAGCTACATTCCCCTCTTTCACCCAGGAGTTGAGGGAGCTGGCTAGCCAAGCCAGGAGACTACCACGTACCCATGAAGCTCAGTCCACCCGCCCCGCCCTCTGTCAGCGCATTACAAAAGAGCCACCATGTCGCCTATGGGAACACCCTGCACACACCCTGGCCCAACTCAGACACACAACTAGACAGACAGACCAGAACAACCGCAGCCACCTGACCAACCTGAACATGTAAAACCCTCCAGAACAACCTGAACATATAGATGTTAGAAGAACCCTCCAGAACAACCAGAACAACCAGAACATGCAACTCAGAAGATCAAAGTCGCCGATCAATCTGGCATCCGCAGAACATTTGAAAATAAGGGCCCGATTTGGGTCGTATAATGGCAATCTGTGGCCTGGCCAGGACAATGTGCCATTGGCCCTGGCCTTTGAATCCTTTTGATCTGGCCAGGGCCTGGCTGGATTCGCTGGACAGCCAGGAGGGGGCTGGATATCCTGGACAACTGCCTAACTCTACAAGGCTTTTGGACTACCTGGTTTCACTTCCATAGACGGATCCGCGTGGAAATTATTTATTGTTTATTAGCAAGGGTTGCATACTTTGTGACTTGTAAGTGTTCTTTGGCTCAACTATTTCTACCTGCTGCTTTTGCGCCCAACTGAATAGAGCTTGAATGTATGTTTGTATCGATATGGTTGTGGCTTTTGCATTCTGAATGAGGGTATGTCATGTAGTTTGCTATTATCTACCACAGGGAACAAGGGGAACTGAACCGTGTGTGTTATATGATGCGTCATGCATGTGATTTTATCAACAAGCACTGCCTTCAACAATGTCTACCGAATAATACCTATCCAAAAGTGCACCATATGAGGGAGAGATGTGCATGTTGAGCTGTCCGTATGTCTCACAAATTATGTGGCAGCATTGGCATGCACATATATATGGAAGCTGGATGGGTATTGGTGCATTCATGTCATCATTGGCATAAGGTTAGTGACCTGATGACTTGACGTGCTGGATGGGTAGTGGTGCATTCGTGTCATCATTGGCATAAGGTTAGTGACCTGATGATGACTTGACATGCCAAACTGGTCGTGTATCATTTGGGTGGTCCAGGTACGAAAAACCTGTGGTTGGTGCGAAGATCAACTGGATGAAAGCCGGTTTTGAGGAGTCGGATATGCTTCTGACAGTCAGCCCCAACTATGCCGCAGAACTTGTCTCTGGTGACGACAAGGGTGTGGAACTGAATGACGTTGTTGAGAGGAAGGGTATCACCGGAATTGTTAATGGGATGGACGTGCAGGAGTGGGACCCCTCCTCGGACAGATACCTGGATATTAATTACGACATTTCAAACGTGAGTGTAAATGAGATTGGGTGTGTAATGTGCTGATGCTTTCATAACAGCATATATATGGTGTTCAATGTGCTGATGCTGCTCAGTGGAGAAGCTGCCGAACTAACTACTTTTCTTACATGGTAAACATTGGTGGCCTCTGCACTCAGCAGCTCCCTATGCTATTGATAATCTCCGTTTCAATACGCCTTCCTTTTTCTCTTTGCCTCATTTCATCCAATTCATCTTGTATTCTGGTTGGTTATTGTTGGATGACATGTATAGCAGGTGGATTGCAAGGACTACACCACCCTGGTGCTATGCTCGTGGTTTACCTGCGGGCAAACCCTGTTCGAAAAATTAACCAGATCGGTGTTGCCTTCCCTCAAACATAGCACACCTGTAGGGCCTGTGCTTCTGAGAGTCGTAGTAATAATACTGTCAGTACTGATGAGAGCAGTAAAAGGATGGAGAGAAGTAATGAACAATGTGCACTTCTCTCAATGGAAAGAGGAGGAGGAGCATTAGTGGTGGAAATAATAGTGGTACTGCTACCAGCAATAGCAGTACACAGTAGTGACAGTGGTAAATTGGGAATACTGTTAACTAATGCTATTCATAATTTCATAGTATTCATACCAGTTGTGAAGTGGTAAGAAATTACTAAGAATAGTAATAGTACACACAGTAGTGTAGTCGTAGCTGGAAAGAAGAGTAACAGAGCTAGTAGTAGTATGATTGGAAGCGACATTAGAAAAAAGCTAGAAAGGCCATGAATGTTTATCTAGCTTTCCAGCACAGGCGCACGGTGTACCCCACCATGCCCGGAAGGGCGTCCGGGGCACCCGGCCGGGGAACCCCCCCGAGCAGGCACCCGGGTGCCTCTCACACCAAGGCAGAAAAAGCTTCAAAATTGTTTTTCGTGCCGCAGACCCGCAGCCCTATTCCAAACGTGCCAACTTTGTCTTTGGCAGTCGGCGCGTATTTTTGGGGGGTCCGGTAGGCCCCGTTTTGTAGGTTTTTAATTTTTTGGGGGATTCTGGCCGTCGATCTGCATAGATCGATGGTGCGTGCTGATACAGGATTCGAACTCGCCCCCTCCTGCGCCCCCTCCCCCCGCCCAACCCACAGAAATCAACGTGCATGAAAATAAAAAAAGAGGCCGGATTTGGGCACTACTCCCAAAACGCAGCAAGGTCTGGCGGTAAAAAAAAAAAAACAAACTTGGTGGGTTTTTTCAACTTTTGCATGCACGGGGTACCCCGGGCGTGGTCCCTTCCCCGCCCGGGAAAGCTTGATGTTTATGTGATTTGCGAAGGCTTTGCACGATGTTTTTAACTCATAAGGTGGCAAGGTGGCGTTCTGACCTCTCATGTCTGGTTACTGTTTGGGAACCGTTGACACTCGCAGGTCCTCGAGGTAAAGCCAGGACTGAAGGAGCTTCTACAAGCAGAGGTTGGACTTCCAGTGAGAGCAGATATCCCATTGTTTGCCTTCATCGGGAGGCTAGAGGAGCAGAAAGGTTCAGATTTGCTCTGTGCTGCCGTCCCGGAGCTCATGCAGGAGGATCTGCAACTGGTTGTGTTGGTAAGTGGACAAACTTTCGACAAAACATTGTCCTCCTTTTTGCTGCTTCTGGTGAGAACTTGGAACTTAACATCATGGCTATTCTCCAACCATCATGGGTATGATCGATCCTTTTGGGGGGGAGAAAAACCTTGCTTCTTTGCCTTCCCTCCCATGAATTGAGAATTTGCGTTCATTCCTCAGCCCTGTGCATCGGCGTGCAAGCCTTTCCCATAGCTGCTGCTGCTGGTTGTACAAGCAGTGAACTGGCAGAAAAAATACTCAGCTCTCTCTCCTCCCCGATGTCTGTCATGCCGATCAAAGAGAAATGGGTTTCAAAGATTGCTCTGCTTGCAGACGTTACGTGGCGCGCTTGGCAGAGGCAGCTGCCATTTTCTCCAGGGCTTTCATCCGCGATTATTGGCTGTAGGCGAGTGTGTCACTAAGGAGAACACACTTCAACACAGTACTTTTTATTGCTTATTTTGTTCGGTGACTTCAGTCTTGATAATGAATGTTGAGAGAAGAATCTAAACCACCTCTCCATTAGGTGCAGACGGCAGGACTTAAAAAAGCGTTAGTTCCAGAATGGATTCAGAAAAGCGCGGACTTAAATGGCAAACTTTACTGTCATTCTCGGGTGGTTTAACCCTTGGCTTCTCTTTCAAAGCGCAACAGCGAGTGTGGCTGTTCTGGTGACACATGCCTCTTGGTTTTGATTGAAGCGTATATTGATTGAAAGATTTCCTGCCTGATGCGTATAAAGATGCTTTTGTTTATTGAAAAAAAAGGAAAAAAAGGGAAAGAATGGGGTTGTCCTCTGACATTATGTATCCATCACGGTGTACCTTTTTTCATACCATGGTGGGAATTTTGGGATAGTGCAATCACCACGCCTCACCTTGGCTCGGAATGCATCCACAAAAGGGGGAATTAGCTTTGTCAGACCAAACTCAGGGGCTGTCGGTAGTTGCACCTTACAAAATTATATAAATATATTTTCCACAAAGTTGGCACAAACTGCTTTCCACCTACCTCGGTGTAGGTCGCAACTGTATGCCACACATCGCTGTTTCTGCTAATCCTTCATGAACTCATTGAGCTCTGTTTGTCTGCTTGTTTGTTTGTTTGTGTGTGTGTGTGTGTGTGTGTGTGTGTGTGTGTGTGTGTGTGTGTGTGTGTGTGTGTGTGTGTGTGTGTGCTGAGCATCAGGGAACGGGGAAAAAGAAGTTTGAAACAGAATTGGAGAGCTTGGAGAACGAGTTCCCTGATAAGTTCCGCGCAGTATGCAAGTTTAATGTGCCTCTGGCGCATCTGATCACTGCAGGAGCGGACTTCATGGTTGTCCCGAGCAGATTCGAGCCATGCGGACTCATTCAGCTGCACGCTATGAGATATGGCACGGTCAGTGGATTGCCCACTCTGTCTTTTGAGATAGATGCCTGTAGGGAATCAACCACAGGGGAAAAGTGAACACGATGTGTGCAGCACCCAGCCCAACCTCCTCCAACCATCTCCGCTCGGAGATGAAACCCCTCAACCAACCACAGTGGCAAGTCACCCATCATTCCGCTTCCACCTCCAGACCAACTCACAGTGGCTCCTACATGTATCTCAGATCTCTATATCATTGATCACTCTCCCTCAGGTTTAATTTTTCTGCTGAAGGAATCTAACCACCGCAACTTCCAAGCACACCTACCGTCTTCACCCGAATAGAATGCCGGGTCATTATCGCTGCATCTGGACTGAAAGTTTTGCCAAATACAGATATAATGACCGGGCATTCTATTCGGGTGAAGACGGTAGCATGACCTCGCCATCCCTTCTATGTCATTCCTGCTACCACCTCACGAACTTAGTGGCTGTCATGATAGTCGCCGAAGCGTCCTGTGCCTTTGTCATGTAGGCGACTGCCTCTGTGTTCCTGGGCAGGATTGATTTCCATGATGCCCACACCTCACCTTGTGTTCTATCCTCCTCTGACTCACGCCTCATCTCATCTTCTATCTCCCTCGCATGCTACTACTTCCTCTCTACTCGCAACCTTCAAGAGTGTGAATAATCCCTTCCATGATGGCCAGATATTGTGTTCAATCTTCCTCCATGCGCACCTCATCTTGTGCATTCCATCATCTTCTCTTCACGTCTGGTGCAGACCAGGCCTTCACATGGCTCCTAAGATCAAGACAGGGTTCCGAACCTTCGTTTTAGTGTACTTTCCAAAGTAGTTCTCTTTTGACAACTGTCAGCAGTCTTTTTTTTTTTTTTTTTTTTTTTTTTTTTTTGGATCTTTTCTCGATTTATGTGTGGCATACTTGTGCAGGGGCCATGCTAAGTTGCTAACCTTCCCTGTATCGTTCCAATTTTAACGAATGTCCCGGAGGGCAGTTGTCCACAGTCTTTAATATCCGCCAAGGGATTCAGTTTTATCATTTTTATGACCTATATATAATGATTGCACAGCTCTTGTTTTGACTGATTGCAGCTGTGGACTTATGAATGAGACAGATGCATGGAACTCTATCTACAGTGAAGATCATGCTCTAGATGCAGATGTGGTGATGGTTAGTGCAATTGCGAACCGAACTGAACTAATTCTTCTGTTTGTTGTATCCGTGTCTCCAGGTGCCGATTGTTGCCGCGACAGGAGGACTCGTTGACACTGTGAGGGAAGGAATCACAGGCTTCCGCATGGGGAGCTCTGCATTTAATGTGCGGGTGAGTTAAAGAAATTAGTAAATTACTTATCTTCTCTCAGATTGATACAATAATGTTAGGGGGCAGCCTCTTTAAAATCAATGAAAATCATAAATATTTAAATGTATAAGAAATAAAAGTGCATAATGCAGCGGTAAAAACGCAAGCTCTGTCAAGGTAAAAGAGACATAAAGAAGATGTATAGACTGGTGTATGAGCTGTGACGGACAACGGAAGCCCACAACGGCTTTCTTTCCGCTGGGTTCACCAATCACTACAACTATCGTCTTCCCCCGAACATAACACATACGCATTGCAATTTGTAAGCGAATACAACGCATACGGTGCTTTCTATTCGAATACAATGCACATGCGGTCTATTCGAACAGCCCTGTTTTTCGAATACAACACATGTGCATTCCATTCAAAATTTTGAATTTTTCGAAAACTCAAATACAACCTAGGCTACCGGCCGGGCCGCCCGGGTCCCGGGTGGCCAGCCCATGCAAGGAACAGTGAAGGTCCAAGCAAAAAAAAAAAAAAAAAATCAAAAAAATCTGAAAAAAAACTATGTTGTGCAGAAAAAAATAAATCGAACAACTTTTGCCTCAGGGCCACATCGAAATTCTCCACCGAATTAAAAATACAAAATAAAATTTGAATTTGAATTTTTTTTTTTTTTTTTTTTTTGACCCGGCCGGGCAAGTGACCCCGGGCCACTCTGGTAGCTTAGAATACAACACATGCGTTATGTTCGGGGGAAGATGTCTTCTTCTTCTTCTTCTTCTTTTCCCTCCTTTTTGTTTTCAAGTTGGAACATTTCTCCATTTGTACCTGTCATCCTTGCGCAGGGCTCATGCTACTCTTCTCTGTATCGTTCCAATTTTAACGGATGTCAGAAAGGATGGTACCAAGGGTGCAGCTGCACTGCAGCATCTTGAAGGACGTTGAAAATTTTTCAAAAAATGGCTTATCCCAGGCCCCTTTTATCAGTCCGGGACAACCATCTGGCTGCAACATGATGTTTCCTTGGTATCCGTTAAAATTGGAACAATACAGAGAAGATTAGAAATAATATAACAATAATAATAATAATAATAATAATAATAATAATAATAATAATAATAGTAATAATAATAATAATAATGTTTTAATGACAACAACTGTACAACATTAATAATAATAAAATAAATAATAATGCAAAAGCAGAACGTAAAATACTAAAACTTCTAACAAACATTTACATAATGTTACACACCATACGGTGAGCAACATCGACTCGTGATTGTATACACAACTGTTGATGAACAGATCATGAGGTCGAGTCCTGATGTGTTAGGGGCTACCGCTCCGTAGTCATCATCAAGCTGTAGGCTTGGAATGGCAGCATAATGGCATAATCGATAATTGACCACGACTGAAAAAGTGGGCTTGAAATAGGCCATGCATTTATTTGTGCATAAGTGGACGTGAAATAGGCCATGCATTTATTTGTGCACAACTGGAGATGAAATAGGCCATGCATGTATTTGTGCATAAGTGGACGTGAAATAGGCCATGCATTTACTTGTCCTGTCATTCCTAGTCCTAGATCCAGTACCAGTGTCTCGTTGTCATGTCGACGCAGTGTACAACTCAAGTGTAGCCACGAATAAGAAAATCCACTGGTAATTTATCAGGCCTTGAACCTTGGACTTGGACCTCTGGACCTCTGGACCCAGCTATCCAATGCAGCTGCCATGTCAGTCAGTGGTAAATCGCTGGCCACCCTGGCATTTTATGGTCTATTTTAGTATTTCTTATTGGGTTCTCATTCTTCCCTTTGCCCCTGCCTTGCAGCCGAATGGCATGTGCATGCAGCTGCCATGTCAGTCAGTGGTAAATCCTTGGTCACCATGGCATTTTATGGTCTGTTTCTTACTGGGTTCTCATTCTCCCCTGCCCCTGGCTTGCAGCCGAATGGCATGTGCATACATCTGACGATGAGAATATTGTAAGTTCAAAATTCAAATCCTGATGGACCAAACAATGTTTGGGGCTAACCCCCTTTTGGGAAAAAATAAACAAAAGGTTCTCACTCTCTGCAAAACAAGAATGAAGAGCGTTAACAGCGATAAGGGAAAGCTCTTTGATAACGGAAATTTGGATTTGCACCATCCTCATAAGCAAGCCCTCGTACGGCTATGTACGTTGAACATGGTATGTGCCAGGACAGACAGCCACCCATGTAAAAATGGCGTATCTGTCCAGCAAACAACGACATTTTTCTTTAGAGATCATTCTCTGTGATTTGCGATTCCAAGGCCTTCTGCCTCCGGGGGGATGAAGGTGAAAACTTCAATCTGATTTGCACTGTTTCTTTTTTTCTGAGGTGTGATTCCTTTCATCGTAGAAGTGGCAGCATCCTGAAATCTGTATACTAAGGCTCTGCAGTTTGCATACACAATGCAATCAGAAAAAGTAACCGTTCGTTTTTCACTTGCTGTGCTCTCGTTCTATTTATGGGCCCCAAACATCGCATCGTAAAGGGCAGCAAGCTGCTTCGGAATCATTCCACAGCGGACCTGCTACTGGTAGCCATTCTTAATCCCCTTTGTTGAAGTTTGCTCTCCCCTGATTCCCTCAGCCCTTTTGGTGCGCGAGCCTCCTTGCCTTCAGTAATTCTCCCCTCCTTCCTCACATGTTTCTCTTTCACGCAGATTTGTTTTTGAACTTTTTTCTTTAATCGGGTCCTTATGGTCCTGGCTCCGCTGCTCCGTTCTATTCTGACGAGTGTCAGTTCAGTTCCTTTTTCACTGGCAAGTCAGAGATGATACAACGTTGTCCACAAAAGCCTTCCTTCCAGTCAGGCAGAAGGGCCCACTGAGCAGCATTGATTACTCCTTCGTAGGAGGATCGACTTCCAGGTTAGCATTGCAATCCTCCTTCAGTTCCTAACTCAGTCCGCTTGAAGGTAGAACTGTCAGATTTGCCTGAAGACCTCGAACCTCAGAAGATCTCCTGTGCTTAATGAGCCTTAAACCACCAGTACCTCCTTAAAAGTACTCCGCGTTAACGGCCAGCCAAAAGTGGAAATCGTGCCGTTTCCACTTGGCTGAATCGGGCTAACGGCCCAGGCCCGTTCATCCCAAAAGCCACGCCCGTTAACGTGGAGCACTTGTATGAGGTACTGGTGGTTTAACTAGGGTGTTTACATTCTTGCAGGAGTCCTCAGGTGCACCTCATTTAGGCCCCGATTGTGATGGGCTCCACTTGAGCCGGGGAAATGTTCTTTCTGGCGAGAGGGGATCCCAGATTATCTAGTTTTTTACAAGCAACGAGTTTTGCAACTCACTTTGCGCTACACCTGCTCCTTCGTTCTGACTTGCCGGTTGCATAGGAACCTCACTGACGCTCCCCAGAATGGACATGGAGCCAGAGTCATAAGGCCCCGTTATCCCTGGATCTTTACAGGACTTCTTTCTCCCCCCTCACATTCTTATCTTTCTCGCGTCCTTGCGTTCAGCATTTCTTTCTCCCCCCTCACATTCTTCTCTTTCTCGCCTACTGAGATGTAGCTCTAGTACTGTTTTACTAGCAAGGAGTTTCACCCTGACTTTGTGCTATGGCTGCGTGCAGTGCGACCGAATTGATCCTGCGGATGTCACCAAGGTGGTGGCAGGAGTGAAGAAAGCATCCAAGGTTTATGGCACACCGGCACTTGAATCCATGATCCTGGCAGGCATGGCGCAAGACTTGTCTTGGAAGGTGAGCAGTGACACTCCCCCATTGATGCATGCTGGGCATTCAGATAGTACTGAGTATTCCTTTCTTTGAAGATGGTGTGTTTGCTTGTCTCTCTTGACACAAGGACTGCCAGTATGGATAGGACACTTGGCCTGCCTTCCGAGCTTTTGTCTGTTGAAATTTACGGCGACGGTGTTTCCCAGCTGAAATTGAGTGTGTATCTTATTGTTTCTTTCAAGTCGGTGCAAAGCGGATTGGGTCCTGGTGCCATTGGATGCAAGCGGGGCATTCAGATAGCTGTTTCTGGGGCACTCAACTCTCAAGTAAACATTTGTTATATTCGCAGAAAGACGGGATTATGGAACAGACACTTGGCTTGCCCTCTAAGCTTCTGTCTGTTGAAATTTATGGCGATGGTGTTTCTCAGCTGGATGTCATGAGTGTATATCTTATTGTCTGTTTCAAATCAGTGCGAACACTGCAAAGCGAACTGGTCCTGGCAAATTGGTTTCGCACTGGATGGATAGGATAGCAAAACTTGTTCATTATAACATTTTTCTCTCCTGGGAGGGATTGGCAACTGAGCAAACTTGTTCCAGTAGAACTTGCATGTTGTACGGTGGCCTGCTGGTTCTGATGCCTTGCATTTCAGAATATACTCAATATACTCATGCCAAAGATAGGGGTTCGGTCAAAACTCCTTGGCGGGGATGTGTAGGAGTGTAACATTGCAAAGCATCCAGATTTGTTGCAAGGCCTGCATGGCGTACGATAAATGAACTTCGCCACTCTGTTCCACTTGACGGGAAATGACTGCTTCTGAGGCACAGTCCCACTAGCACCCGGATTAGCCTTAGCTATATCCGGGGGACATGTGTTTTTTGTATTAAAGACACTTCAAGAAATAATTAGAAATAGAGAAAGTACATCCGGATTAGCCGCGCTAACACAGACACAGCGCCAATGACAACAAACACATGCGAGAGAGAGGGAGGAAGACTATACAGCATTCTAAGTGTATCTGGACATGTCCTAGGTCCGATACATTCCAAATGTGTGAGCAATCCGAATCTTGCTAGTTGTTCCCGCCTTGCATAAATCTCCTTGTTCAGTTGCTAGTGATCCTGCGGCTGAGCCTGCCAGGGAAATTTTATTGGAAATGTATGGGGCTGTTTTATGCGCCGTATACATTACCAGCCTCTCTACACGTCTCTGATGCTGAACTCATGGGGTGGACGGATGACGCTTCCCATTCTGACAGGCCAACTGCCCACTCATAATATTTTAGAAATTCATTATATATACACCACTTTTCTGAATGGAACTCGTGTGACTGCCCTCTACCCGAAAGAAAATTGCTCTAGAGGGAAGACCCCCCTCCAAATGCGTTTTCTTTTCTTTTTTTTATGCATGGCCAATGAGAGGGGGATCCATTTTCATTGCAAAACATGAAAAGCGGGATACGAACCAAACAATTGATGAAAAAAGCAGTGCCCTCAGATCTCCGTGGAATGGACGGCCCTAACGGATCGAACTACTAGGTTGTCCTGATTTAATTCGGAAAACAGATGTTGCAGGGATATAGCTAAGGCTTATCCCGTTGCTAGTGGGACCGTGCCCCCAGGAAAACCTTTTTTTTTGTCTTGTTTTTTGTTTTTTGTTTTCCTTTTGTTTTGTTTTTCCGGCTCTTGTGCAAAGCCTCTATCCCAGTAGTGGTGACACGGGTTTGCTTGAGAGTGAGTGCATTGGCATTGTGGTATTTCATTGCGTTGTGGTACGTCCTATTGTAACCATCAGTCCTCAGGGCCCTTAGACTGGAGTTGAAGGAGAAAGAATCACGCGTCAATTAGTGGATCACCGTGTTTGGATGAGCAGCAAACACAGCCATTGGTCACAAGACTCACAAACCATCTGTGAGAGGAAGAGGCTGGCTTGGTGCTTGGTGGTGGGGGCGGAAAGGGAAGGGGGGGGGGGGATGATGGGAGGAGGGGGGAAGGATGTCATAGTTTGTACCTCCCTGTATTTTTCCTTTCTTTTTTGGATAGAGGAAAAATGGAATTTCAGCTTCTTTTTGCCAGCCCCTGTTTATCTCTCACCGAACATGTTTGTTGCTTCTTCCGGAATATTTGCAGGAGCCGGCACGGAAATGGGAAGAGGCATTGCTGAAATTGCAAGTAGTTAACACAAAACCTGGAATTGATGCTGAAGAGATCGCTCCCAAGGCATTGGAGAATATCGCAACGCCATGAAAATTTCTACCAACTCATTTGTCCAAGACCTGGAAATATCAAATGGTGTGCTAACTTGTCAAGTAAGCTTCTCGAGGATCCTGTCTTCGATCATGTCTTCGCCACTGGCTCTTATTCCTATTCCTTTTGACCGTGTCACAGTCGACTGCTCGATGCAATTGTTGCGTTTAGGTTTGCATGCAGATCGCGGCAGATAGAGGAGAGAGCTTGAGAGATCTTCATCTTGTGCAACAGGATCATAAGGTAGAGTGATATGTCCCAGACATCCATCCAACCAGGTTTTTTTTCTGAAGCCACAGTCGTTGGAAAGGACAGGGTCCAATTTCCCATTCGCCAGGGAGAAGATTGCTACCTTGTATGCTTTACCTGCCTGTACCTAGTTGGCGTGCGTGCGCAGGGAATTAAGACATTGGTTGTGCAAGCTAGTGGATTGTTAAGCGAGTGCCACACTCATTTACGCTATTGTATTGTTAAGTTAATGCCGCCTCCGTCTGCTTCTCTCAAGACCTGCTGTTTCAAATATAGGAACCGCATCCTCATCCTCCCATATAGGTTGTTGGCTCATCCAGTGAAGAACATGTCTTCACATATAGAAAGAGCAAGCGATGAGAGCGGTGGACCAGAGAGTTCTATCACAAAGCCATTGGATAGTTGGCGAGGTGGGATCGTTATCATCCAGCGTGATGTAGAAACGTGTTTTGTGAGTTGGGTGATGAAGAGGGTGTGATCATTATTAGTCTGTGTTGTAGAACTATGTTTTGCGTAGTTCATTTAGCTATCTATTTGACCTTCTCACTGTGCAGTGTGCAGGCCAATTCCTATTCTTCTTATTTCTTCAAAGTTCAGACTATAGTAAACTGGTCTGAGCTGTCACCCCTCCACAGAAGCTGCTGGTGAATGACGCTAGACGTGATGTATGTCATCACTGAGGTTGTCATTCACCTTCTCCAGGTTGCTGTTCTGTTGTCCACATTTCTTTATTCTTAGGGCAGGAAAAGGGAACAGTTTGTTCCCGCTAACTTACTTATCTTAATAAACGTTCTTCCGGGAGAAGAAATCGAGCAGATGTATTTTTGGTGCATCCGGACAATTGCCCTCTCTGGCAATGTTTTTTTTGGAAGTCTCTCTCTCTCTCTCTCTCTCTCTCTCTCTCTCTCTCTCTCTCTCTCTCTCTCTCTCTCTCTCTCTCTCTCTCTCTCTCTCTCTCTCT
>BFEA01000792.1:0-15000 GCA_003427395.1 Chara braunii
CCTACAGCCAGGGCCTATTTGGCTATTTGCCAGTTCGGCCTGTGGGACCAGGCCGTGGCCTGACCCCACAGGCCGTATATTGTTTCAGTCCAGTCCAGTCCCGCCCGGTACCACGGTCGGTACCAGGCCAGTCCAGTCCAGTCCAGTCAGTCCGCTGGGGGTATACCCCAGCTGCAGTCTGTTTTTTCGTCATTCTTCACTTTCGCAGATCTTGGAGTACTTGCGTGTGGAGTCTGCGTCGGAGCTGCGCTGTCCCCTCCAGCTCCATCTCTACCTCCTTCTTCGTCTCCATCCTAATGGACCGCCATCCCGGCGGGTCTGGCACAATGTACGAGCCTGTTCGGGATGCCTAATTTGCCTGTGTACCTTAGGCACTTTCTATTTCAGGATGATTTCTAAAATTTGGGA
Source organism: Chara braunii (assembly GCA_003427395.1). Lineage (NCBI taxonomy): Eukaryota > Viridiplantae > Streptophyta > Charophyceae > Charales > Characeae > Chara > Chara braunii. The sequence goes on from BFEA01000792.1 coordinate 409, forward strand.
ATCAATGTGGGAGCATTGCAATTTTGAACAGGAGGGTTCAAAATTGCAAGTCCCCTACAGTGTTTCGGCTTCTCCAAACTGCCCAGAAAAAAAAAACAGAAAAGCTGACATCTTGTTGAAGGTTCATCACGTTCTGAATCATGCACCACAAGAAGCATGTGCTGGGTCCTATTTATCGGTGACGCGGATGCAATTGTTACTTTCCGCTGCCTTTGTTTTTCTTTTCACAATCAAAACTGTTTCTCATTTTTCCGAAAATGACAACCAGTGCCAAAGGCACTTTCTAAAGGCAAAATGTGTGTCACAAAGAACTGTAGGAAGGTTAAAAACGGAGCAAGTGGACCCCGAGCCCCTGTTCAAATAAGGTCTTGCCCCACTGCTCTCCACTCTACCAAAACTTGTATAGTATTTGAATAACTGTCAGATTGTAAAAAATGGTGGAAAACTGTCTCCACTAACTCTACAACTCAGGCTATCCAGGGGCTTTCTAATTTCTGATGGCAGAAGAAGACACGGTGCCAGCTGTAGAACACATGGTGGCATTGGCATTTCATTTACAAAGAATAGAGGCAAACTTTACAAATTCGGTCCCAGATCATGAGGTCAACAGACCACCCTAACGATAGTGGATTTCACAGGGTGGGAACTATACAACAGCGGAGAGTGTTTTTCCTACGGGAKGCCTGAGAGGTATTCGAAAGCATTTCACRACTTCGTTTGTAGATTCAGGGGAGCAACAAAAAACTACACATTGCCAAACTTCAAGAAATTGTATAGTGGAGAGCAGTGCACTTCACTAGACTACTCTACAGTGTACAAATTGTTCACAAGTGGGTGCATAGCTATCAGACCCTCCAAAACACCGRGAATCGAGTCATTGATCCCCTTAGGACGTATCTCCAYGGCTCACCAAATGCACAAAAGACAAAAAATATGGTGATGCATCTTCCCATGTGCTAGTGGCAGACTCATTCTCATTTGGTGAATAGTGGCRAGGGGCCCTTACTGTACAAAGCTAGACTCGGACTACACTCTCCAACTATCAAGAGCACAAAATRACACCTGAGAGACCTGTTTGTCTSCCTAGACTRCAGCTCCACTCCCCAAATCCGGGCACTAATCTAGACCTACAAGGATAACTCTACAAGGAAAGGCGGTTGCACACTGGGGAATCTACAACCGTGCGGAGTCCTCATAATTCGTCTTTTCTTGTGGGGGGGGGGAGAAAGTATGTTCAAGTCACAACCCATGTTTGAAATGGGCAAAAAAATACACAGCCGCAGGTCCCTCACCTGCAGAGTTCTAAAAGGCAATACAACTGCCTCGGCAGTTTGTAATAAGCATGGATGTCATAACTACAGTGCCGGGCCATCATGATTAGGCAAACAGAGTTCAAAAACGGCCAAAAACAAATACAGGTACTTTTGTGTTTGTTTCAAGGTGACCTGCTCGTACGTCTGGGCCATCCGGGTTGTCCGGGTTGTCCGGGTTGTCCGATCGGACAACCAGGCCAAACGTCTGACTGGGGGCCTCGTTAGACACTCCTCGGGCCGTCCTCCGGCCCTGACAAGTTTTCCTTTGGGTCGCCCGAGAGAATTTCTGCCCTCGTTCCACTCATCCTCGGGACGGTCTTTTAAGGAGGATTCGTACGGAGGGGCCGCGACTCGTCGCATAATATTGTTGCCGACCTCGGGGTGGGGTGGGGTCGGTAGTCCATGGGGTGTTGTCTGTGTGGACGGGCGTGGTCCAGCTGCGATTGGCACGAAAATTCGAATCTTCAAGGTAACCCATAAAAAATAATGATAAAATATGTACGGACGTCCCGATTAAAACTCAAAATTTGAATGACACTGTTGGGGTGAGGGCGGTTCGTCGTGTGGCTTTGGCGGCTGGTGGAGGACGTCGGAAATGCGTTGGCGGGGTCGGCATGGGCACTGCATGACACCAGGCAAGGAAGACATCCCGTGTGAAGACGTCATCACCGTAGTCCTCGGGCCCCATGTGTGCGGAGGTTAGCGGAGTGCGTCATGTAGGTTGCTTCAGTGGACTTCCTTACGTGAAACTTCGGTGGAGTCTGTCACCATCATTGACGGTGATGTCTTCGGCACGTTTGGTGACGATRGAGGAGGGCGGTAGTRACGAGCGTGGGAAGCTGACGATTACGGAGAGGATGGCAGTGGCAGTGGTCGTTACCGCTGTCCTCTTAAGTTGTCAGGTGGAGAGGACGGTGGGGAGAATGAAAGCGCAGATCCTCGCTCGGAGGAGGAAGGCGATGCAGTGCATGGCGATGGAAGGGTTGGACACCGCTGCCATCTGCGATGTAGTCCTTCAGGTGTGYWGCGCCTTGGGTTGCGGAGTTCTTCTCAGAGTGAYGCCCAGGTGGTTGATGAAAAGAAGGACGGGGGGGACGTGGGAGGATCTGCGGCAATGCGACGACGCGACGGAGGATTACTTGCGGGACAAGATGTTCATGTCGCCACGTGTCTTCTAGGAGATTGTGAAAGCTTTGTCGCCCTTCCYGCAGCGGYGTGTGACGTTTTACAGGGAACCATTGCAGCCTGATCAGGTCATTGCATACACGTTGTATCCGTKGGCATCGGGGGAGRWKTACGAGAGCAGCACGTGTAACTTCAGCATCGACARAGCTTAAGGTTTGGTGGCAGTGCGGCACTTGACTRCGACGTTGCTGACGGTCTACCGTGAAAAAATATCATGGCCTACGGCCCTACGGTGGTGCGCAAGTAGGTTTWCCTCGGTGCTTTCACTKAGAAGGGGTTCCCCTAGTGCCATGGGTGCATTGACTGCACCTCATATCTACATCAACAAGCCGGCRAGTGCCCCTAGCAAGTCTACGATCAGAAACCGTTACGATGTTTCTCAATCATCACACAGGTTGTCGTCAATCTGAACTTGTGTGTGCTAGAAGTCTTYGTCGACTATCCATGAAGCTGCCAMRACGTCAGAATCRTTCACCTGTCGAGTCTATGGGCGCGTACCGAGGCTGGGGAACTTTTCACGGGACTACCTGTGATGCTCCCCTTTGCCGTCCTGACGAATGGCTACCTGTTGGGTGACAATGATTACCCACCGTCCGAATRGATAGTTGTTCCCTATGGCTGCACTACTTATCACTCGTCGGAGATGCGGTTCGACAACWAGCARAAGACCRCGAGGGGGGTAGYTGAGTGGGGTTTCGATAGACTAAAAGGGATRTGGAAGCTATTCTTGTGGTCACACAAGGCGAACATGGAGACGTTGACGCAACAGTTTGTCCCTTTCTGCATTCTCCACAGCGTACTTATTGACACGGGCATCCCGTTTTACAACAATCTGTTGTAGAAGGTGGATGCGAACGGAGTATGCCGTCGTGTGGATCTCGGGATCCAACATCCCTGAAGGCTGGTGTGCATGGAGAGCTTGATGGAAGATGCACCAAAACTAAGGGACACATTGGTGGTGAGGATGAGTGGCCAATCACGACGATCGAGCGTGGCGTGATTGTGACGGCGGCCCCGGAGACGAAGGTCGTTCACCATGTCTGTTTTGAGACCGTCGTCTGTTCATCTTCTCTGATTGGGGTAGTGGATGTTCGTCAATAGACGTGTCCGTCAGAGTTCTTTTTCATCATTTGGGTAGTGTGTCGCTGGAGGTCACGAAAATGTTGTCCTTTGTTCCCGTCGTAGGATGTTATGACGYACACAMRTGTCATGGGCTGGCGGTTTTTRGTTCGCAATCGCCGTAACAATGCGTCGTCAGTTGGTCAGTTTGTCGATCGTATCGTTTTGTTTCRGTACTCCTTATCACACATGGCATTCGGCCCCTCYGTTAGAAAYTGTGTTTTTTTATGAGATCCGATTCATGAACTTTTGTTTCACACAACCGTTTGTTGGCGCTTCTGACGATGTGGCGTGGTGTACCTCGTGCTTTTTCAACACGTCGTACGACTTGTTATTTGATCGTGTGAAATTTTTATTTTTTTCCTCCTTATTTYCCGTTGTCATTTTACAAATATGTTGTTTTCGTTTRACACGTTATAACTTTGTGTTAGGGTTCAACACGATTCCCAAGCATGAATGTGTCTATTATGTGCGCCTTGTTGTTTGTGTTTGTGTGGCTGTCTTYTTAAAAAGTTCCCATGCGATTAAGTGTTGCCAATTCTAGTGACTTCGCGTCTTTTAGAACAGCCATTTCGTCAAAATGGACATTTTTTATTTTTTGAACGAAATTGAAACTAATTTTTTTTTGTTGAAAACTCGTCTAAATTTGTTGCTTTTGAGTGTCCGGCGTTTTTAAAATGCAGAACCCCCTAGATGTATGTGGACCAAGCTTGAGACTAGATACATCCAGACGGTTCCCTCTGGATGTATCTGATCTCAAGCTAAGTCCACATACATCCATGGGGTCCAGCGTTTTAAAAACGCCGGACCCTCAGGAGCAGCAAATTTGAACGAGTTTATAGCCAAAAAACTCGGTGTCAATTTCGCTCAAAAAATAAAAGATCTCCATTTTGACGAAATGGTAGTTATAGCGAGTGCGTGTCCGATGGAATGATGGGCATCTCCTACGTATAGAGGTCAGTGGTCAATGCATGTGACCTCTATGTTGTTGAAAGACGAACAACRACGTCAGTTTTTTYTGTCACACAACAAACATAGTTGGACAAGTACGAGAAGAACAACGGTGAATCTAAGGAACACATAGCACACGAACAARACGAGTCTTTGAAACAATTGGATGCACAACAAACACCCATGGAAAACAAGCATCATAAAGATCGTCTTCAATGGCACGCATGGCAAGGCGAGACGATCGAAGATTCGAAAGGCATTCATTAGATGACAAATTGCACGCATGACGCTCGTCGCTCGCTCAAAGACCCCACACATGCGCTAGCAAACAGACCAAAGACCCGTGGTAGAAATCGCCAAGAGTTCGTGCATGGCTAAAAAACTTTAAAAACAAAACATGGTGCAGGATTTGAAAGCTTGCACCCTAGCACGGACCCCAGGAATGCTGAAATCTGTTGACATTTGCCATCACACATGACGATGCTCCCCAGAAGTCGCTCCCTCCGCAAGACGTGCAACCGCATGAGGGCAAAAGCACGTTAGCACATCCCCCCAACTTCAGAGAGAACGTTGACACTGCAAACGTGTTTGACCGCACACACAAGCACAGACCGAGCAGCCAACGGCCGCTCATCCACCCTCCACTGCGAGACATGACATTCCGCGGCCACCCCTGACGTCCTTGACGAAGCGTCGTTTGCCATAGTCTCGCCACGTGAACCTCAGTTCTCTACCCCCCTCCATCATCATACCCGCCGGCTGGTTTATCTTCTTCCTCCTCTGGGGTGCCAGTCCCCATCCAGTATAACCTTTTCCTGTCCATCTGCGATGGAAAAGTGGCGTCATGTCCGAAAGTGATCCCGGACGATGCCCAGTTCGGGATGTATAGAGGTGGGTCCGCCAACATCATGGCGGGTTTGCCCATCCTCTCCGTGACGACGCTGGCTGCCTGAAGGATACAGCAACGACCATCGAATAACGTATGGACACTGCCAGTGTCGCCTCGGCGGTGAGCTGAACGAACAAGGAGGCATCGAAAGGGAAACACAAATCATCCCCGCTCATCCTCATGAGCCACATCGTCGCGGCAAGTAGAACCCTCATAGCCTCGGTGACGTTCCTCAGCCTGTCGTATAAGACACGCCCACTRTCGATCGGCTCCGCCAGAGTGATGGTGCTCGTGAAGGCTCCCACCAGCCGCTGTACGGTCGCCTTTTGGTAGCATGCCWGCTCGTCGTCCTCGTGCCTGTCCTTGATGAGTCGATGTGCGCACTGATGAACCAAATGGGCAGCATCATGTCCAACTCCAGTGTGAGGTGGGAGACAGTGGGGCTGAAACACGTGCGTCAGTCCTCTCCAAACCACATGACGCGGCCAATGTCCGTCGCCGCGTGGTTGAGCATGTACTGGTACGCGGAGTGGCAGCCCCATGAGCGACTCGCGGCCTTGAAGATCCACCATGGATGACGCGTAAGGCGATGCTCTGCACTTTGATCACCCTGTCTTTCACCGCCTTCAGCTGCAACTCGTCTCTGATTTTGTGCTGCAGGATGCTGGAGTGCGGRAGRACTATACTCCGGCAGATGTCGGGAGGGGGRACTCCCCTGGTGATGGCCAGCAAATACAGTCGCGCTTCCTGGATTAGCTTGAAGAGTCCATTGCCCTCGGTCTCSTTCCAGAACCTCATGTCGTCCACCCACAGCTTGGCCGCAKTTTCAATCCCGTCTAGTGCATACCCGYGCCGCTGCCTGTTCACCAAAGGCCCGTCATCCTCGCCATCCCCACAGCTCTCCCCGGGCGCTGYACCCCCCACCGCTCTCGAAGATCTCGCCACTGCACCGYCGTGCGCGTCCACAACRTCTTGTCACTGTGTTCCCTGGACGCTCCCTTCCACCACGTCTGGTCGCTGTGWTACATCAGAAGTTGCTGCAGCAGCTGCARCTGCAACACCTACTGCATCCGCTGCAGTACATGATGGAGATGCAGCAGCTGGTGCATCAGAAGCTGCAGCTGCAGCACCTGCTSAATYTGCAGYATCTGCTTTATCTGCTGCATCTGKWGTAGATGTAGCAGCGGGCCCTCCGTTGACCCCTCCCCCACCCCGGAAAACTGTTCCCCTTTTTTTTGTTTTGCTCAGGCGCAGTTATTTCTTTTTTTYCCTCTTCTTCTTTTTTGAAAACAAGGCAGAGATACTGCAAATTGAATGTGTAATATGAGGATTCCTTGCAGTAGCCAGGCCTATTGCTCCGGTCTATTGGTGATATGAGCATCACCTGCTGGAAAGTGGGTCCGAGCCTCCCGGTACAAAAACCATGACGGAGTGATTTACAGATGTTTGCAGCAGCATTGATTGCCCTGAAAAGTCAGGGATTAACTSGCAGTTCTTCTGATTAAGGACTGCCTCTTCAGGCTGTGCCGGACTGCCTGGTAGCACCTGCAATTTGAAAGCCGTCCTCTGCTTGGCAATTGAATTCTTGGGTAGAGATGGATAGTTACTGGACGGATGACMRRACTCTACAAATTGTACAGTGTACAGTAGTGTAGCGACGCCCACAAGGCAGCTCTTTTTTGCAAAATGACATTTACTTATGCAGGCAATGCCAGGCATTTAATATTTCATGCAGACATAATTCACCCTACGTGTCCAACCAATCCTCCACTACCACATGTACCTATATATGTATATATATGTATATATATATATATATATGGGTCAAACAGAACTGCCTAGTGAACCGTAGGCCGAGAGGGAGAAGAGTACAACAAACCAGGGGCTGTGACGAACTGTTTCCTTGGAGTTGCACCAACTCATCAGGAGGCCGAACCCTCTACAGTCTGCAGAATCCCCTAGCTGATTACACCGTAATATATGTGTGGATATACATATATTATACATATACATCATTACATCATGCCCTGTGCACCGACAACAACCGCATACCATGTATCCTTCTCCGTCACCAAACTTTTCCACCAGCAGCATCGTTCTTTGTTTCTTTCATTTTTGGGGAAGTATCAGCATCTTTTTTCCACCAGCAGCATCGTTTTTTGTTTCTTTCATTTTTGGGTAAGTATCAGCATCTTTCAGAAAGTACGTGCCACTTGGGGGGACCGGAGGGGAGGCACAGTGACTGGCCCATCGAACACGCTCAGTTCTGATGCTACCGGCTGACCCCTGGCCGGTATCGCCCACCTGCTGTAGCAGGTATCGCACCTGCTGGTGGGTGCAGCTCCCGCATGTTCCCTCGTTGGAGGCTTGAGCACGGATGTGGCTGCTACGGGGTTCCCCGTAATACTATAATGACAATAAAAAAGGGCTGAAAGGCCGTCCTGTCCAGATTTGACAGGTAATTGAATTGGTTGGGCTTAAAGAATTAGCCTTATTTATAATTAAAATAATAAAAAAAAAGAAAGTACGTGCCTTTTTGCTTCTGACAATGGGCCAAGCATTCGTTACAACTGGAACATCCAAGAAATACAAAATGGAACCACATAGGGCCTCACCACACCAATGTAGAAACACGAGTCTTGTCGCTACACAGAATGTAGAGGGGGAGGATGTCGAAACTTGTTCTATAATTGTCAGAAAAGAGGCTTGGACAAGAGTCTGAAACCGCCCAGACCTGCAGGCCGAAGTTGACACCTCTTTTCTCAGGTGTTGAAAGTTATGCCCTACTCGACTGATGTCAGCATCCTATAATATATCCCTCCGTTCCATGGCCTCGACATCGCGTCTTCGGGGCTCACTGTACTACTCTAGAGTCGTGAAAATTTCTAGAGTCACTCTAGAGCTGTCAGATTCACTAAAAGTCCTAAAATCTACAGATAGCTGGAATTGCTCCGTCGCTTTCTGAGGGCATACTCACAGTGGGACCCGGAATCCGCAAAATATGCGGATTTGGGAAGGGCCTATTTGAGGAATTGGGCATGGTTCAGGTTGTCTTTTCAGATGGGACAAGGCCAAGGCCATTTGGAGCAATGATGATTCGGTACTTTGCTGGTCACACACGCCATCCACAATTGTGCAAGACAATTCATGAACGAAATTTCACCAATTCTCCAAGAAAGTGAAAAATAAATAAGGCATTTGCGGGCACGTCCAGAGGTGACTGCAAATTCCCTTGCCCCGCTGCTACACAGGCCTCTGACAAATGGGCACACGAATGGTACGTTTAGGACTTTGGCAAATCTATGTGACCTGTCGAATTTGGGATTATACGTCCCAGTGTGAATATGCCCTGAGTTCAGCCATTTCCCGACGGGACAGCGCCACCCTAGGTTGTCCGTCCAGACTCAAGGCCTACTCAAGGAAAACCAAGGAGTTTCAAGGGTCCTCCAGACCTCCCTAAAAAAAACGGCCTTTGGAAGCTGGTGCTCTAGATCAATCTAGAGTGAGAAGGACATACCTAGAGCGAACTTATTGAGTAAGTGGTGCGATGACGGCGCTGATGACGGCCCTATTACTTTTCTAGAGTCCTGGCAGCTCTAGAACAGGTTCTGGAGCGCCCATCTCTTAAGTGCAGCCATGCCGCACTCAAGATAAAGCTCGAATCTAGAGTAGTGCAGGGAGCCCCTTCGACATGACCTGTGTAGCGAAGGCCAGTTCTTTTGTAGGAGACACCAATGTCGAAGAACGCCTGACAGCCGTCCGTCAAAAATTAAGCGGCTTAGACACTGGTGTGGCGAGGCCCATTGAGAAGATAGGTTGCCAGAGCCCCTGCACGTTTAGGGATGACACGCATAAATAGAGAAATAGTACTTCTAAACCAAAAAAACACGTAGAGGAGGGGGAAAAAAAACGAAAAGCAACAAACAAATGTGAAGGAAAAGGAGTATTGGGAGGAGAAGGGCTAACTAAAAGATACTTCGCAGATACTTTACATCCTCGCAAAGACATAACCGGGAAAATTTTATAAAATCATTATTAAAAAAAAAAAAAACATGGAGACTTACGAGTCTTACGTGGCAGAACTTCCGCAGAAGGCTTACACGTCGCAGATAATTTACCATTTATGCAGGTGTAAGTGCCCTTACACGTGTACGTCTATGATTTGATTAAATTATTACTTTTCTTTTTTTCTTTTAATTATAAATTTTGATGATTTTTTTTTTCCAACTCAAAAAAGAAGCGCGGGTCCCAAGTCCCGGAGTCCCGGAGTCCCTGACCACCAAAAGCAACATGCATCCCGTTGATTGTGTGCGAGGTAGGTATCCTTGCAATACGGCATTTCAAACTCGATGACATTCAAAACATCACAATCTTTTCTAAGGTGCAAGGAACATGCCCGCTACCACCAAACGCTTCAAGTTAGAGATTGACAGCTGGGTGAGACTCAACCGACCCCCTCACCATCTTATTAGTAGAAGCTTGTTCGATCGGTTGCAATGGGTCCCGCTGCAGTACTCTCCACTCTCCGCGAAACCGGGGAGTACACGGAGAGAGTCTCTGAGTCCCAGATTGCGCATTTCGGCCATCGGTGCACTTACTTTCTAACGTCACAATCTCCATTTCGTGAAGGCACTGCAAGACACACAGCACTAGAAAGACAAGGCGTCATCTGCAGTTGGACGGCCGAGTAGGAGAGCGCACTCCTAAGGAGGACTCTCGGAAAAGGGCTGTGGCAGGCTGTGAACACTGAACTCTCCTCCCGTGGAGAGTCCATTTGGAGAAGGTTTTCTGACAGCTCTTCGAGGTTTCCTTCTCGTCTATCCGGCGAGTCAGTGCAGCGATGCATAACTCTCCGAGATCATGAATGGGAGACTAGTACAGCAAGACATAATCATCTCAACAAACAAAGAAAGTCACTGAAAACACAGCAAAAAATCTTCCATTTGCAACTAATAGCGATTTGGTTAAAAGGGGAAAAAAAAGCAGCAAGTTCCAAAGAAATGATTATGGGCCTCAGTACAACCACTGAGAAAAAAGTAGGAGTGCATCTTCCACAGAACGTTGGTAAGATGGATCCGTTGCTATTTATAGTAACGGATGCATCTTCCCTTTCTCTGCGAAAAGATGCAATCGTCCTTTTTCCGTTTAGGCAGTGAAGGCTCTAACTGAAAAGGAAGTTCGGACAAGTCACCATGATACCTTTTCCGTACATGCAGACCAGGTTCGTGACTCACGGGAACTTACCATGATCGTCACCTTCGGGAAGTTCGGACAAGTCTACAAGCTTCGACACATCTGTCATCGCCGTCAAGCGGTGCCAGCCTGCCTCAATGAGCAGCTTGTGAATGCACTGAACGACGTCCCTCAGGGCTGGCCTACATCTGTACTCGTTCTGCACACATTGCCAGGCCAATCTGATAGCGCCCATCACCATCTGCTCTATGGGAGGCTCCATCGCTTGCTCGCTCAAACAGGGATCAAGAATTGCGTAGGGAAGCTCGACACCCTCCTTTGGGACGACGGACCCATTATCATCCCCATCTTGAAGGAAAGTCCTTACCCATTCCACGATCGTCTGCCACCCGACCCCAGCAGCTGCTGGTGCAAGGATGTTTTTACCCGAGAGCACCTCCAGAACGAGGACCCCAAAGGAGTACACGTCGTTCTTGTCCGACAGCTCACCTTTCAGCATGTACTCTGGGGACATGTACCCAAAGGTTCCGGCGATGTGAGAGGTCAGGACAATATGCTCGCGTGCGGTCCCCAGCACTCTCTCTCCTATAGCCGCCAGACCGAAATCGGCCACGACCGTGTGGAGCCTCTCCCCAAAACCGGTACCAAGAAGAATGTTGTTGCTCTTGATGTCCCTATGGATGATGGGCGGTCTGGCCGCGTCGTGGAGGTAGCAGAGGCCCTTGGCAACCTGGAAGATGATGCTCATGCGTTCCTGAAGGGTTAGAGGCCGAAAGGCACGCGGAGGGTCCTTGCGGGGGGGGACTGCACGGGGCTCGGAGCTTGGCTTGGGGAACAACCTGTCGTGCAAGCTGCCCCCACCAAAGAATGGGTACACCAACACGCAATGCCCTCCCTCCACACAGTATCCGACGAGGGAAATAAGGTTGGCATGATTCAGTGCGCTGAGAGTGTTCACTTCCGCAATGAATTGCTTCCGCTTGGCGTCCGTCAGCTCGCCCATCATGACCTTGATTGCCACTTCCGCCCCGTTGAGTGAGCCCCTGTACACTTTCCCGAACGCTCCCTCCGCCCCGACCCGACAAACATTGCTGAAGCCGTGAGTGCAATCCGTCAGGTCTTTCAGGGGAAAGCTCTTCACGCGCGACAACGCCGGCAAATTAAGTCCCCAGGTGTCGAGAGGGGTCGGCGGAGATGGTACGGGTCGTTGCTGATTGGCCGGATCGTGGCTCGCCTGGGGTGGGTTCGGCTCGACCGATTCGACTGCTGGCGGGGGTTTCAATCCGCAGTAACGGCGGCCGATGCGGATGCATGCACTTCCGACGACCAGAAATAGGACAACAGAGATTCCGATTAACACATTCCTTCGCCCACCTGCTGTAGTGGGTATCGCACCTGCTGGTGGGTGCAGCTCCCGCATGTTCCCTCGTTGGAGGCTTGAGCACAGATGTGGCTGCTACGGGGTTCCCCGTAATACTATAATGACAATAAAAAAAAGGCCTAAAAGGCCGTCCTGTCCAGATTTGACAGGTAATTGAATTGGTTGGGCTTAAAGAATTAGCCTTTAAAAAAAAAAAAAAAAAAAAAAGAATCCACCTACGTCGCGAAGGCCCTCAGGTCACCAGTGCTTTGAGGAATGTATCTGCCCAGGAAGTGAGGAACATGAAACAGGTCGTTTTCCTTTTTTGTTTCTTGTTGTGAGGTCCCTGTAGCGCACTGCCAGCCAGGCAGGGCGGATTCCACGCTTCATTGAGCTCTAGAAGTGTATTGTAGCATCCTGTATAGGACCGCAATCACAGCATAAGGGATGTTTTTTTTTTTTTTTTTTTATCTGCTGTTCGTGGATAGACGAGGGCCCGGACTGAACTGCATACGGCCGACCGAGTTTCAAATGCAAAAATGCTTTGAAACTCGGGCCCTGGCGAAACTGCTAAAACGCAGTTTCGAATGCAATTACAAACTGTAACCCTAGCTGCGCCGAAGTTACCTCAAAGAAAAAACATGAAGGCTTGTTGGAAAAGAAAGGTACATATCCAGCGTCCTAGCTCAGTTGGTAAGGCACCCAAGTGGCATTCAGGAGGTCTTGGGTTCAATCCCCATTGGCCTCATGTACCTTCCTGGGCATGCTTGGCGCCCTCCACCTAGAGATAACACGTTGGTTCCCCCAATTGGCATTAAGAAGCTGTCTCTGCTGATGTTCATAGGGGGAGGGGTAATCGGGGAGGCACAGCGACTACAGTAGCCACTCAGATGATGCTCTGTCCCTCTGCTACCGGCTGTCCCCTGGCCGTGAAGGCAATCAAGGCCACCCTGGGCTGAAAAGGGCACTCGATGTCAGATTAGACACAATATTGAATTTACCTAGGCTGAGTAGTCCAAATACCTCAAGGCCATCGCCCTTTAAAAATAAATAAAAAAAAGAAAAGAAAGGTACATCATTAAATCTGAACGTCGACTCTCAGCAGTGCCTATGGACTATAGTGCAGATTTGTTGGACACTGCTGGCGACGATCCGCTTTTGACTGGATGAGATCATCAACGGTGCACAGATTTGTTGGATGTAAAATTGCATAAATACCCCTTACGTTTGTCAATCTTTCCGGGATCAGACAGACGTACCAACCTCCACAACAAATTTTCATCATGAGAGAATTACCTTTCGATTGCAACAACACCCCACTTTTTTCTTTTTTTTTCAAAGCTATATTCTTCTCTCAATTTCACCACCTCACACTACCTATACTTTCACGACGCGAACACCTTTCTGAAACGCGTAACGTCGTCAGCATGAGATCGTTATGCCTGAATAAGAGTACCACCCGTTTTTTCCTCAATAAAATGTACGGCTATAAGCAAAGGTACCTAGGACACCGCATAGGTTTTATGCACATTCCCACCGTCTCCCAGCACAAACCATCAGCACACCGGCCGCCGGCGATTGCCACATGGCCATTTGTATGTGTCCGGCTGCTCATTCTTGATGATCCGGGCAGTTGCCTTCGAGGCAGCAACTAGGAATATCACGCCCGCAAGGAGGATGACAGCTGTCCAGCCCCGAAGGGCACGTCGGGACGCCGCCATCGCCATCATGATGGAAGAAATATGCAGACTGCCGGTTCTCTCCTCAGCCGGTTGGGTGCACCCCTGGGAGCTTGGTTGTCGTCCTTCACCCTCTGGTGGCCGCAGTTAAAAACCACCAGTACTTGGCCAAGCTATCGGCCGTGAAGGAAAAATAGAGTAGAAACGCTTCGACTCTTGTTGGATGAATTTGGGCGCTCCTGTAGTGGCCGGTACGTTTGCTAAAAGCGTGGCTCATTAACGTACGTTTGCTAACAACGTGGCTCGTTAACGGGCACGACTTTAGGAACTACAGTTGGTTGAAATGCGGCCACTCCGTCAGCCTCCGCCATAAGCCTCCGTTAGCCTCTGTTAGACGGTGGGGTCCGCGCCGTTAGCCTCTGTTGTTAGATGGTAGGGTTCGTGGTGCGTGGCAGAAACGAGAGTTCTTCCTGTACCTGCAATGGACATCAGCATCAACGCCATCTAACGGCCATCATCGGAGATCTCAGATACATGACGACGACATCGAACGGCACTTGCATTGAATTTCATTCTTGCAATTGTTATTACACCAAGGAATAATACCATCAGATAGGAATTTTTTTTTGTGCGATGAACCTGATTGCGAACTGGGGTCAGATACGTGGACCGCCCTGTCGAATCCAGGCTCTCCCTCCACTAATTACCGTGCTTCCGTAGGAGTTCACTGAAACTTGCCACGTGGCTGGACGACATCCAGAGTCTTCGCGGGCTGTGTGCGTCAACAAGTTGCTCTTCTTTTCCGTTTTTTTTTTTAATAATACCAGAAGGCAAATGGCGACGGCCTTGGAAGTATAGTCATAGGACTTCCGACATCCCCGAATAGAGCGCACGGTCGTTGTC
>BFEA01000792.1:64260-74646 GCA_003427395.1 Chara braunii
CACGTCCACATTCACGCGTTAAAACAATCTGCTTTGCTCAAAGGACTGCAGACCCCAGCTCGAATCCTGACGAAATACAAAGAGCTATGACATAATTCTCTGTTTTTCTTTTCCTTTTTTTTTTTTTTTAACAATGACATAGTTCTAGCTTAATTAGCTGAGGGTGGGAAGTTCGATTTTTTTTTTTTGTTTGTTTTCCAATCTCATTTGAACTTCAATCACACTCCGACGATGATTATAGACAAAGGCCCTCGGCCATTTCTTTTTCTTTTTCTTTTTCTTTTCGTTCTCGTTTTTGTTTTCTTGTTGAAAAAAAAACAACAACAGGAATTTGTTGGTCATCTCCGTCCCCGACTCTGCATCATGGGGTCCAGGCACGTGGCGAGGTTACCTTAACTCCTAAGGTAGCCAGGTAGATAACGAAGGGCGAGGCTCTCGATATGACAGTACACTTATCGCATCTAAGCCGTCTATGTACCTGGCCCCAATTGGAGTCAGATACAAACCCCTGACGTCATAACTAATGGTATTATATTATTGGTTACAGCAACTATAGCCTATAGGTAAGCCATGCAATCCAAATGCCCTTTAGTGATAGGCTTGGAATAAAGGGGAGGGTCGACGTAGGAGAAACAAGCTCGCAAGGCGGGCCCCACCGGCTGAGGGGGTGCAAACGGCAAATTCGGCAATCTATTGAACTTGAGCAGGCATCAGCATCAGGTTCCTTGGATGGCGGCCTCCCTACGTGCCCCTCGCGGATGGATGGCTGTCATCCTCCTTGGGGGCATGATATTCCTAGTTGCTGCCTCGCATGCAACTGCTCGCCTACTCAAGCATGAGAAGGTTCAGAGATACGATGGCCACGTGGCAATGGCCGACGGCAGGCTTCTGTGGGTATCCGAGCCGTGCGATTTTGAATGCCCCCCTCCGTGCCGCTGTAGGATTGGTAACTGCTGGGGTGCAACGGGATGGTACCCTTGTGTACCCGTACCCTAGGCTGCGGCCATTGCACGCAGCATAGCATTGGGCTGCTACGTCGCTCCTTCGGTGGCTTATACATATCACCCATGTACCAGGCGGTGTCTTGACGTTTTCTTGATTGGCCTGCTGGTCGCGTTTGGGAACGAAGACTCTTCCCCTTTACTGTGTGCTTCTCTCTCTCTCTCTCTCTCTCTCTCTCTCTCTCTCTCTCTCTCTCTCTCTCTCTCTCNTTCTCTCTCTCTCTCTCTCTCTCTCTCTCTCTCTCTCTCTCTCTCTCTCTCTCTCTCTCTCTCTCTCTCTCTCTCTCTCTCTGTGTCTCCGATGAAACAGTTTGTCACAGCCCCTCGTTTGTTGTCCTCTTCTCTCTCTCTGCCTACGGTTTACCGGGCAGTTCTGTTTGTGACGATATATATATATATATCCATATATCTATCTATCTGTATCTGTAGAGGGCGCCTTCTCGCCCCCCCCCTCTTCCCTCCCTCTTCTTCTTCTTCTTCTTCTTCTTCTTCTTCTTCTTCTTCTTCTTCTTCTTCCTTTCTTCTTCTTCTTCTTCTTCTTCTTCTTCTTTCTTCTTCTTCTTCTTCTTCTTCTTCTTCTTCTTCTTCGTCTTCTCTTCTTCTTCTTCTTCTTCGTCTTCTTCTTGTTCATGACAGTGTCAAATGCTAAGCTCCTGATGTACTACGGTGAGACTGGGTAACAGTCACATCACGATGCAAGCAACCACCGGTCCACCGGTGTTGCCCCGAATAGATGCAAATTGAATAGATGAATCAGGGTAGATTTCAGGTATACGCGTTTTGAAAACTAACGTGGCAAACGTGGCACGCATACCGGTCTGCCCCTGTATTGGGACAAACAAACATGTTTTTAAATAGGGAAATTGCATCTGTACCCCACTTAAAGATGGGAATACCCGCTATACCCTCTCCCAGCACCTAGCATGCATCTATACCCGGACCCGGTTCACCTTTGCATAGTACGCAAATTTCCTCCTGTGCCAAATTGTAGGCATGCCCTCCGTTGCAGACGATCAAAGTACGCTAATGCCCCGAAAGGGGCTGGCCAAATTGTGGGCGCACCCACACCCCGCGGGGGGGGGTGGGGGGGCTGGATGGTGGATAACAAAATTCTGCTCATGCCCTCGGCGCGGACCGTTGTGGCCCCCTTACGGCTCGTGGGTATGAGCATAATTACAGCCATCCAGTAGTGGGGTATATGAATAATTTGGCCAGTCCACCACAGTCCCGGATATGAATTATGAACAGATAGTACTGCAAAGAACACGCATTCAGATAACGCATTCACGACGAACTTGTGACGCATATTACACTATGGACGCGAAACACTCGAAAATGATTGATTGATGTTGCATTCAGCTCATAAACCGCCTGAACATACCAACAGCCCAAGAAATTTGTGCATAGGGTTGGCCAGAATTCTGCCTGAGTATGTCCATAATTTGTACATAGCCCAAGAAATTTGTCCATAATTTGTGCATTCTGGTAGTTGGTTGTAACTGCAGTTTTGCGGTACCAACATGAGCCCAGCTCACTAAGCTCAGTCCAGGGCATGCAAATCCTTTCCACTTGTTGTTTTCAGGGTATAGGTGCAAGTTGGCGCTAAGTCCGGTATGAATGCAATTCTCCCTACTCAAACCACCAGTGCTTCCTAAAGTCATGCCCCTATGCAAGCCACAATTTTAAGAAATGTACGGGCCACGACAGGAGCGACCAAATTCATCCGACTAGAAACGTTCCTACTGAACTCCCTTTTAGTTAAAATTGAAATATTTTGCTGGCATGAGGATTTTGGAAATTTTGGATGTATCACAGACGCCGCAAGATGCTGGCATTTGCTGGCATGAGGATTTTTTATGTATCATGGACGCCGCAAGGTACTGGCAGCAGAGGCCAGATACATGATTTTGGCCCGCAGGGCCCGCGGCCTATGTATGAGAAAGGTTATAACTCCCCCTGCCCACGAAACCTCTCGATTCATCTGCCCCCAAATTGAGCAAGAAGTATGTGAGGCCCCAAAATGACTAAGTCTTATTCATTCCTTTTTGCACCCTGGGTGGGCCAGAAAAGCCAGCAGGGCCTGCTGTGCCAAAATGGTGGGAAAGTGATTTACCCAATTTTGCCAGCGGCTGATTAGGGGCAAATGAATACAAACTTATTTAAAAAGGCCTTTTTTTTTTTTTTTTTTTTTTAAAATGGTCCGATGGACCACGGATCAGATATTAAACTGATCAGAACAGATAGTACACTTGATCTTACTTAGCCAAAAGGCCGAGAAAGGTATAAGGCCCTTTTTCCAGGGGTCTGGTCCCACCTGTGTTGTTGAGAAAACTCAACCCCGAGTTTTCTATGACGAGCGACAACGTTCGACAGGATGTTGCCGTCGACAGGGCTGTGATCCCACAGTTGGAAGTATTTCGAAATGTTGATGTCCTGCCGGGTGATTTGAATGAATTTTTTTTTTGTACAAGGACTTCGAATGGACTCCCGCAATGAAGGGAAGGCGGCATGGGCAAGCGCCACGGAGTTGAGAAAGCTACCCTCCACCGTCGAGGGTAGGTTTCTCAACATGGTCGATGAGAAATTTTGCGATTTTTGGGATTTTGAGTCGCCGTCTGCTGTGTTGTTCCTGTGTGAAAGAACTTCGTCCGAAACTCTTCCATTAGTTTCCTGGGTAGTCCCCCTATGCAAGAACCCCGCCTTCTTGTCTTGTGAACGGTGGATGCGTGTGTACTATTCAGCGATCCATCTTTTATCTCTGTGCATCTCATTTTCGCACCTTCCACAGTGAATGTATGTATGGAGGTACGTGTCTTTTTGAGTTGATTAGACGATTGTTGTCGGGATTTTGTCCGAGGATGCAAGAGCGTTTAGATCTGTAATTTTGAGTGCGCTGCGCATGCCAACTGCCTTATACTGCACGACATCTGAACATGATCCAGTTGATTGGTGTTTTCTCTCTCTCTCGTGATTGAAAAGGACTGACTGATGGTTGCGCGAGTGTTTCTTGTTTTTCCTTGATGAAGTCTTGGAGTTTTTGCCATTGAGTGACATGTGGACTGACAAGCACTCTTCGATCGGGCGTCAGTCTCCCGTGCCTCCCGTATCAACATGACCTTTTCTATACAATGAGGAAAGGACACATGTATGTGAGTGGGACGTACGAGAAGTTGTCGCACAGATCGGCGGACGATACTACTTCCCTCCGGCAAACAGTTGTTCAGGGTTCGTAGAGGTTGGGTTTGTTATTATAGACACGCACTTTCCGCCCTACTCAATATTGCTCCCCTTTAACGAGCTGATCGTCATTCCGTGGACGGCAGTGGCGCCCCATTGGCCTCGAAGCCTCTGCACAGAGTGCCAGCATGTCGATCGCCCCATTGGGTTTGTTATTATGGACACGCACTACCGAATACGGAGTGAAGACGAGCATAAGGAAAGAGATACCCGGCTGAGACCCTCCACATCAGACTTAGGACTGACCAGCGAACGACGACGGGATTTGATACGAAAACGAGACACGCGAAGCGTGCCAAAGCCCTTCCGCTCTAAACGACGGGCCATAGCACGGTGGGAAGGTCGACAATATTTTTTGGATTGAATTTTGATTTTTTTCTTTTCGCGCCGTGCGCGCGCGCGCATTCTGCGACGAGCGAAAGCAACCGACTTACTTTATCGGACCAACACGGGGGATTTCAGTTCCGTCTGTGTCCCCACACTCAATTTTCTAAAATCCTTGGCACACCCCATCTTGCTGTTTTTTTGGGCCTCTTTCCTCACATCTAGCACTCCGAACGAAAGACAGCACAGGGCGTGAGGTTGGTATCGGAGCCGACACGTGTCGGTTCTGATGATAGTAAGTCGAACTGGCGAGAGGTAGAAGACGAAGTTCCCCACCCGCTCGCCGAGATCGTCCAGTGACCAGATCTATATCAGGTGCTGCTATACCAGGTATACCAATGGTGGACAGTAATAAAGTAGTGGTTAGCACTCCTGCCCCCTTCCCCATCTTCCCTAATCATACCCACCCCGAAGCTTGGGCGGAAGCCGTTGAAGCTCAAGGATACAGCGCGGGTGACCTTCCCCACGTTCTTACCTTGCTGCTTCAGAATACGGCGCATGACTGGTTCAGGAAGCACACGTGGGTAAATTGGAATACTTTCAAACAAGCATTCTTGGCTCGATTCGATACGGTCAGTGAAGATGCCGCCTGGTACGTACTCAAAACTCGACCACAAGGACCAGGGGAATTGTTGCCCGATTTCGTGGATCAATTTCAAACCACGTTGCACAAATCTGGGCGAGACGAGAAATCCGCTCGAGACTTGTTCATCGATCACCTACGAAGTCCGACGTTCAAAGGGAAGTTACAGAAAAAGGTCCCACCGAAGATACCAGCTATTTGCTATCATCACTAAAGCGTTGGAACAAGACCTGGATGATACCAAAAAATACATCAGTCGGGGAGATGAAGATACTACGGACACCATACAGGATGTAACGGCTAAACTGCAATCGTGGCTGTGGGCGGTAGAACGGTTTTATCCCCGTCCCAACCATGACCTTCCCGACGGGATCACTTCCGATATCCCGCCTGTTCCCTCTTCCTCTCCCCCAACGAATCAACCGATAGCGACAATTAGGAGCGGAATCTCTCACGAACCCCCCTCGCCGACCGTAACCAACTTACATCTTGCCCAAATGATCCATACGGTCACTAACAAGCAGTCCGAATGGATAAGCAACTTGATTCAAATGCAGGCAGCTCACATGGAGCGGATGGAACAAATAATGAGCAGGCTAATTAAGCCCAACCCAGCCCCTGCTCGACCTGCCCCCGCGTCATTTCCTCTCTTGCCTGCCCCGCCCGCTCCTGGCTATCCACCATAGTTCCCTCACCCGGCTAATCCAGCAGAAAAGGTCGAGGGTTTTAACTGCAAACAGCCCGGACATTTTGCCCTGGACTGTCCGCAGCCAAAACGTAATCAACCCCCGTCGGTTGCGGCCCCTGCTGCTCTAAACCAAGGACGAATGGCCGCATTGATGGACTCAGCCCAAGGAGGAGAACTCGTTGCATATGAGCAGCCTTTCCTCTCAACGGCAATAGTGTCAACATCGGGATCTTCTTCCTCTGATGCTGCTGACGTGGTCGATCCACTCGAGTATCTTCACCTAGCGGGCATGATCGGGGCGGTCTGATTGGCCCCTGATGATCTTGAATGGGTCGATCGCGATTCTAATCCTGGTCCACAATTTAGGACGGGCGAAATCGATGTGTTACGAGCACTCAAGCAGCTAGATATCCGTGTTCCGATTCCGGTGGGACACTTGCTCACCATATCTGAAGCTGAAAACGATAAACTGTTACAACAATGTTAGAAGAATCAAAAACGGTTCACGTACCAGCGCATCCAGCGAATGTTAAAAAAGGAGGAGGAAAGAGAGGATGTTGCGCCACCAGAACCTGAAACGGGTGAACCCGAAGCAGCACGAGTAGTTGTGATCTCTTTAGCAGAGAAGGATCACTTCGTACGAGCTCGGCCGGTACTGTGGAAGAGCACGGAATGTGATTGTGAAGTTTCGGGCAAACTGTTTAATGCCCTTATCGACACCGGGTCTTCTGCACTGGCCATATCATTAAACACTGTCAGAAAGACGGAACGACTCAGATCCAGTCTTCCTCAATCAGGCAAAGACAGTTATGTCTCTGCCGACGAGGAAGCAATGAACATTGTGGGCATTATGGAGAATGTGGCTGTAAAGGTTTGACGAGTACACGTCCTTGTTAACGCACTAGTAATAGATGTGCATTCCTATTCTATGTTGTTAGGATTACCTTGGGCGATGGTGGTGGGCGCACGTTTGCATTTTGATTCCAAGCAACTGGTGCTCACGCAAACTGGGGGAAAGCCTCAAACTGTTACCTTGCGAATTTCCACCCGAACGATAAAACGAAGTCCTAACTAAGCCCAAATAGGGATGATTTGATGCATCGATGCCGAGGGGTATTCTTCCTCGGACATTGGCAACGGAATCAGGGAACAGGAATACGAAGAAGAACTGCCTAGTGAGGATGAATGGAAGCACTTGGTCGAACTTTTCAAACACGAAATTCCCGAAGAATTTCAAGTATGCCCCGACACAGCCCGAAGCTTCCACGTGGATTCAGGAGACAGCACGCTTGCGCCTCCGAAAGCCTAGGTGAGTCCTTTAGTCCTCCTCGGGGAACCCATATTACAAGAGTCTGACCTGGCTAATGATTTGGAACCCTCTCGTACCTTGTACGAGGGAGCACTTTCCTTACAAACACGTTATCAACAAACGGAACATTATCTAGACGTTTCTGTTTTCCCGCCCCGATCGTTACTAACAACGGGGGCGACCATCGCTTTGATTAAACAGAAGGCAGAAGCGCCGGTAGATGACGTGGCTGATCTAATGCAGGAGATGACGGACCTAACAGGACTGACTGTGGAGCAGATTTCGGTCGACTCAAAAACTGACAAAGAAACTAAAGAAACCGAAATGATCAGCCCCGCCGAATCACAGATGATTGCGACAGTCTTTTCTATTCGCACCAGCAGTTCCGTCTTTTCCAGTGTTTACGATCGAAGGGAGCGGCCGATTGATCGGATCGACATACCCCTTAAGACTCATGGGGAATCAACGATCACTCTACCAAGCCACGTCCCCACGGAACTTCGAAAGTCACTAATCAATGTTTTGAACGGTTATGCAGAGGTGTTGAGC
Organism: Chara braunii; assembly: GCA_003427395.1. NCBI lineage: Eukaryota > Viridiplantae > Streptophyta > Charophyceae > Charales > Characeae > Chara > Chara braunii. The sequence goes on from BFEA01000792.1 coordinate 72,012, forward strand.
GTGCATGATAATGATATCGGCTTGACTAACGTGATCGAGCATGCCATCCTCACAGGAGAACATCCGCTCATTATTTGCGCTCCTTACCGATACTCGCTCAAAGAACGGCCGCTTTTCAGCGGATTAAGGAGTTTGAAGCTAATGGATGGATCGAACCCGCTATAGGTCCATGATCTTTTCCCGTAGTGATCGTGCCTAAAAAGACCGGAGAGATTCGCATTTGCGAAAATTGAATGATATCACGATCAAGGATGTGTACCCCCTCCCCTAGATTGATGAGTTGTTGGATGCGATTGGGAGTGCTCAATTTTTCAGTAAGTTTGATGCCCGCCATGGGTTCCATCATCTTCTTGTCCGAGAAGAAGATCGTCCGAAAACGGCGTTTGTGCTTTTCGAGGGTACGTGGCAGTGGGTCCGATGTCCGATGGGTATCTGCAACGCTCCCGCGACCTTTCAGAGAGCCATGAATATGACTTTTCATAATTTCGTACAGAAGACTCGTTTGGCGCAGAGCATCATCAACTATTGTGTGATTGCGTACATGGACGACATTCTGGTTTACTATAGTTCCTACGAGGGACACGTGCAGCACATCGAATGGGCTCTGCATGCGTTACGAGATGCGGGTTTCAAGGTAGCGCTTTAGAAGTGTCAGTTTTTTTTTACCACCATTTCCTTCCTGGGACACGTGGTAACAGACAAGGGGCTCCAACCGGAGCCTCAGAAGGTGGCAGCTGTCAGAGATGCGCTGGTGCCTACGACTATCACGCAAGTTCGCGCCTTTTTGGGTATGGCCTCGTACTACCGATGATTTATCAAGGGCTTCGCGGTGATCGCGGGACCCCTCACGAATCTGGTGCGCAAAGATGAGTTGTTGATCTGGACGCTGGAGTGTGATCAAGCGTTCTTGAAACTCAAGGCCGCTCTCATTTCGGCTCCGGTCCTTATAAGACCGGATCCCGAAAAGCCTTTTGTTCTCATCACTGATTGGCAGCCAGAGGCAATTTCGGCTATCCTTGCCTAAGTGGGGCCAAGTGGACTCGAGAGCGTGGTGGAATATGTGTCCAAATCGGTGCCCACCTGCAAGCGCAACTACGCCGCTCCGACGGGAGAATGCTATGCGGCTCTCTGGGGAATCAGTCACTTTCGCGCTTACCTGTACGGGCGGAAGTTCACCTTGGTAACCGATCATGAGCCCTTGTTGGCTCTGAAGAAATCGAAGGATTACTCTGGCATGATCGGGCGATGGGCAACAGTGCTACAGAGCATGGACTTTGACATTCGTCATCGGAAGCACAAGAGACACGGGAATGCGGACGGACTGACACGACTGCACCGGCCTGAGAAAGTTCTGAAGAGTGAGGAGGTGATTCCGTGGAACGAACCCGAACAAGAGGTTGGACCTCAGTATGGCCAAGTGGAGATCTTATCCAAACAGTAAGTGACACGAGGATCAATTCGACTGATTCTACCCTCTAGGCAATTCGGCCCCATCTCTCCTCCTCTGTCATCATGACTACCCCACCTGTCTCTGCAACCCCTTCCTCTCCTACTAATTCTGCCCCTCTTACTTCCTCAGCTTTCTTTGCAACCCTCCCCGATAAATTCTGCTATTTTTGTACGTGTATTTTTTTTTCTGTTTCCTGGTCTGGGAAACTTCAGATAAGTATTTGTATATCTGCAAAACCAGCAAGTCCCACAGACAACAACCATACCCCAAAAAGCAAACCCTCTAACAACCAGCAATCAAACATTAACAAATTAAAATAAAACCCATAAATAAAATAATAAATAATAACAACAGAAAAATTGTCGCCTTTTTTTTTTTTATTGATCGTGGGGCCTCACCTCCGAACAACCGTTTAAAAACTGTTTTTCAACTATTTATCCTGACACATGCACCATGCTCAACAGGAAGTGAAGAAAACCAACGTGCGTGACTTATGTAGTCCACATGAAGTGACACGATAAACAATTGAGCTTTGTGTTGGTAAACTGTTGAGAAACTGTTTATAATATGTTGAACTACGTTTGGAAGGTTGAACTATGTGTTAGTAAACTTTTTATCAACAGTTGAACATAGGACTTTATGCTAGAAATCGTGATGGAAATGTGATGGTGGTGTGATAAATCGTGTTGGAAATATGATGGTGTTATGTTTGGATTTATGGTGTTTGCCTGTCGGAGACCTCTCTATTCATATTCATGCATGCATGTGTCCCATTGGAGCAGAGGGGAGCATTCCGGTCGATAAATTCCGTGACTCACTCATTCTAGACAACAATGAAAAAATGAACACGCACACCTCCCAAGCTTGTGACTCCTCCCCCCCCCCCCCAAACACACACACAATGAGGGTACACTGACACTCTCATATACATTGTTGAAGTGGACATCATGTTTACATGCTAGCAGTGACCATCCTTTCGGGGCCATATACGTTCTCTCTCTCTCTCCCTCCCTTCAATTACCCTCTCTCTCTCTCTCTCTCTCTCCACCCACACTTGTGACGATGAGGTTGGGAAGTGACAGTCATATACGAGGACATTGTAGGCGTATTCTGGTGTAAGTGGCACCCACTTCCCAACCTCATTGTCATGCGGGGTTCCTTGTGTGTTTGCTGTTCATATTGCAT
>BFEA01000792.1:103819-114226 GCA_003427395.1 Chara braunii
GGTTTCGAAGTGTTTTTTTTTTTCATTTTCTTTTATTGTTTTTATTTTTTGTTACGCAATCGAAAACAATAATGCCCCCCCCAAAAATATGGGCGTGTAGGGTTTTTTTAGCCGTACACGCCCATATATATATATATATATATATATATTTTTTTTTCATTCGTTAAAAAAAACAAAAAAGAACTTGCACGCAACTGGGCTGGTCGGCCTAGGCCGAACTGAGCTGATTCGGCCATCGGCCGAGGCCGCGGTCGATTCGGACCCCCTGGCCGCGGTCAGGCGTGCAACATAGGCGCACGGGGCTTGTGTTAGGTATTGGACGAGTAGCAAGGAATGGAGGTGCCCCCTGTGTAGAACGAACAAACTCCCCACGGAGGTTCGATTCGAGGCCGCCCGAACGGACGGCCCTGAATACGACGAAAAATACCGACGAGCGGAGGTTTGGACGGATAAAATTTTATTGGCGAAATTAGCGGGATTATCATTGGGACACCTCACCAAACACGACAGACGTAGGGCAACGGAAAGATCTCAAGACTATCAGTCGATCAACGGTCATTTGGAGAAGTGTAAAAGAGACGGATCGGGTTCGTGGTTGACGGTTCCCCATCCATTCCAGAGATATGATTGGATCTGATCTGCTCACGAAGTACAGGCCGCTCATTTCGCGATACGTGTCACAGAGGCAACTATAGACAATAACCGATGGTTCTGGTCAAACATACGAGATGATGTCAGATACATTGTTGCCAACTATCTCGTCTGTGCCGCTGATCGCACGCCAATACGGGGACCAAACAGGATAGTACCAACGAAAGTAGAGCGCCCCTTCCAATGAGTTAGTATGGACACAACAAATATCGACGTGCCACCTGGCCCAAATCGCTGTGAATATTTTATCCTGTTAGTGATTATAGACCATTTTTCCAAGTACATCGAGGTTTAACCCTGTAAGACCCGAAACGCCGCAGAAATAGCCACATACATCGAACGGTTCCTTTATACCCATCTAGATACGGAAGAAATTCTAACCGACAATGGGTCCGAATTTAAGGGAGAAGTAGAGGAACTGCTCGCACGAAGGGGCGTCACGCTCCGACATATGGCACCCCACGAGTCCCTGTCGAACGGGTTGGCTGAGAACGCCAACCGTATGATTAAAACCGCCCTTCGCAGGAATTTAGCAGCACACGACACGCGTTCGTGGCCCGAGATCGTATATCTGATCGTCGGGATCCACCGGGCCACCCCTCACGAATCCACGGGTTTCACCCCCTTTCAGCTTTGTACTAATAGCCTCCCCTGTGTCGACTACCGGGGTAACTCGAAAATTACCGAAGCAGGGGGTAAAGACACGCGTACAGCCCTCAAGGCCAAGGCCAAAAGGTACACTGAATTAATGGAGCCGGCCGTTACGAAGCTAGCCCGAAAAAGACAAAGGATGACCGATCTGGCCCACGGTAGGTAGGTCCGTAGCTACGAGGCTCGGAATGGAAATGTTGGGCCCCAGCATCAAAATAAATTAGGGGACCTAGTGCAGGTACGTAAATGTGCACGCGACCGCAAACTCGCTCCCAAGTTCTCTGGCTGCTTTCACGTTGTCGAGCTCAGTCCTAACGGCGCCAACACAGTGCGCATCGCGCCTGAGGCTAGTGCCAGCCATAGCTCTGTCCCCATCGTCCGGCATACCTCCTACCTTCGTCTTCTCCCTCCCTCTCATCTTTCTCCCTCTCCCTCCTCCGAAAGCGAGGAGAACGACGACGATCTAACTCTCTCTCCCTCCTGCCCTTCGTCTTCCTCTCCGACCTCGCCATGAGTTTCATCACGGAGCGGGCTCTTGACGAACAGCTGTTGCAGCCACGTGGCCATATCTCGGAAATTCGGCAAGTTCGTCATCCGCGGCTTAATACGGATCTTCGGCGATTAGCGCAGTTCTTCTGCGACGTGGGTGTGTGTGCCACCGCCGCGTTTCGAATCGAAGGGAGTCCACGCGCAGTGGTATTGGCGGAGGTAATCGCAGTTCATCGGCGAGCGGCTCCCGAAACGAGCCACGTCACCACGGTTGCGGCGTTCAGCGGCGATATCAGTTCGGTCAACCTACGGTGGCATACCGCGATCTTGGCTTCGTTGCGAGAGTGGACGGAGCAGGTCTCCAACGTGTGGCAGCACGGTCTCGCCCGACCAGGGCACAATCTCCTCCCGACCTTCGCACCGGATCTTGGCGACATCCGTCGTTCTCCGCGCGAGCCACCAGTTGGGATCCCCACCCTCGTCCCCTTCCCACGTCCCCAATGAACCTCGCCGATCCCCTCGCTCCTCTCTCCATCTTCGGTCTCCCCTCTCTTTTCCCCACCTTCTGGCAGTGCGATCTTCATCCTTCTCTTTCCTTCTCGTTCGAACCTCTCTCTGTCCCGCTTATTAACCCTGGCATTGGTGGCTGTGGCGCGAAACTTTTAACGAGCTGTCCTTCTGCTTGGCCCGAGTACAGGTAACGTAGACGCAGACCAGCGAGCATCCTACGTGGATTGAAAATTTGGAACTGCTGATCATACAAGCTTGGAGGACTAACATTGAGGGCGATCTTCTCGGCTTTCTCTTTGGATCGGTACGGTCGGGCCGCCGCTAGTTCATTGCGCAGGAGCTCATCGCGCCGATCGTGCAATTGGCGGACGATCTCTCGCCCGACATTTATTCACAAAGTGACGACAACCCTGCTCCTTACATTTCTCGAGCGGTCATTGGATCCGTACCTACAGTGGACGACGTGCTTAGAGGAGCCCAGGGACGAAGATACGCTACCTTCACGGTAGGAGTATCTGAAGCGTTACGACATCATCCCTCACGCCTTTTATCCGAAGGCAGAGGAAGTGGTGATCGACGAGGACAAAGAAGACGACGACGAGGAAACGTCGGAGGAAGGGAGCTATAGTGAGTATAGCGAGGGCGAGTTGAGTGAAGAAGAAGAGGAGGAAAAAGAAATCGGGTCTGAGTGGGAAGCCTTGCCGGAGCAAGCGGTGCGCACGGGCACAGAGGCGGAAGATCTGGAAGCAGAGCGAAGGCGCGAAGAAATTGCCACCGGGAAACGCCAGCTAGAGTTCACCAGTGGAGTAAGCTTGCGCATTGGTAATGATCCGACCAGGGATCCGGAGCCGCCGAAGCCTGAAGATGGAGACCCAGCAGCCGCCACCTCAAGCACTGTGCAACGGAGACGGGGTCGATCCCCCTCCTCCTCCAGCCCCACCCGTCCCCCAGTTCGCCCACGTACCGATGCGGGCGATAGGCCTTCGTCCTCGGACGTTAACCCGCCGTCCCCTTGATTTTCTCACCCTCGAACAGATCTGCACCCTCGTCACCTTCCCCCCCCAGCCCTTCCTTCTCCACCTCTTCCGCGACTTCTACTCACCCTCTGGCGTGAGTGTACGGCGGCAACGCCGAACTTCCTCTTTTTGGATCTTGTCCCCTTCTATCTCCCTCTCTCTCCTCTATCTTTGAATGATGAAGTGTCTCGATGTCTCTCTCTCTCTCTCTCTCTCTCTCTCTCTCTCTCTCTCTCTCTCTCTCTCAAATGGGAATGAGTCTGCATGCTGTTCCTGTATGAAAGAACTTCTTCTTGAAATCTTCCATTAGTTTCCTGGGTAGTCCCCCGATGCAAGAACCCCGCCTTCTTGTCTTATGAACGGTGGATGCGTGTGTACTATTCACTGTATTCAGCGATCCATCTTTTATCTGTGTGCATTTCTCATTTTCGCACCTTCCCCAGTGAATGTATGTATGGAGGTACGTGTCTTTTTGAGTTGATTAGACGACTGTTGTCAGGATTTTGTCCGAGGATGCAAGAGTGTTTAGATCTGTAATTCTGAGTGCGATGTGCATGCCGTCTGCCTTATACTGAACGACATCTGCACATGATCCAGTTGATGGGTGTTTTCTCTCTCTCTCTCGTGATTGAAAAGGACTGACTGATGGTTGCGCGAGTGTTTCTTGTTTTTCCTTGATGAAGTCTCGGAGATTTTGCCATCGAGTCACATGTGGACTGACAAACACCCTTCCATCGGGCATCAGCCTCCCGTGCCTCCCGTATCAACACGACCTTTTCCGTACAACGAGGAAAGGACACGTGTATGTAAGTGGGACGTACGAGAAGCTGTTGCACAAATCGGCCGACGATACTACTTCCCTCCGGCAAACCGTTGTTCAGGGTTCGTAGAGGCTGGGTTTGTTATTATCGACACGCACTTTCCGCCCTATTCAATATTGCTCCCCTTTAACGAGCTGATCGTCATTCCGTGGACAGCAGTGGCGCCCCATTGACCTCGAACCCTATGCACAGAGTGTCAGCATTTCGATCGCTACGAAGCAAACGGTTTCCACTACCGAATACGGAGTGAAGACGAGCATAAGGAAAGAGATACGCGGCTGAGACCCTCCACATAAGACTCAGAACGGACCAGCAAGCGACGACGGGATTTGATACGAAAACGAGACACGCGAAGCGTGCCAAAGCCCTTTCGCTCTAAACGACGGGCCGTGGCACGGTGGGAAGCTCGACAATATTTTTTGGATTGAATTTGGATTTTTCTCTTTTCGCGCCGTGCCCGCGCGTGCATTTCGCAACGTGCGAAAGCAACCGACTTACTTCATCGGACCAACACGGGGGATTTCAGTTCCGTTTGTGTCCCCACACTCAATTTCCTAAAATCCTTGGCACACCCCATCTTGCTGTTTTTCTGGGCCTCTTTCCGCCCATCGAGAACTCCGAACGAAAGACAGCACAGGGCGTGAGGTTTGCGCGTCACACGTACGCCTGCCAACCCGAAAAAGGCTCACACTCAGATGTCTAAACACAAAGAAAAAAACATTATATAAAATTTGGGATGTTTTCAAGAAGGGTGAGCATGAAGCATTATTGTGGCCACAATCCAGCCGCGTAGCTCAGTTGGCAAGGCATGCAAGTTGCATTCTGGAGGTCTTGGGTTCAATTCCCATCGGCCTCATGTACCTTCCTGAGCAACCTCAGTGCTCGACACCTAGAGATATGCCATTGGTCCCCCGGAGTGGCATTGAGTAGAGACTGCTGATGTTCATAGGGGGCGGGGACAGTAGGGGAGGCACAGTGACTTGCCCATAGAAGAAGCTGGGTCCTGATGCTACCAGCTGACCTCTGGCCGGTATCGCCCACCTGCTATAGCAGGCATCACACCTGCTGGTAAGAGCAACTCCTGCACATTCCCTCTTTGGAGACTTGAGTACAGATGTCACTGCTATGAAACTCCCCGTAATACTATAATGACAATAAAAAGCGCCTGAAAGACTGACTTGTCCCGATTTGACAGGTAATTGAATTGCCCTTAAAAACATATACTTTATATTATATATTTAGGGGTTACTTCAGTACAATCACAAAAAAAAGTTGTAATTGCACTACGGAGGAAGACACAGCTTGCAATTGCAGTTGGGGCACCCTACCTACATTGCCCGAACTGCAATTCAAAACTGTATGCTCGCCTGTAGTGCAATTCAACGGAAAATTTTCCTAGAATCAAATAATCATTCCATAGTAAAATTACAATCTAAATTTGAAATTTTCATTCCATCTTAAAAAATGTAATTCAAATTTTAAAATATTTCATCTTACTTGTAAACTTTCATTCCAAGAATAGGGTATCCCTTCTTATTTGGACAGCATGCTAGAGATGGAATGAAAGTCTAGATGAGTTCATGAAATGTTTTAATTGGACTATCATTCTAAGTAAGGGTTTTCAATCATAAATAGGTTAATCCAATCTAAATTAAAAGATATTTGTTGTAGTAGAATGAAAATTTAATTAAAACATTTGATAAGCTTGTCCAAACTTTCATTCCATCTTCAACAAATAGATAACGTTGGAAGGGAAAACTCATATTTAGACGAGAACTTATCAAATAAAACTGAAAATTTTAGAATTGGACGAACAGTGGAATGATTATTTATAAATATGAAGGATTTTTTTTTTATGAAATGTTTTTTCAACTTTCATTTCTCGTGGGAATTTTTCTGTTGTTGTAACTCATTTTTATGACTCCTATATATATATATATGCGGGTACTTAAAATTAAAAAAACTCATCGTCTTGTCATCACCAGTTGGTCCACTTAGCAACACGAGCGTTCAGCCACATGGACCAGCTAAAAGTGCGTACAGCGAAGTGTTGAGGCCATGAGATGAACAGGTTTGAAACCCCACAGTCTGATAGCCGTCAAGAAGGTGGATGCCTATCCGCAAAAAAACAAAAAGAACGGAAAGTTGGGATTGCCGCCAGGTCCTGGCGTCACTCATTACAAAGCTTAGAATCCAACGTGGAGGGCCTCGGCCTGGTCACTCGTTCCTTGCGTCCGTCCTCGCCGAGTGTTCGGTAGTACAAACCCCTTTTCGATAACGCTCTGCACAGCGGCAATCGCTGCACAGGTTATTAGGCCAATGCGGTGCCACTGTCATCCACGGGATGACAATCAACTCGTTAAAAAGCAACAACAACGAGTACGGGGGAAAGTGAGTATCGATAATGACAAAACCCGCAAATACAAATTCAAAGCACCTTGTTTCTTGTGGGAAATAATATCATTCGCCGATCTTGCCGACAGCTTCCCGTACGTCCCACTCACACACATGTGTCCTTTCCTCGTTGCAGGGGAATGGTCGTGATGGGGGAGCCGGAAGTTGACACCCGGTCGGATTGGAGTAATCGGTTCACATGGCACAAGAAAATTCAGCATACGAGCCTTACGTCAATTGACTGCTTAATCACAAAATCAGTTTTATAACGGTTATTGTTATTCATTCATCCGGTAAGTGGATCGAACAGAGAAAGGGGTACAAGTTCGAATTAATTGCAACAACAACAATTATCATCCAACAAGGTAGCGGTGAGCATACATATCCATAACGTTAGTGCACTTCACTCGTAGTTAACTTGATCAATATAAATACGCATCGGATCCCGCATACACGACTGTTTAGAAGTTCGAGGGACGCATCAACATACCGAACGAGAAAATTGATTACGCTCTTCTTGACCTTTCCGGTCCCTTTTGAGTTCGACAATTCTTGTTCATGTGGGATCCGATTGAATTCAACAGGGGTGGCCAAGATTATGGAAGACCCGAGTCGTTCCGGTCATTCATCACACAGTCATGAGCATGAGAGCGAGAAAAAGCGATAGAGATAGAGGCATGGCCGAATCGAGGAAGTGAGCTAGGGAGGGAGAAGGAGGACTCAGATCCACCAGAAAATCTCGGAGGAGAAACACTCGGCTAATCGTTGTAGACTTAACTTTTGTGAACCAACAGAAGAAGAACCCAAAAAAAAATCGAAGCGCCCTGGCCTCTGATTTTTTATCATTGCCCATGGTCGTGCAATCATTCACGTTTACATCCTTTTCTCACTTAGGCACTGATGATCCCAGGCTCCCACACACCAACCTCCAAACCCCAGCGATCGTCACCCCGCCAACTCATCTGTTGCACCAACTTGAACAGATCCAGCAGTTCGGCGCAGCCACCCGACACACAGCCATGCATACGCTGCAGTCAGCTCGTCAGGACTTTCCGACTCCGAGTCGCTACTTGCACGTCACCTAGCGATAACTTCCCTAAAGCTGACAGATGGGCTAAGAGAGAGATGTTTGGGCTCGCTTGCGGGTTTTATAGTTGTGTGGAGGGAAATAGAAGATGGGAAAGTGTGGGGTGGAGGTAGGAAGGGGTGAACAGGGAGTTCGGGAGGGTCACTCACGGAAGGCCATGTCGATCCCCACAAGTTTCTGCACACCCAATCACATTACTTCATGCATGAGGTATTCTCCTTACACGACGTCGTTTGACGACTTTGAATACTTTGAAGGGGATCGGTAGGGAGTTCTGGTATGGGGATGTAGGCGGGAAGAGGGAGAGCGCAAAAGGAAGCGTGAACTGGGTCGAAGATTCATATGCGAAGGAGTAGGGGTGAAGCAAGAGAGAAAGAGAGAATCAAAAACAGTTACGGATGAAGGGAAGACGTCGCGAAGCGGAGGAGAATAAAGATGGCAAGGGTTCTAGTGGGAAGCGGGGGAAGCTTGCATGCAGGATGCTAGTGCAGAAAACAAAAGGACACCAAAACAGCTACAATCCATCCGAAAGCTATATCAAGAATACGAAATTCAAATGCGACACAAGCGCGCGGGGTTGAGCGAGCGAAAATCCTGCGTCTATTAAGTTGCCTACGAAAATTCTCGAATTTTTCAAGGGCAGGTGCAGGAAGATCCCTAAGCAAGAAATGACACGTCAAAAAAAAAAAGTGTTCGTAAATCACTAAATTCCCAACCGCCGAACAAAATTTCTAGCGCGCTTGCTAAGGTGCGTGTAGTTCCTAGGTAAATGCATGAATTTTCGAAAAGAAATTGCTTCCAAGAAAATGTCGTCTTGAACATGAGATGGCCTGACCGGCTGGCGATTCCATGCACTAGGAAGATAGCAAAAGAAAGGGGTCCCCATAGAGAGTCGACGGGTCGGATTAACAACATTTGGGGGCTCCAAGAGATGGTTTACGTACGGAAGCGGGTACGTCACACACCACATGCACACACGACAAAACATATGGCGTTGTATCTTTCCATGTTCTAGCGGAATATTCATTCTCATTTTGCACCTTTGTTGACTAGTAATGCCAGACCCTTTATGTCCATATTGGGTCCCGGTCTGCTACTATCAACTATTGAAAATTTTCGAGAGTAGTTCAAGAGTTATCAGGCCCTTGCAGCTCTTGAAATCCCCTTCCTCCTTCCACTTGCTCTAGAACCAACCACTCTCGAATTGCAAGACTACTTGGTGACACAAGTACAGCAAACTACTCAATAGTCCACGCCGACACGAGCCCGACCCTCCAAAAAAGAGGCCGCCGAACCAGGGGTAGGATTGAGCACCCTAGAGAGACAAACAGTTGTAGGTTGTGCACTCTTTAGGGCTCGGGATTTCTCTCCACGAGTGCTATCTCAATACTCTCGGAGGGATTTTCCAGAGTCCACTTCAAAAGTAAGTGGAGCAAAGCTCCACTCACGAAGTATCGTGAGTCTAGAGTAGTGGAGCCAAGCCTAATGCCAACAACCCCATCAGAAGGTACGTGGGGTACGTGAGGCATGTCGGGGGCCACCCCCAAAGTAAAAAAAAAAAGATGTTTGTTCGGGGGTTGGGGGTCGGTGGGGGGTTGTGGGGGATCGGAAATTAAAAAAAAAAAAAAAAAATTGATTGATTGATTATTTGATGATTGATTGATTGATTAAGGAAAAAATAAAAAGAAAAACAAATGACGCCGTGTACGTTCTTCTTTTGAATTGATTGATTGATCAATTGATTGATTAGCTGGTTGGGGGAGGGTCGCCCCCCCCCCCCACACACACACACATGCACACACCCACACACACACACACACACACGTTTGCTTGGGGGTTGGGTGGTGGTGAGGGTCGGCAAAAAAAAAAAAAAAAAAAAGATTAATTGATTGATTGATGGATTGATTGATTGATGGATGGATTGATTGATTGGTTGATTGATTGATTGATTGATTGATTGATTGATTGATTGATTGATTGATTGATGATATTTGTATTTATCCCCATTATCCCCGATAGTCGGAATCGTAATTAGTACGAGTAAGCTTCACACCTCACGGTGCTTTTACTTCATTAAGCAAAAAAGAAAAAGAAAAGAAATGACGCCTCGTACCTTCTTTTTTTTGATTGATTGATTGACTGATTGATTGGTTGGTTGGGGGAGGGTCGCCCCCCGGCCCCCCTTCCCCCCCGCCAACACACACACACACACACACACACACGCACTCTTAAACACACATACACGCATACACACACACACACAGACACACAGACACACACACACACACACACACACGCACACAGTGCCACACATTCTCTCTCTCTCTCTCTCTCTCACGCCCGTGCCCGTGCTGAGAGACAGACATAGAGAGAGAGGGAGCGCACACTCTAACATAGCTGCGCATCTATGTGCGAGTTTTTTTTTTTTTAATCAATCAATCAAGCAAGCAAGCAAAGCAAGCAAGCAAGCAAAGCAAGCAAGCAAGCATTCAATCAATCAACAATTAATCAATCAATGGACAATCAATTTTTACTTCTTTATTTTGTTTTTGTTTTTCCTGTTTTGATAATTTTTTATTTTTTTAAATATAAAAATTGTGAAGATTGAGCCCTCAAGAAGGGGCCTTGCCATGATGTACATGTTCTGGGCTAAGGCCCCTGGCCCTAAGTGAAGGCGGGCCAGCAAATCAACAAGAGCCCTCTGTGCAAACATTTCACGACGTGGGGTCCATACAGTTGCAGCACGCCAGTTGGTTGGTGTGCACCGAGTCTCAAATCTCTGCAAATG
>BFEA01000792.1:131078-142893 GCA_003427395.1 Chara braunii
ACACACACACACACACACACACACACACACACACACACACACACACACACAAACACACACACACACACACACACACACACACACACTCATTCTCTTAGTATGTTTTAATTTGTGAATTTTTTTCTTTTTTTCTTTTTACCAGTATGATAGTCTGTTTATTAGGGCTGAGTGCTGAACGCAAGATATGCAATGTCAAGAAAAGAGAAGGGAGTCCAAATTGAAGGGTAGTTCAATTCTGTTCTGAGTCAGTTGCAGGGTATTTTTTACTACTTTTTTCTTTTGAAAAGCCTTTGCTATCTTTTTTTTTTTCCCGAGAAAATCCTTTAATTGCAGGCCCACTATCCCTTTTGTTTTTACGAGTGCATTTGAGTCTATGCGAGCAGTTCATGTGATATTTGAGGATCCTTTTGTTTTGTTTTTTTCAGCGGGCGCTACGCTAATACATGTAAAAGACGTAACCACATGGCAGTCATGAAAACAGTTTGAGAATGCACTTCTGGAATTCCCCCGAACATAGCACACCCCCACGTGAACCCTACCAGACCGGGCTTCCCCCGAACATAAGACACCCCCACGGCCCCCACGTGAACCCTCCCGGACCTGAAAAGCTAGCTTGTATTCATTCGACATTGTCAGGCCTTTTGCCTCAACAAGTGCATTTTCAATTTCAAACCCTGACTCCGCCGTAGTTTGTTTCTCAATATAAATTGTTACCCACAAAAAATTGGGCAGGTAGTACCAAAGCTGAAAGATTTCAGGAGTAAACAGACAAGGTTTCCGGGCGGGGACAATCTACCTGTTTTCTCGACTCCTTTTTTTTTATGTCTGAAAATGGAGTGTTGGTGAAGCGGAGCCACACTGTCCAAGAAAGTAGACGGGAGCGCCCCCTCCCCGAAAAAAAAAAAAAGTAGAATGGCTTGGGTAGAGCAACATCCATTCATCTTATCCAGCGGCCTAACTCAGTTGGTAAGGCTCGCAAGTGGCATTCACGAGGTCGTGGGTTCAATCCCCATTGGCCTCATGTACCTTCCTGGGCATGCTTGACGCCCGCCACCTAGAGATAGACCACTGGATCCCCCGATTGGCATTTAGCAGATTCTGCTGATGTTCATAGGGGAGGGGACCTGAGGGGAGGCACAGGGATTAGTCCTGTTGGCATGGTCCCTGATGCTACCGGCTGTCCCCTAGCCGGTATCGCCCACCTGCAGGTCGGGAGYAGCCCCSGCATGTTCTCTCGTGAACACGGTTCTGGCTGCTACGGGGTTCCCCGTATGCCTACAATTAGGAGTAGTGGTAGGTAGGTAGTGTGAGGTGAAATTGAGAGAAGAATATAGCTTTAAAAAAAAAAAAAAAAAAAGAACATCCATTCATCTTGTCTGGATTTCTTGTCAGATATTATACTCCTCAATCTTAGACTGACGGCCTTCTTGGTTTTTCTTTTTTTTTTCTTTTTTTTCCGGCCTTCTTATTTGTTAGGGGTTGAAGAGAGGATCTTGCGAGTTATTGCACCTGTCTGACAGACAGACACCTTTTCCAAGAGGACTCTAATATCCTATCCAAGGGAAAAAGGCACAAACGGAAATAATGCCACTTGTCTCCTGGGAGCTGAGCCTGGTTTGCAAGGAAAAACAGAAGTAGTGCCACTTGTTGTCCCTTCGGAACCCAACAGGGTTGGCAAGAGGAGAAGTAACTGTTGTGGCCGGATTTCCAGGTAAATTCACTTACCAAGGGGCCTACCTTTCTTCAGCCAAATAAAGCATAATACTGTCATTATTCCGGCATCTAGACTCTAGGTTATCTCAAATACAGCTAAAAGCCTAGTATAACCGTGTATTGTATTCGGTCTAAGACCGTAGCCAACCCAGTTGGTCCACCCGCATATTACCTAAGTTTAAGTCCAGATGCAATGAGATGAATGTTCTTCAAGAACCTGGGGCAAGCTGGTTCCACGATTGTATCTATGTTTTCAGAAAGGCAGGTTGATAAGGTTTTTTTTTTTTTTTGTGTGTTTGTTTGTTTGTTTGTTTTTAAGGGGGAAGGGGCCGGGGGGAGAAAACACCGGTGACCTTCATCGGGCTAGATTGTTCACTACTGTCTCTGGGATGGAGCTTCCCTTCTTGTTCACTTTGAAAGTCTAGCTTTGGCTACGTGGGTATCCAGATCTGTAATTCGATCATGCCTTGATTAATTTTTCCAAGAAATTTGCCGGTTTGTGGAGCCATTGGCTGCCAATTCTCACCGGGAGGGAGATCCCACTACCGATGTACGTGGAGTAGTGGAGAGGTTGTGTGATATCTGCGGTGTGTTTTTATTTGTATTTACGCACAGGGACATATATGTGTTTTGGGGGCCTCCCATTGGGTGCACTGGTTTTTCTTTTCGTTTTGAACAAGTGTTCCTCTTGGGGTCCCAAAGGTGAGTGGAAATCATAACAATTTTTTTTGTGATGATTTTCACACACCTTCTACTCACCTTTGTCTCATTGGCCATGCTTGGAAGATAGGCAAAAGTGATTGTGGTTTGGGAGGTGTTTTGGAGGGTTCGATCCTCTCACCTACCGCAAGTGCTGTAGGCAGTTACTCTTGCCCTCCTTTGTCAAAGAGAAGTTATGTCAGAACAACCCAGTAACGTGCAATGTGCCCCATTTCAAGGAAGCCTCAGAGTATTGTCAATGAATATGGTCCATGTGTCGGCTCACATGCAGTTGTTTCGACTGCCAAGCCATGGTCAGTGAATCATGCCCTGTCATCTGACACCCCGGCTGGAGCAGACACCATCTGTGAGAAGAGCGCTTTCTTTTCTTTTTTTGATTTTATTCCTTCATTTGCTTGGTCATGAAATGGATTTTTTGCATTTATTTTTCCTATTCACGCTGCCACCCACATGTCCCCCACCCGTCCCACACCCGTCACACTAATCCAAATCCATGGGTAGTGGGATCTCCCTCCGGATGGGGTAGGTTGTCTGATGATTGTGCTGGGGGAACCGTGGCCCAATTGTAGGGCTGATTTGATGAATTACGCTAGGCCCCCCTTTTTTTGGGTTACTCCTTTTTTTTTTTTTTTTTTTAAAAGGGCAACGGCCTTGAGATATCATCATTGAGCTGGCCAGCCCCAGACAATTCAGAATATTTGGTTCTCCTCATCAACTTCCATCATCTGGATTGAACTCGGGTCTATATTTCAACAGTCCATTTGTGTACCCACTGAGCTACTAGGCTCTTGGTGTTTTTGGGTTACTCTTGAAGACTGTGGGTATTGCTGAATAGAAGTGGGGTATTTCACGTTGGTCTGGGTCGTTGTCTTATGGATGGTGTACGTTTCTGTATATTTAGACTGATGTAGATGTTGGATGATTTTTTGTCCTTTTCTCTCGAAGTTGATGAGTTCTTTTGGGACCGTGGTTGTGTTCGGTACTAGTGGAACAGGTTGACTCAGTAATCAATTGTGCGAGGACCGTTCTATTATCTGCATACAAGATAAATTGGATCACCGACGTCGGTTTTTCACCGACAACCGTAAAGATGCCTGACGAAGGCTGGAGTGGCGGCCAGCCGAAACCGGTCGGATTACGCCACAGTTTGACTTGGCTCGGCGTTTTTCATGTTAATTTTTACGAGCCGGTCTCGCTCAGGAGAAACATTTTTTCAAGAAAAAGGCTGCCAGCCGAAACCGGTCGGATTACGCCACGGTTTGACTTGGCTCGGCGTTTTTCATGTTAGTTCTTACGAGCCGGTCGCGCTCAGGAGAAACTTTTTTCATCTTGTGTCGGTCTTCTTCTTCTCCTTTTCTTCTTCTTCCTCTTTTTTTCCTTCTTCTTCTTCTGCTCACTTGTTTTCCTTCTTGATGTGATTTCATGACTACTTGTCATCGATGGTCTTTATGACTATTGGCTAAGTTGCATACGTACAACAACTGTACTGGGTGGGGCTAATATGAGGTTCCCTCCCTAGTACTGGGCTAGTAGTGTCATCGACTCATTGGTACCGGCAAATGCCGCCACAAGAGCCCACCACTTCTCTTCTTGTCAACCCTGTTGGGTTCCCAAGGGACAAGTGGCACTATTTCTGTTTCTGCCATTCTTTTTTATATCTCTGTTCAGCTCCACGCCACAAGTGTCTGCGTCAGAGTCCTTTTGGGAATGGTATCAGACAGGTGCAATGACTTGTGACCTCTACTGGGTGGGGGGGATATGAGCTGCGCCCCCTAGAAGTGTCATTGGTATGCGCAAATGCCGCCACAACTTCTCTTCTTGCCAAACCTGTTGGGTTCCCAATGGACAAGTGGCACTATTTCCGTTTCTGCCATTTTTTTTGCTATAATCCCTGTTCAGCTCCACGCCACAATTGGCATTACTTCCGTTTGTGCCTTTTTTCCTCTGTACAGCTTCAGAGTCCTTTTGGGAATGGTGTTAGACAGGTGCAATAATTGGCCGGCCTGGAAGAGTGTACTGTGACGCCCAGGGGAACCTCACGCCGAGCACGACTTCCTGACCGGAGTGGGAGTGGGCCTGGAAGTGAGGAAAGGGGGTGTGCCAAGGATTTTTGGAAAGTGGGGGTGGAGTCCCAGGTCAGAACTGAGATCTCCTGTGGCAAGTTCCGGGATACGAATGCAGGAGGGTAGGCGTGGACTGAAGTTTGGTTGCGCTTCGGGAGACAGAGCTACCGCCTCCGTTGGTTCCGTCGTCCGGATTGGGGTCGTATCTGGTGCACTATCGGGATGCTATGGGTATCCTACTGATTCGTCACCCGCCGACGCCGAACGTCGCAGGTTTCCGAATCCGACGCGGCCGGCCTCAGCCTAAGGCTGTGCGCCCATCGCTCTTCCTCTGAACGGGTCCATCGAGCGAAGCCGGAGGCTCGGTACTCATGGTCCCGCCGACACTCTGAGCACGGGGGTTGGGGCAGTAAAGGAGCGATTGCGAGCCAGGGGAAGATGGTCAGGGAGTGATAGGGCAGGATGCGGTGATAGGGAGGGAATTCAGTCCCCAAGACAATGATCCCAGGTTCCGTGACGACGTGACACATGTATGGGCTAGAGTAGCTGGGGAGATGGGGGTTGCGTCCCAAAGCCTGGTCGAGGTCCCATTCGCAAATACGTTCGTTCCCCGTGGTGTAGGGAAATTCCGGGTTTTCTGCCCAAGGTCGTGCAGACAGACAAGAGTGCTCCCAATATTCTCGGAATTCCCAATCCCTCAAACACTCGCAATCAGTGACACGAAAGGGAACACTGAAATTCATGATGCAAGTCGGGTGGGAAGCCAGCCATTCGGAAAACTAGTCAAGTTCAGGTTTCGTGGACGAGCGTGTACGCAGCGATTGCTCGGCCGAGCCTACACGTGCGTGCACGAGACCTGTTCTCTGAGTGAAAGCCAGTGATTCGCGATGTGAATCATCCTACAGTGAGACAGTCGTTCAATTGCCTAGCATGCCCATCCCACTCATACACAGACGGATCCACACTTATCACGCAAGCATCTAGCTTTCATACAAACAAAAGAATCGAAGATCATGGAACAGTTCCTTGCCCAATCTGCCCCTGAGATCACACAGGACTCGATCACCTCAGGTTAGAACCAATCAATCAGATTTGCTGATTCGAAAAGACAAAGACAAGGAGCGGGGATAGACGATCCACATGTCCGTTTCTGAAGAAAGGAAGCAAGGAGAACTGTTACAACGAAAAGGAAATTTGAGATGCCGCTCGAACCAAAGGGACAGGGGTGACTTGCGGCGTATATCAAAAATTGTTTGGAAGAATAAGAGAAGAACCAAAATTACTTCGGAGGAATAGAAAAAGAACTCCACCACACACTTCCTGTCTCTCTCTCTTTCCCTTCAATACCCCGATGCGGGCAGTTTGACGCCTCACACCTACTCAAAGTTATCACCCTGCTTGATCCGAGCATGCAAGCCAGGTTCGCCCGTGCGCCACAGCCAGCCACGGCCCCACGTCAACCCCACATGCCCAGCATCAACTCGTCGGATTGCCCAACTCTCTACTCACCTTCCAACTCCTGCTCGTTTGCCGATCCTCTCGACCACGATAACTCTAAAATTTCTTAGAGAGGGAATTAATTGCGCTTGTGAAATTTATAGTATGCATGCTTGCTCGAGATACTCGGGATCAGGTCTGAATGGGAAGAAGGGAGGAGGAAGGGAGGAGGAAGGAAGTGCTTGCGTCTGCATGACCAAGCCACGGTGTGGGGGACGTAGCCACGCTCCACACGTCGATCCGGTCATGCAAACGATCGGGCCAATAAAACAAAGGAAGAAGTACGTGCACACAAGGGCGCCACAAACGATATCAAGAACGAGAGGATTACAGTTATAATTATGCCCACCAAAACAAAAATTATAGTTACACGCAAGGATTAAGGCGCGGAAAAGTCAGAGCTCAGATCTTGTAGCGGCAAAGCGTGCACAAGCAAGAAGCGTTGTGCAACAGAAATTGAGATGCGCCTAAATTCCTTATATAAATCCTAATTGCAAAAAGAAATTCCGAACAAAGCAAATTTCAAGAGCCCACGGGGGCTCGACCTCAGTTAGAAATTCGAAAAAAAAAAAATCATGTGCGACGACCGCGCCAAATTCCCATTCCCCTCAGCAAAACCAGAAAGAAGCTATGGCATCAGTTATTTCGCGCTTGCTAAGGCGCGATCGGCTACCTACTGTCACAAGATTACCCCGGCCTTGATCCGAAAAACGAGAAAAACAAGGACACCCATGCAATCCAACGGGCCATCCCAATCCGACCTGATTCGACCCCCGTAGTAGCCTGTGCGAGTCTGTGTGATACTGTAGGGATACTGTGTGATTCTCTCTCTCTCTCTCTCTCTCTCTCTCTCTCTCTCTCTCTCTCTCTCTCTCTCTCTCTCTCTCTCTCTCTCTCTCTCTCTCTCTCTCGTGAGTGTTGGTGCGGTTAAACGACTGCGATGATGTGTCCACAATGACCATAGCTCAAACCTCTGCCGCAGGGTGTTGTGGCTCATTGGCAGGTGGATAAAATATAAATGGAAATGAACATCACGAGAGACAGTGGTATGTCTGGAAAAGCGGGATTCCACTTTTCGGTGCTCAGTTAGGAATGGAACACTGAACGTGTCTTTTTATTGTTGTGTTTGTGGAAGCGAGGCAGGATAAAAAAATGAACTTCGTGGAAGGGCCAAGTAGTAAGTCAATTGTGCGTGCAAAGCGTTTGGCATTGTAGGTGTGAGGGTATTTCATATCCTGTATAGTCGACAGAGCAGATGACGAACGACCACATGGTGTGTGAATGCGATCGACCTTTTAGTTCATTAAGGACATTAAACTCTCATCGCGCGAGGGCATGTCCGGTACAAACGAGTCGTAGATCAAACGATGACGACGGACAGAGCCGAGACAACATATCCGAGGGGGAGGACGGCGCGCCGGATGGCGATGGTCTGGGAGAGAACATCGTCGACCTCGCTGTGGAAGCCGAAATGGAATGTGGTTCCGAGGAAGATCCCCCCGACGTGCGGGTGTTTGACACATCCCGCAGACTTGCTGCGATCATGTTGTCCTCTAGGGGTGGCTTAGGGATATCACTTAACAACATTGACGCTCTTCTCTCAGTACTGAGAGATCCAAGCTTCTCACCACAGGAAATCGTGTACCGCAACAACCGTGAGTTTTTACGTTGGACGAGCAGGCAGGCAGAGACGAACGGGCGGCAAGAGATAGATCTCAGAAGTAATGACTGGCTATCGGATGCACATGCCGTGGTACCGAGATTGGCGCACGACTTTCACGTCACTGCTCAAAGCAGCGACAAGGAACATGGAAACAGTGCCGTGTCTCTCGCCCCCCCCCCCCAGCCAGAACCAACAATAGACAGCGCTCGCTGTGGAGCATTGCGGCATCACGTGCAGACCGTCATGAGAGCGCACAAAGGCATAGATAAGAATGGCAAAACACGGTATGTTGTGCCAATCTGTCTGTATTCTGACAAGACACATGTAGCTGGACGGCAGGAACAGACAACATATCCATTAATGATGTCAATAGGTGACCATGCACATGACACGACACTTCTCGTGTATCCTACTGTCCTCCATCACCGTCTTGGAGACAAGGGATAGGGTTTGCAAAGCACCACGTTCAGGCAACGCAAAGCCGTCATATTGCACTCAGCTCTGTCTGCGGTGTTGCAGACTGCGAAGCATGCGTCGCATGATGGCATTGTTTATGACGATGAGCGTTGGGGAGAAGTAACAGTGCACCGTTTTCTGCTGAATTATATTCCAGATTACCCTGAGAGGTGCGCCATCGCAACGGTTCGATACGGTGTTTGCGCGACATGCACAGTGTCAAAATCACATTTTGATGTCATTGCGGACTACAATAACTGTCGTCGATCACAAATCAAGGAATATGCACTTCTAACTGAATTCCACACGACAGACAACGATGATGTTCGTCGCTTGGCGAAGACATAACTGTCGAACTTGAACATGCACACGCATGTGAAAGAGAACGGCCTGTGGGGGGTTTATAGAGGTCCTGAAGACAATGATCCGATGTTCGACTACCACCTGGGTCTGCAACCGGACCGCATGCACACCATTGAGCACGACATTTTTTTGCACATGTTAGACGATTTCAAAGCAGCTGCCTTTGACAAGTTCAGCCACGTCCCACAAAGCCATGTGTTGAAGGAGTTGGATGCGAGGTTGCAGACGTTGAGCGAGGGAAGCAGTACTACGTATCCGCAACTTGTGCTACCTGTTGCAACTACTTTTCACGAGAGGGCCATTTCGAAACTAAGCAGAACCGGTCGGTCATGAAAGAGTGCGTATTCATAGTGTCCAACATAGTCCCCGGTTCAGTAGAGAAACGAATAACATCTTGTTTCAAGAAACTAATGGAACTGTATATCTTAATGTTTCGGTGCATAAAGCATTCAAGTTATTCGCTTGACGCATGTGACAATCTGATGACGGACTTCATAACAATCCTCAAACAGTGCCGAAGTTACATGACCTTCAGCATTTGAGGGCGTGCATCGAACGTTCAGGTCTCCCTGACAGCTTCGCGGCCGATGTCTGGGAGCACCACCACCAGAAGTTTTGCAAACTGCCTTTCCTGTCGTCGAACAAGCGCAAAGCCTCGTTTCAAATGGTAAATCACGTGCGAAGGACAGTCGCATTCGATGACGAGATTGACCGTGCATGGAAATACATGAAGAGGACAACTGAAAATTGGTTGTCGGTCATGGAGTGCTCGGCACGTGGAATGAACACACTTGCCGCACGCGACACGGCAAAGATGCAACTCTGATATTTCCCCCGAGAAAATGCAGGAACAAATGGGAACGAAGGTGTGACGGGAACTGCCAAAGCAATATTGGATGCCCTCCCGTGCAAGGAGTTATTTCGAGAAGCTCTTCACACGTACATGTCGGAAAAAGGGTGCAATCCACCGCCAGAGGACCTGTTAATATGCACTAGAACGCATCTTGTCATCGCAGCAACAGGCGATGGAACAACCAGGGGCGCACTTGTGCAAACTGCGAGGGCTTCACCCAACTTCCACAGGAAAGTGGTGCACAGCGATGTGTCTGTGAGGGCACAGACAGGAAGTATGTGGTATGCATCTGTGGCAATGTTTTTTGTCATGAACACCTGTACGGAAGGAGTGCCCACCATGCACGAGTGCGCCTTTGTAAAATGGTATAAAGAGGCAGACACTGAAAGAGCAGATGTGACAGGGTGCAAAAAATTGAAATGGGAAGTGATAAATGGTCGCCAGATGTGCAGTGTCATCTCCGTTGACAGCATCACGAACACTGTATACATTGTTCCATGTTTCGCAAAACCGAAGTGGGGTTCATCAACATATGGAAGACAACGTGACGACACTTTTTACTTGAACAAATTTGTATTGTGATATGTCGCTCGCGGCGCTGAACGGTGACAGCACGGTCCGGTTGGGTAGTACGTGGCAATCAAAGAAACACCGCTCACGCACCACCTCTTTATGGCCCCCACCACCCAACTCTCTCTCTCTCTCTCTCTCTCTCTCTCTCTCTCTCTCTCTCTCTCTCTCTCTCTCTCTCTCTCTCTCCAAGCCCTGTCATCGCTTGACCAAGGAACGACAACCGAAACTGACGCTAAAAAGCTCGTGAAAATGCTGCTGGCTTCTTCACAGGTAGAATGTCACTCATCACGAGGAACAACACTGACCTTTCAGCAGTGGCAAGAGACGTGACCACGAGAAGAGGGAAACGATCAAGAACAACACTGATGCGGACAACTGAAGGAAATAACCCTGGTCGTGAGAGCGTGACCGACGTCACGATGGAGAGTAATCGAGAGAAAACAATACCGAGGAAAGAAGACCACGTTGAGCGCAGCGAGTGGAAATGCAAAAGTTGGACAAGGGAGCGACGCACACGGAGAAGAGCCCAAAAGCCACAATGACAGAAGCCGAAGAAACAACGGAGAGGACAGCGGCAAATTGCAAAATAATGACAATGGAAGCTATGTTGGAGAGATGGGAGCACCTGTCACGGAAGGACCCGTGGTACAACAGGATGTACTTGTATGCGACAAGGGGAACAATCCGGTCAGCGGATCTGGGACGTTCAGAGTCGTGTGAGAAGACGAGACAGGGAAAGAAGGGCGATAACACATCAAGCTCGTCGGACGGGTTGGAGGTTGTTGACGAGTCCAACATATATCCACTCACATGGAAAGGCAGAAGGGAGGAGATTCGACTGGGGGAGGCCGATGTGATGTGCTTGGTCGTTGGGAAGTGGCTCAATGACAATGTAATGAACATGTATTTGCAGTCAGTGTACGAAGAGCAATGTCAAGGTAAGGACACCGCAGAAGTGCATGTGTGCACAACGTTTTGGAATCCGCAACTGCTCGTTAATCAGCAAGGTGACATAGCGAAAAGGGGATGGGTGTTGCGTGTGAAGAGTCGGACGACCAAAGTCCATCTACAGTGTAAAGACCTCGAGGTTGCACCGCTTGTGCTTATTCCAATTAACCACAAGCATAAGTGGATGCTGCTCATATTGTTGAATGTAAGGGAGTTTTGGACCGATGATACATGCCCCAACGCCATAATCGTCGACTCGTGTCATGGGTATGCAAGTCCAGATTGGAAGGAGTTGAAGACATTATTGTGGCACGAGTACCTCAACGACAACAAAAGGGGTCCGGATGTCACACGACAACTGGTGGACAAGTCGTGGAACACTTGTAGAGACGTGTTCGGTCGTGGACTCATCCATGCGAGGTGTTCACAACAAAGTAACAGAGAGGATTGTGGTGTGTATGTATGTTGCATGGCAGAAGAGCTTGCACATCCCCCAACACGGAATGGCATCTCGAAAGACGACGTACTGGAGATTGTAGAGAAGATGCACATCGATGAAAGAATTGTTCGAGACTTCCGCGTCAGAGCTCTCGATCGCATTGCAGAGTGCGCAGCAGCAGCAAAAGGTCACAAGAGTGTTGGAGAACACCGCACGCTAGCTCGTGCAATGAGAGCGAAGATAAGAAAAGACGGTGGCGAACTGCCTTAGACAACGACGCAAGTGGCATGCCGGCGGGACGATGATTGGGGGGGGGGGATCGTGATTTCGAAAAACGGAGGAGGACTGGAGGTGTATATTAAGAGGAAGTTGGGGAACAATATTGAATGCGCCATATTTTTTTTTTCTTTTCTTGCATGGACAAGATATCTTACCCTGTCAACAAATAATATGAGAAACATCTCTCTCTCTCTCTCTCTCTCTCTCTCTCTCTCTCTCTCTCTCTCTCTCTCTCTCTCTCTCTCTCT
>BFEA01000792.1:209781-225285 GCA_003427395.1 Chara braunii
CCACCCTGCCACCCCCCCCCGCAGAGTCGTGCCACCAATAATGAGGTTGAGTACTTCGACGCTCTCCAAAGAGCGTGTGGTAGGGGGCCCCACCCCATAACGTGTTTTTCCACTGCCCTCCACTCCCATAACAAGTAGCCTGGGGGGCCTCGCGGTTCGCCTGCCGCTGTGCTTACTGAATTAGCGCTAGTTTTTGCATTAAGCAAAGCGGCGAGTTTGCCTGTGCGCTACGACTACTGCGCCGCCACACAGCCGTTCTCCTCCGTCGTTCAACCGCATCTCTGTTGTCAATTCATCGACCACATGGCAGGTGAGCGTGACAACGAAGAGGTTCACTATCGATTTTTCGTGACTTGTCTGCCCTGTTGGAGAGGTGCGTGAACGATGCTTTGAGTCCCACATGGCCCTGTCCTCGAGTGGACAGGAGATTTACGCATTCGCGTGAGGGCTTTCTCCTACAGCTCCTGTAACGAACCTGTCAAGCCATGATATCAATACGCCCGCATATACCCATAGGACTGTTATACCCGAGGAGCCACTTGTCCCTTGGAGCGTCGAGTTCAAGGTTTGGGCTCCTTTCTCACCGCCTTGTGGCATGTGTTCACTCATGGGAGGGAACCATGAGAGAATAGAGCGGCAGCAATGAAGACGGCGATGGTGGCGGTGGTGGTGCCCCAGTCGAGTGAAGTGCGGCATCGAGGCAACAAAGCTGTTTTTATATGTGGCGCTCGCCATGCCAGGCTCTACAGCTGTGTGAGAGGTATGGTGACAGCGCTGCGGCCTACGAATTCCCCCCTGAGACGGCCATGCGCGGCCGCGGCCGCGTGACTTTGCGGACATGTGGCGGCCAGGGGAGTGGGGGTTTTGGAGGCTGATTGGGGTTGCACAACCCCAACCCCAACCCCTCACAAAACATAAAAATAAATAAAAAATAAAAATAAAAATTGGGAGGGGGTGGGTTGGGGGTAAAAATGAATGAAAAAAATATACATAAATAAAGTCTTGATTCATTGATTGATTGATTCATTCATTCATTGGGATTTGTTTTGTTGTTAGATTGGTTGATTAATTGATTGGGATTGATTGATTGATTGACTTCGTGATTGATTGATTGATTGGTGGGGGAGGGGTGGCACACCCCCCCCCTCACACACACACACACACACACACACACACACACACACACACACACAACACACACACACACACACACTCGCACACTTTTTTTGGGAAAAGTTATAGAAGCTCCCCGCGGCAAAACCTTTGTATCGATTTCTCCCCAAAATGGACTTGCTGCATCTCAGGTCCCCCAATAACTTTTCTGTTATTCTTCCTCCCCGGTCTGAGGCCGGTAGGGCCTCAGTCCAGGGCTGAGGCCGCGGGAGCTTGATAACCAAGGCTCACTACGGATTTCCAGCCGCCAGCCACCCCAGTTGCACGTGGACGGTATTTGGGTTCGGTACATTCGAGAGGGCATAGCATAGCATATTCCGGTCCGCACTTCCTTCACCTCACCTGCACCCGATTCAAGAAAGATACATCCAAGAAAGTGCAAGTGTGCTGCAGGTCCGAAAATGACTTCCCGCCATTTTTGCATAGCGGGCATTACCGGCCCAGTAGGCAGCCGGAGGTGCTCGGGCCTTCACCTCACCTGGGCCCGATTCGAAGAAAGTGCAAGTGTGCCCCAGGTCCGAAAATGACTTCCCGCCATTTTTGCATTGCGGGCGTTACCGGCCCAGTACGGCCCATTTTTGCATTGCGAGCTCACCTGGGCCGATTCGAGAAAGATACATCCAAGAAAGTGGAAGTGTGCCGCAGGCCGAAAGGAAACTTCAAAAAGAGCCAACCTTATCAGCTTCCGCGGCCTCAGGCCCGGGCTGAGGCCCTACCGGGGAGCAACAATTACAGAAAAGGTAATTGGGGGACCTCAAATGCAGAGTGTCCATTTTTGGGGAGATATGGATAAAAAGGTTTCGGGGCAGGGAGCTTCTATAACTTTTCCCTTTTTTTTCTTCTTCTATTGATTGATTGATTGATTGATTGATTGGTGGGAGGGGGGTCGCCCCCCCTCCCTCACCCCCCGCAACGGCACACACACACACACACGCACACACACACACTCATGCACTCTTCCTTTTTTTGGTTTTTTATTTTGGATTGATTGATTGGTGGGAGGGGGGTCCCCCCCCCCAACCACCACACATGCGCACGCCAACACGCACACAACCCAAAAAAAGAAGAAAGAAAACAAACGTTTTTTTTACTTGTTTTTTTCACAGTTTCCGATTCCTTTTCTTTTATTCCAAAAAATATATGCAAGGAAAATGAGCGATCGCGAACTTCAGAAATGAAGCAGCATCATACACATGAGTCCAGGTAGTCGTGACCTCGAACCAAGAACAGAATTGCAACACGAGTTTCACCAAATAAGAGCACAGCAAAACCAGACTACATAAGTGACAATGTTTGAATAGTCTCATCATCATCAACACGCACGTGACTAGGCTACGCACGTGATGTCTAGGCTACGCACGTGACTGGGCGTCTTTTTTTTTTTTTTTTTTTTTTGCGAGTTATTTTTCAACCCTGCCCCTTCACGGGTCCTTTTCCCAAAAAAAAGACGAAAAGGGAGCCTCAGGGCACGCTCACACTAGGTACCCAAATTCCCAAAAAAATGGGAAAATGGGAGCGGCCGTTTTGAGGAAATGTGGCCCTGGCCGGTCACACTGTGTTCCCAACACGCTAAAGACAAGGTCGCGACATCGCTCTCTGCGAGGTGCTTGTGGAGGGCGCCGGTCACAGGGTGGTACCTCAAATGGGAAATGCAATTGTTCAGTTTTTACAATCTGTTTTTTCCTTCTTTTTTTTTTGGGTCGTTACTGCTGGCAACGGGTGTCCATACGAACCTCCCTGCTCGTGCTCCGCGCGTCTGACCGCTCCGTGCGTGCACCCATTTCCCAAAATTTCCTTTTCTTCAATTGATAGGCCGCTAATATCGTGGGGTTCCATTTTTTCTCCAATTTTGCACGGTAATTCAAAAAATGATTCGAGAATTTGCGGTAACCTCCGGAGGTCACCGCAAATTTCCTTCCCCCGCGGCTTCGCAGGCCGCTGACAAATGGTCACCCCTTTTGAGAATTTGGGCAGATGTTCACCATGTGTGACTGTCCGGGAACCCTTTTTTTGGGGGAAAATGGGGATTTGGTACCTAGTGTGAGCGTGCCCTCAGGACAGTCCTGGTACGTGCTCTCACCCCAGCCCTTGGGAAAACGCCTCCCATTTTTGCCAATTGTTGAACTGGCAGCCAATAGGAAGCATGAGTTCTTGTTTTTTTCTGCAATTTGTAACTGCTCTTCGAGCCAATAGGAAGCATGAGTTCTTGTTTTTTTCTGCAATTTGTAACTGCTCTTCGCGCGGACGCGGAGAGTGCAGTTATTTCTCCCGATTCGAAAATCTAAATCGGTCACAGGTGCAGTTTGCTTGTCATTATTCTGTAGAGCAAGGAGCACACTAACAGAGAACCCAGGTTACCAAGCAATGGCTGTGAAACTGACAAATTGGGCCTCGCCACACCACTCTTGAAATGTGAAAAGGACAAAAATATGGCGGGTGCATCTGGCCATGTTCTAGGAGGAAGTTCATTCTCATTTTGCACATTTCAAAAGAGTGGTGTGGCAATCTCCAATGACGGCAAAACGAGCCTCTGAGAATATGGGCCTCGCTCCACTAAGGTCCGCGATGGAAAATTTTGTGCAGTTGGTGAACAGCTCTCAGGGCATACTCACACGAGGACCAAAAGACCCAAAATCCGAAAATTCCGTGGTTACGCAACGATGATGCAAATGACCTCGTCAGAATGTCCGTTGGGTGGCACCAATGAGTCAATGACCACGTCTCATGGCCTGTGCCTGAACAGAAACGTTTTGGGACATACTCTCCCCGACCCCTTCTCCAAAAACTCTCTCTCTCTCTCTCTCTCTCTCTCTCTCTCTCTCTCTCTCTCTCTCTCTCTCTCTCGCTCGCTCGCTCGCTCGCTCTCTCTCACGATGATTCCATGTATAAATTGCAAGCAACGCTGGTGGATAAACCATCAAGGCCGGCCGTTGAGGTGCACCAGTGCTGCAGTAGTCTATTATCATATTATGTCTATACAGTCTGTCGTTCGGGGTCGATTGCCGACTTGCCAACGTTCCATTCATACGGGGTCTCCCGGTCTCCGAAGTGGTGCTCCTGGCCAACAGAGCCATAGCTTCTGGCTTTCCGGTCTGCCAAAGGAGCTGTCACCGCTGTGAGGTACGGGCTCGCTCGTTCATTTATCGGGCTGCTGTTTGACGTCTGGTTGCTCGTCTTTTTCTTCGCACCCTTTGCACCTTTTCGACGTAGCATGCGCAYAGCCATCCTGTCTCGTACACTACCGTCTTCCCCCCGAACACAACGCACCCTTTTGATGGCTGTACCGGACCGGAGAGATCGCTTCCATGCTTTCCTTATCAAGGTGCGTTATGTTCGCGGAAAGACGGTCGTATGTCTCTCTAACACCCAACGTTTGCATTTCCCATTCCGACCTTGATGTCTGCATGCCGTTGTGTGTATCCCCCTCCGATTTGCAAAACGGATTCCGTTTTGCAAAACGGAGGAGGAAATGAGGGCGTTGCCGCCAGCAGACACCGGTTAAGGCAGTCGCTCCGAATCGCCAGCATAAGAGTAGAGGCCGTAGAGGGGGACGCTTCTGGTTCCATCATTGAGAGACTTTCACACACTGTTGTACTCTTTCGGTACTGCCGACTTTAGGGAAGGCATGTGTAGCATTGTGTACTGTTTGTTTTGCCACCCTCCTAGTCTATTTGGGCTATTCACGACTGTGTGTAGAGAACGGGCGAGGGATGTTCTGCACGACTGATGTTTGGATCATCTGGGATTCTGGGTGTAGGTGGAGGGTCCTGTACCTCTGGTTGGAAGTGTTGCTTTGCTTTTGCGAGGGTTGATTTCTGTCGGATCGTCTCCGAAAAGGAATCGTGTTTGCTGCTTGGTATCTTGACATGCGTGCTTGGTGTACTGGGTGTATGCGATTGGGCGGCGGATAAACTATTGCTTGCTTTTCAGATCGGTTAGGACTCAGGAGGGAGTACATTTGAAATTGGTTGCACATGAAGAAGCCTAGAGCATAAATGGTGTACTTGTCTATTCGCTGCGAGTGGTCGTATACAATACGTAATTATTACTTGTGGGTAGGATGCATATATATTTCTCCAGAGTATGGTTATGGGTCCTCTATCATCACGTGTATACAATTTTTCTTCTTCTTTTTCTTGGGTTGAGAGAGAGAGAGAGAGAGAGAGAGAGAGAGAGAGAGAGAGAGAGAGAGAGGGAGAGAGAGTGCAGCACAAGGCAGCGTGCGGCGCTGCCAGAAATGGTATATTCAGTTCCTTCGCTGTCTATCTCTCAGATTCTCTCTGCCTGTCTCTGTCTCTGTCTCTCGGTCTCGGTCTCTCTCTCTCTCTCTCTCTCTCTCTCTCTCTCTCTCTCTCTCTCTCTCTCTCTCTCTCTCTCTCGCTCGCTCGCTCGCTCGGTCGCTCTCTCGGTGTCTCGCCCTCTCTCTCTCTCTCTCTCTCGCTCTCTCGCTCGGTATCCCGCTATCTCCGAAAACCGCGTTCTCTGTCCATCGCACCATGCTCGGAGCTCGCGCCCTGACCTCTCTGATGTACGCGCGCCATCCTACTATCCCCGTCTCTTAGAAACGTCCTTCCTGCCCGCGCCCTCCAAACGTTGGCATTATGATACGAAAGTGAGAGGTAAGGATATGAGCTGCGCAAGTAGACGAGGAGTGGGCTAGTACGTAGTTCTATAAAACCAAGGTTTTTCATTTTTCGTAGAGTATCACAAGCTCCCCTGTTGATGACCATGGGGCGACATGGACGAGACATTTAGGAAGATCTCGGGTCGTAATACTTCGTGACGATCAGGTTTTTGTTTTCGGAGTATTACAATCTTCTTTGTTTTTTTTTTTGTCGCTACCTCTACGTGTGTCTTATTTCCTTCGTCTCCTTACCGCATGTCTGGTGGTGATTTTTAATCTTCCTCTGCTCACAAGTTGGGAGTTCGGTGGAATTTTCGTGCTCACAGTTCGGACGAACGTTTCTTACTCTCCATCATGAGTAACTGATCTGCATCATCAGCCACTTGCATGTCAGATTCATCCCATACAACCAGCCTTTGTTTTTATTATTATTTATTTATTTATTTATTTTTAAGCCTGACGGCCTTGAGATATCACTATTGAGCTGACCGGCCCCAGGGAATTCAGAAATATGTCGTTTTACTCGTCATGTTCCGTCATCTTGATTCGAACTCGGGTCCGTATTTCAACTGTTCATGCATTGGGTTTATGCACTGAGCTAGTACAAGCTTTTGCTCATCATGCATATATGCATTCTAGCGCAAAAAAACGATCACACCTGATCCTAACACTTATTGGCCCTGACAGTCCACTGTACTGAGTACTACGCTCTCTACACTGCATCTCCCTGACCGTCTACTGTATTGAGTACTACGCTGTCTACACTGCATCTCTCTCTCTCTCTCTCTCTCTCTCTCCCCCCCTTCCATTTCCATCACTCTCTTTCTCCACATTCTAGTCTTCTCCTTATCATTTCACGTGCTGATTCGTATCTGCTTTCGAATGATGTGCTGCGATGAATGCATGGGTGCGGCAGGCGATTAATTCGTGCGGGTGTCAGTGAGTTTTTTTTTTTTGGGTTTTAATCCAGCTCCTACACGATATTTCAAATCATGGACGGAGGCCGTCTTCGCTTGTCTACCACAGCGTTCGAATGAGCGAGAAGTGCTGAACCAAAAAAAAATGAAAAAAGAAAAAAGAAAAAAGAAAAAAGAAAAAAAAAGTGCTCAGCGACTTCGTGCTCAGAAGAAGGAAAAAGGAAAAGGGGAAACTACGTGGGAGTCACAAAAATGAGTTATAATTGCAATATGGCCCAAGATGCAGTTTCGAATTGCAATTCGGGCAATGTATACAACTCAGCTTTCTGGGCAGGTAGGGTGCCCGAACTGCAATTGCAAACTGTGTCTTGCCCCATCGTGCATTTATAAGTCGTTTTTGTGCAGTTGATGATACAGTCTGTTGTTCGAGGTAGAAAGTCAAGGCTGCGTTGGTAGGGGCGTCTCCAAAGTGGCGCTCTTGGGGAGCAGAGCCATAGCTGAGCTTTCCGGTCTCCCACAGGAGCTGTGAGCACTGAGCAGTGTGAGGTAAAGGCTTCTCCGCTTATGAGACTGATGTTCCATGTGTCCACTCTGGGCTTTTTGTTGGTACCCGTAGAACTCTTCCATAGTAGCATGCGCACAAGCCGCCTATCGCGTACGCTACGTTTTTTCCATTCCACGTCTGCACCTCCCATTCTGCGAGTCATGTCTGATTAAGGGAGTACTCACACCAGGATTTTATCTACTGAGCTCTAGAAATGACAGCTGTCAGATTCATCCAGGTCTGGCCGTAATTGCAGTCGGGTACGTTAGGAAAATACTAGAGTGAGTATGCCCTAAGACGGGGTGTGTCCGTGCCAAACGGAGGGGGGTAGTGAGCCTCAGTGAGGTCATTGACGGCAACAGAAACCCGTTCAGCATTCGCAGGATAAGAGTAGGGGGATGCTTCTGCTTCCCATCATTGGTAGATTTTTCTTTCTTTTTTTTGTTTAACAATCATTGATAAATTTTCAGTATGTTCTTCGGGCACTGACTTTTCTTTTTTTCTTTTTTGGGTAAGGCATGACATTGGGGCTCGCTGCACTACTCTAGACTTGTGAAAAATTTCAAGAGTCTTTCTAGAGCTCTCAGAGTCACGGCGAAAAGTCCTAAAATCTACGCATCACCGCACTAGCTCTAGACTCTAGAAAAGCTAGAGTAGCTCTAGACTCTAGAAAATCTAGAGTTGCTCCGTCACTTTCTGAGTTCGGCCATTTCACTACAGGACAGTGCCAGCCTGGGTTGTCCACGCAGACTCAAGGCCCACTCTAGGAAAACCAAGTCGTTTCAAGGATCCTCCGGACCTCCCTATAAAAAAAACCATTTGCAGGCTGGGACTCTAGATAAATCTAGAGTGAGAAGGACCGACCCGCTCTGACAGCTCAAGAAATGAAAATTCTAGAGCAAACTTATCTAGTAAGTTGAGCCATGACGACTCTATTACTTTTCTAGAGTCGTTTTGATAGCTCTAGAACAGGTTTTCGAGCGCCCCCATTTCTTAAGTGAGTGCAGCCATGCAGCACTCAAGAAAAAGCTCGAATCTAGAGTAGTGCAGCAAGCCCAATTGTCTATTGTTTTGTCTAGTGTTTTTCTTCTACTCCCCAAGGCTCCAAGCCTTTTCGGGCAACTTAAGAGTGTAGACTGTCCGGTGGATGCTCTGCGTGATTGGTGCTGGAGTCGTCTGGGTGTGGAAGGAAAGTGTTGCTTTGCTTTTGCGAAGGTTGATTGGTATTTTAAGCACGAGTCAGGTAGTCTGTTTAAATGAAGGTCTGCTTCATCTTATCTTGGATAGGCATCTTTGGTAGATCCTGTGTACGCGATTCGTACTTTTAAAGTTTTAAGATCTGTTAGGAGGAAGTACGCGTGAGTTTGGTTGCGTATGAAGAAGAGTAGCGCATGAATGGTACATGTATCTGTCGGCAATGTGTTCATTCACAATACAGAATTATTACGCATGGGTGGGATGTATTATACATAATTCTCAAGCGTATAGTTATTTCTCATGAGTCATGTGTAGTCATGTATGCTCAATAATGGCTGTTGGCTGTAATCGATGTTGATGTCTATCACCAGGGACAGGGAGCACTCTCCTCCGATCATCCCGTGCAGAGACCAGGAGGCTGAAGCCACTGAGCGTAACGTGGGCAAACGGAGGCTGAGTGCAGAGAGACACAGAGGAACAGAGCAGAAACAAAGCGGAGGCAAACGGAGGCAAAGAGAGGAGAGACAGAGCGGATGCTAACGGTGGGTGACGGAGGAGAAACGGAGAGACCGATACGAAGCTAAAGGAGGCTAACGAAGCTACTGCGTGCATCTAACGGAGGCTAACGGAGGGTAAACAAGCACGCACGTCAATTCTGCACCAAGCTGACAAGCTCCAACCGGCATTCATTTCACGGGATCCCCCACCGTTACTTCCATGATGATGTACCGGCGACATGCCCTTTGCGATCGGAAGGCTATCATTCTCATGGCAGGCATGATCATCGTGGCTGCTGCGTCGCAAGCGACTGCTCGCCCAGGGGCTAGTAAGACATACGATGGCCACATGGCAATCGCCAATCATGGCAAAGAGCTGCAGGAAGAGTGCCAGGGTGGCTGTCCCGTTGGTTGCTCGTGCATGATTCATATGTGCTGGCGATGGAACCAGCATTTCCGATGCCCCGTGCGTTGCTACTAGTAATCCTACGCCCTCTTTTGCAAGTCTTGCCCACCCTTCTGCTGTTAGACGGCATTGCCCATAATGTACCGATACTGATATCGTTGCCCATATGAATGCATTCCACGGAATCTTAACCACGACATGCCATGATGAATAGGTACTCATCCGAGACTCTCCTAGAACGTTTGCGCTGAGGACAATATACTATTATACATGTAAGATTCGGTACTAGGTCAAATGTAAGGGAAGGGGCTAGTACGTTGGACTCGGTTGGAGTCACACACCCAACGTTCAGAATAGGCAAATGGGGTTGAAGAGGGATACAGCCGGGGCCCGGGTGCTGGCGGATGTCCACCAGTCTGGACCCGAAGGAGGGCGACGTGACGTTTGCTTGGGAGGGCAAACGGTAGCTGAAAATGCCAGGACGCTGGTAGCTTTTCGATTCAGGCTCGGCATCTCCATAGCTGAGAAAGGTACTGGTGGTTTAAGAAGTTAGGAGCAAAAAAAGGGTACTCTTCCCAAAACAGGGCAGCAGTAGTCCCTACTCGGGAGCTGAGTAAGAGCAGGATTGATATCAGGAGCATAACCACTCCTAACAGGTGTTGAGCTTTAATGTCATATTTATTTTACAAAAAGCTTTGATGTTGTTGAAATTGTTTTGAGCGGACTGGTGTCTTCTCCCTTCGGTGCGATGGATGCCGAGAGTCAGCATGTCTTTTTTTTTCTTTTTTTTTTGGGACAAAGGCTCCAATCTATTCGTGGGGAGCAGCACGTGCTGGGAACCCGGCCCAGCGTCCCATCTTTAAGATTCAACATGTCCCATCTTTCTTCTTCTTCTTCCTCTTTCTTTTAGATTTTTTTGTTTTTTCTATTCCTTTTCCTTCTTTTTTTTTCTTCCAAGGCCAACGGCTCCTAGGTCACCCCCAGCGTTTCTAATAGGCAACTTTAGCAGTTCTCTAAAGGGGGCAACAAAAGCCACCCCTAAATCTGCATTTGCGCCACTTAAAGAAAAGGGCCCCAGTTTCAACCCCTTCCCCCCCCCCCCCCCCCCCCCCCCCCCAAAAGCTAAACTTGCACATTTTGAGACTCGAACAATGACATCGGCGCCACTTTGTATTTTCTTGCCTATTTCAAACTGAAAAGGTGACTCAGGAGCAGTTTGAATTCCCCTTTAAAAAAACAAAAAAACTAGACCATATCCTTCTCTCAAATCTTTAATCATCTTTCATACTCTTACAACTTCTTCCAAATTATTTCAATTCATCTTCACTACCTAGTACCTACCTACCTACCACTACTCCTAAGGCTTACTTATACAGGGGACCCGTGCTAACATAGCTTTGTTGTCTTCCCCCATCCATCAGAGGGGATGCATGTTGTCCCCTGCTGAACTGGGACTCTGGACTTGAAAGGGGGATAAAAACACTATTATTATTATTGACACCCCACATAATAGATGCAGCACGTGTGAGGAGTTGGAGGAAGAAAACACAAAAAAAGAACGGCTTGTTCATTTCATTCACTTGCTCATGCCAGAAACTGACACGTGGAGTCTGTTTGTGGGTGGTCTGTTTGAGGGATGGATCGAATAGCTAAGTGGTGTGCGGGTGGTCGTCACGGGCAGCGTGACTCAGGGCCATCATTCACAACACTTTTCTGGTGCCTTGTTGCCTTGCTGATTGCCTTGATGACCCCTTGCCCGAGCACGCCATAATCATTTCCTCAATTTGCGTGCTAGCCTGCTCGTATACCCTTATGGCTGCCTGTCCCCTTTTGTTTGTGTTTTTTCCCCCAAGAAGTCTGGCCGGGTCAGCTTTTGAGTTAAAAAAGGCAAAAAAAAACACAAAACAGCAGTTTCAACACGGGCAAAGTTTCGCAAGGCAAAAAGCCACAAAATAGCCGTCTGGTCTTGCCCCCAGTTTAGATTCAGCACTTTTGTCATTTCTCACACTGTCCTGAGCAGTCCCGTCCATCCTCCCAGGCCCTCTACCGGGCTGAATTTGAATCAAGGCAGGAAGTGAGGATGAAGCACCTCTCTCTCTCTCTCTCTCTCTCTCTCTCTCTCTCTCTCTCTCTCCTGTCTCTTATACACATCTAGATGTGTATAAGAGACAGCCACTGTACTGAGTACTACGCTCTCTACACTGCATCTCCCTGACCGTCTACTGTATTGAGTACTACGCTGTCTACACTGCATCTCTCTCTCTCTCTCTCTCTCTCTCTCCCCCCCTTCCATTTCCATCACTCTCTTTCTCCACATTCTAGTCTTCTCCTTATCATTTCACGTGCTGATTCGTATCTGCTTTCGAATGATGTGCTGCGATGAATGCATGGGTGCGGCAGGCGATTAATTCGTGCGGGTGTCAGTGAGTTTTTTTTTTTTGGGTTTTAATCCAGCTCCTACACGATATTTCAAATCATGGACGGAGGCCGTCTTCGCTTGTCTACCACAGCGTTCGAATGAGCGAGAAGTGCTGAACCAAAAAAAAATGAAAAAAGAAAAAAGAAAAAAGAAAAAAGAAAAAAAAAGTGCTCAGCGACTTCGTGCTCAGAAGAAGGAAAAAGGAAAAGGGGAAACTACGTGGGAGTCACAAAAATGAGTTATAATTGCAATATGGCCCAAGATGCAGTTTCGAATTGCAATTCGGGCAATGTATACAACTCAGCTTTCTGGGCAGGTAGGGTGCCCGAACTGCAATTGCAAACTGTGTCTTGCCCCATCGTGCATTTATAAGTCGTTTTTGTGCAGTTGATGATACAGTCTGTTGTTCGAGGTAGAAAGTCAAGGCTGCGTTGGTAGGGGCGTCTCCAAAGTGGCGCTCTTGGGGAGCAGAGCCATAGCTGAGCTTTCCGGTCTCCCACAGGAGCTGTGAGCACTGAGCAGTGTGAGGTAAAGGCTTCTCCGCTTATGAGACTGATGTTCCATGTGTCCACTCTGGGCTTTTTGTTGGTACCCGTAGAACTCTTCCATAGTAGCATGCGCACAAGCCGCCTATCGCGTACGCTACGTTTTTTCCATTCCACGTCTGCACCTCCCATTCTGCGAGTCATGTCTGATTAAGGGAGTACTCACACCAGGATTTTATCTACTGAGCTCTAGAAATGACAGCTGTCAGATTCATCCAGGTCTGGCCGTAATTGCAGTCGGGTACGTTAGGAAAATACTAGAGTGAGTATGCCCTAAGACGGGGTGTGTCCGTGCCAAACGGAGGGGGGTAGTGAGCCTCAGTGAGGTCATTGACGGCAACAGAAACCCGTTCAGCATTCGCAGGATAAGAGTAGGGGGATGCTTCTGCTTCCCATCATTGGTAGATTTTTCTTTCTTTTTTTTGTTTAACAATCATTGATAAATTTTCAGTATGTTCTTCGGGCACTGACTTTTCTTTTTTTCTTTTTTGGGTAAGGCATGACATTGGGGCTCGCTGCACTACTCTAGACTTGTGAAAAATTTCAAGAGTCTTTCTAGAGCTCTCAGAGTCACGGCGAAAAGTCCTAAAATCTACGCATCACCGCACTAGCTCTAGACTCTAGAAAAGCTAGAGTAGCTCTAGACTCTAGAAAATCTAGAGTTGCTCCGTCACTTTCTGAGTTCGGCCATTTCACTACAGGACAGTGCCAGCCTGGGTTGTCCACGCAGACTCAAGGCCCACTCTAGGAAAACCAAGTCGTTTCAAGGATCCTCCGGACCTCCCTATAAAAAAAACCATTTGCAGGCTGGGACTCTAGATAAATCTAGAGTGAGAAGGACCGACCCGCTCTGACAGCTCAAGAAATGAAAATTCTAGAGCAAACTTATCTAGTAAGTTGAGCCATGACGACTCTATTACTTTTCTAGAGTCGTTTTGATAGCTCTAGAACAGGTTTTCGAGCGCCCCCATTTCTTAAGTGAGTGCAGCCATGCAGCACTCAAGAAAAAGCTCGAATCTAGAGTAGTGCAGCAAGCCCAATTGTCTATTGTTTTGTCTAGTGTTTTTCTTCTACTCCCCAAGGCTCCAAGCCTTTTCGGGCAACTTAAGAGTGTAGACTGTCCGGTGGATGCTCTGCGTGATTGGTGCTGGAGTCGTCTGGGTGTGGAAGGAAAGTGTTGCTTTGCTTTTGCGAAGGTTGATTGGTATTTTAAGCACGAGTCAGGTAGTCTGTTTAAATGAAGGTCTGCTTCATCTTATCTTGGATAGGCATCTTTGGTAGATCCTGTGTACGCGATTCGTACTTTTAAAGTTTTAAGATCTGTTAGGAGGAAGTACGCGTGAGTTTGGTTGCGTATGAAGAAGAGTAGCGCATGAATGGTACATGTATCTGTCGGCAATGTGTTCATTCACAATACAGAATTATTACGCATGGGTGGGATGTATTATACATAATTCTCAAGCGTATAGTTATTTCTCATGAGTCATGTGTAGTCATGTATGCTCAATAATGGCTGTTGGCTGTAATCGATGTTGATGTCTATCACCAGGGACAGGGAGCACTCTCCTCCGATCATCCCGTGCAGAGACCAGGAGGCTGAAGCCACTGAGCGTAACGTGGGCA
This sequence comes from Chara braunii, assembly GCA_003427395.1. NCBI lineage: Eukaryota > Viridiplantae > Streptophyta > Charophyceae > Charales > Characeae > Chara > Chara braunii. The sequence goes on from BFEA01000792.1 coordinate 223,727, forward strand.
AACGGAGGCTGAGTGCAGAGAGACACAGAGGAACAGAGCAGAAACAAAGCGGAGGCAAACGGAGGCAAAGAGAGGAGAGACAGAGCGGATGCTAACGGTGGGTGACGGAGGAGAAACGGAGAGACCGATACGAAGCTAAAGGAGGCTAACGAAGCTACTGCGTGCATCTAACGGAGGCTAACGGAGGGTAAACAAGCACGCACGTCAATTCTGCACCAAGCTGACAAGCTCCAACCGGCATTCATTTCACGGGATCCCCCACCGTTACTTCCATGATGATGTACCGGCGACATGCCCTTTGCGATCGGAAGGCTATCATTCTCATGGCAGGCATGATCATCGTGGCTGCTGCGTCGCAAGCGACTGCTCGCCCAGGGGCTAGTAAGACATACGATGGCCACATGGCAATCGCCAATCATGGCAAAGAGCTGCAGGAAGAGTGCCAGGGTGGCTGTCCCGTTGGTTGCTCGTGCATGATTCATATGTGCTGGCGATGGAACCAGCATTTCCGATGCCCCGTGCGTTGCTACTAGTAATCCTACGCCCTCTTTTGCAAGTCTTGCCCACCCTTCTGCTGTTAGACGGCATTGCCCATAATGTACCGATACTGATATCGTTGCCCATATGAATGCATTCCACGGAATCTTAACCACGACATGCCATGATGAATAGGTACTCATCCGAGACTCTCCTAGAACGTTTGCGCTGAGGACAATATACTATTATACATGTAAGATTCGGTACTAGGTCAAATGTAAGGGAAGGGGCTAGTACGTTGGACTCGGTTGGAGTCACACACCCAACGTTCAGAATAGGCAAATGGGGTTGAAGAGGGATACAGCCGGGGCCCGGGTGCTGGCGGATGTCCACCAGTCTGGACCCGAAGGAGGGCGACGTGACGTTTGCTTGGGAGGGCAAACGGTAGCTGAAAATGCCAGGACGCTGGTAGCTTTTCGATTCAGGCTCGGCATCTCCATAGCTGAGAAAGGTACTGGTGGTTTAAGAAGTTAGGAGCAAAAAAAGGGTACTCTTCCCAAAACAGGGCAGCAGTAGTCCCTACTCGGGAGCTGAGTAAGAGCAGGATTGATATCAGGAGCATAACCACTCCTAACAGGTGTTGAGCTTTAATGTCATATTTATTTTACAAAAAGCTTTGATGTTGTTGAAATTGTTTTGAGCGGACTGGTGTCTTCTCCCTTCGGTGCGATGGATGCCGAGAGTCAGCATGTCTTTTTTTTTCTTTTTTTTTTGGGACAAAGGCTCCAATCTATTCGTGGGGAGCAGCACGTGCTGGGAACCCGGCCCAGCGTCCCATCTTTAAGATTCAACATGTCCCATCTTTCTTCTTCTTCTTCCTCTTTCTTTTAGATTTTTTTGTTTTTTCTATTCCTTTTCCTTCTTTTTTTTTCTTCCAAGGCCAACGGCTCCTAGGTCACCCCCAGCGTTTCTAATAGGCAACTTTAGCAGTTCTCTAAAGGGGGCAACAAAAGCCACCCCTAAATCTGCATTTGCGCCACTTAAAGAAAAGGGCCCCAGTTTCAACCCCTTCCCCCCCCCCC
>BFEA01000792.1:328277-344461 GCA_003427395.1 Chara braunii
GGGGCGACCTCTCCCCCACCGATCAATCAATCAATCAATCAATCAATCAATCAATCAATCAATCAATCAATCAACCAATCAATCAACAAAAAAAAAGGAAATTGAATGAATGAATGAATCAATCAATCAATCAACGGGGTGGTGGGTCGACCCCACCCCCACCAATCAATCAATCAATTGTTTCTTGATATTTTATGTTGTCTCCTTGTTTTTCAACTTCTCCCCTTCCCCCTCAACTCCCTTTCCTCCAAACAGTCATCGTTTTTAACCTTGTTTGATCTTCAAGATTGCTTGTCAATGACGCTTTCCCCAGCAGACTGAGAAAGGTCCTCCCTCCTCTTCCTTCTTGGTCTCTAATACTCTCTATGACCATTTTTCAACCTCCTCTTCCTCCCTTCGCCCTCCTCTTCCTCCCTTTGCCTCCTCTATATCATCTTTCATGTCCTATTCCTCTCCCAGTCATTTCCATATCCTCCTCCTCCTCCTCTTCCTCCTTCTATGTCCCTTTTCTCCGATCCTCTGTGTCTTGTTGACTCCCTTTTACATTCCTCTACTTGGGAAAGGAGACCGCTGCTTCCGAGTGCGACAGATCAAGAGACGGAGTCCTCACAAGGCTAAGGGAGGAGAAAGGACGACAGACTCTCTCAGGACAAGAGCTATATGTGCAGCCGACCTAGTTGTCTATCTATATGATACTATTCTGTAGAGTTCATGCTGCCAGCTTCGGGGGTGGCAATGGTGCTACATTAGCCATAGGGGCATAAGACTCGCTAACATATGACATAATTCAATGTTCTATTTACAGGGTACTGACATAGTGTTTATCCAACTGGGGGGCTGCTCAAATAAGGGTTGGGTTAATAGATAAGGAATGCTCCTTAAAAGGGAAGGGTGATACCAGCAACAACCCCAGGATGAGTTAGCAATAGCCACAACCCCAGGAAACAACAAACACCAATCTCAGTGCTACACGTTGTATCAATGGGACGCTGGACCTGGTTTCCAGCAGGTGCCGCTCCCCACCAATAGATGGAGCAGCCTGACTGGTAAGCCCTCAATTCTGGCAGTTCTCTTACCACCACCAGGATAGAGGGATATCGCAAGGGCCATTTCCCAAAAATAAAAATAAAAATAAAAATAAAATAATAATAAATGAAGGAGGCATTGGGGAAAAAGAAGCAAAGAGACTAAGAGGGGACGTGCAAAGACGTAGACAAAGAAACTGTAGAGGAAGGGAACAAGAAGAGGTCGGAGTGAAGGATGTGCAACTGGAGGACGACGTATAGCACTTAAAAACAATGGGGGAAAGAACTAGAGCAGCAATAGCAACTCAAGGGAAAGAAAGAGGGAGAGGTGGGGAGAAACAAATTCCAACTTAGGGCATACTCACAAAAGCACATTTTTTACTTATTTCTGACAAAGCCGAAACTCACTCCTCGACAGGCTCGCTGGTGGCACGACTTATACGAGTTTAGTTTCACAACTAAGCACATCAAGGGTGAGACTAATCGGGTTGCAAATGCCTTATCCCGGTGTCCTGACCATGATATGGAGCAGATCTAGCGCACTGCCATCTCGGTCACCACCGTCCACCACTCGGTGACCAACGAGTTTCTCACTCACTACCGCCACTGCCGCAACTATCGCGACATCCATACTACCCTTCAGAGTGGCAAGACCGTCTCGAACTACTCTCTCGGGGACAACGGTCTTGTGTACTAGCACGGTTCACAAGGCACCAGAGAGCTCTGTATTTGCGTTCCCTCCACTGGACAGTTACGTGTCCGTGCAGTAGCAGAGTTCCATGACCAGGCAACCGCCGGTCATCTGGGATTCCACAAGACGTTGGCTCGTGTGAGCCGCCTGTACATCTGGCCGAAGCGCAAGGACTTTGTGAAGAACTACATCGCAGAGTGCCCCACCTGTCAGGAGGTGAACATTGCGAACTACCTTCCTTATGGTTTATTCCAGCCTTTTCCTATCCCTAAGGGTCGTTGACAGTCCATCTCGATGGACTTTATCGGTCTTCTTCGTTCTCTGACCCCCCGCGGTCATGATGCTATCCTGATCGTCGTCGACCGCTTCACGAAGGGTGCACGCTTCGTTCCGTGCTGCTGTACCATCAGGGCGTGTGAGGTCGCTGACATCGTGTTTGACTGAGTCGTGCGTGACCACGGCTTACCTCTGAGCATCGTATCTGACCGTGACCCACGCTTTACCAACCAATTCTGGCGACGGGTCCATGAGGTGTACAGCACCCAGCTCTGCTTATCCTCGTCATACCATCCCTAGACTGATGGTCAGACCGAGGTTACGAACAGGACTCTCAGAGATATTCTCCCAAAGATTGTTCGTGACGACCAGCAGTGGGATCTCCGTTTTGCCCACGTGAACATAGCCTACAACCACGCCGTTTCGCCAGCCACGGGGATGTCGCCTTACTATTGCGACGTCGGCTATCACCCTCATGTTCGTGCGGACTTCCTTCGACCGTCACAAATGCACCCCGACACGAGTTGTCCCGCGCCGGATGATTGGGTTGCACACATGACATCGATCATGAAGACCGCGCACAAGCACATAGCCGCTTCCCAGACTCGCATGGTCGCACGTGCGAACCGATCGAGGATGGATCACCCATTCAAAGTCGGTGATGATGTGTTTGTCGACGCCCGCCACTTATAGCTCGAAGCGGATACACTTCGCAAGTTCCAGCGTCGCTTCTTTGGCTCATGCCGCATTCTCTAGGCCGTCGGTTCTGATACGGCTTCTTGCCTGGTCAGCTTCCGTGTCACTGTGTGAAGTTGCCCGACTACCTACACCAGGCTCGTGTGCATGATGTCTACCACGTCTCGTTACTGCGTCCCTACCGCAGATCGTCTGAGCGTTTCGCTGGACGACCATACGAGCGTCCTCCACCCATCATGGTGGACGGCCATGAGGAGTTCCTCATTTCAGATATCATTGGTCGCCGAGTCATCAGCGACAACTCTCCTTACGTTGAGTATCTCGTACGTTGGAAGGGTTACCCTTGATGAGGAGGTTACTTGGGAGCCCCTCGAGCAATTGCAGCACGCTCACATGTTCGTGCGTGCCTATGACCGTGCTCGTCGTGCTGGGTTCACTGCTCCTCCTCAGCCCACTGACTCTCCTCCGTCTCCCTCGGCTGAGGAGACCGCCGAAGTCGAGCCTGCCCCATCTGAGGCAGACCTTCAACCGCAACCGGATGCTTCTGAGTGTCCACAGCACACTCGTCGTCATCCTCCTCGATACAACGAATAACTTTAACTTCTCTTCCCACGTCTTTGACTTCTCAGTATACCATCCACATTAGTTTTGCCACTGCAGCTCGTTGACATTGCGGCTCTTCCTCGACGACGTTCCGGACTTCTCATCATGGACGTCATCGGCAGCTTCATGGACTTCGTCACGATCAGCTCTGCCTACTTCAGATGTCGTCACTCTCTTACCTCCTTACCCTATACAGTACTCTTGTTATGTCGCATGATGGTCTCCCTTTAGTCAGGTTCCTCTAAGTTGGGCTCTCCCTTGGTATTCGCATAGGTATTGAGACCGTAGCGTTGCCCTGACTTCCCAGCTTACGGATCTAGCTCCGACTTCCCTCACTTAAGAGTCATTTGCATGATTCCCTTACCCATCACTTTTTCTACCCTCTGTCGGTCCGCACGCCCTAATTAGGCAGCCTTGCATGCTTCATTTAGATGCGCTCAGTATACCAGGCTCCCCTATTCCCCTGCATGGTCGACCCTCCATAGCGGTCACCCCTTTGGTCGAGCATTACCTGCCCTGATGGTCTATCTGTTAGGTTCATTGGTTCTGTTCGTTCCCAGTTCCCTACCCTCATTGGGCCTGATGACATGTGTCTTCCTGTCATTATGTGTGGATGCCCTTAGGAGTTTATCGACCCCTAGGCTGCATTCGCCACCCTCACAAACCATCCCACCCTGTGGTTTACGATACACTTCTCCTGTGACATATGGTTGTTGCTTTGTTGCTCTCAGACTGAGGCTACCTCTAACATTTCTAGGATTTAGTTGTTTCTGTTTTTGCTGTTCTTAGGACTCATACACTAGTCAGTTGTTTCCAAACTGAGAATAATGGCTCCAACATTCTAGGACTTAGTTGTCATTGTTTTCTGCTTTCCTAAGACATGTATACTAGTTAGCTGTTTTTGCTTTCACTTAGGCTGTTAGCCGTGACATTGATTTTTTGTGACATTTGTTATCCTAGGTTGCATCGCATGGGCTCAGCATGGAGCTTGTTCCGCATCCTAGACTACTCGGGTTTTCTTTTTCTTTGGTAGAGTTCCGCTTTTTGGTGGAAGCGTGCTTGTATCTAGGCGATCCATCACAGGACGAGGATCGTGTAGCGGACCTTTGGTTGGCCTGTGAGACCAGCCCCTTGGCCTGTTCTCACAGGTTTGTGTTGTATTCGGGGTAGTCCATTCCAGGCCGGTACCTCTATTAGTATCAGTCAGTCCAATCCAGTCCTGTCAGTCCAATGGGGTATACCCCAACTGTTGTCTGTTTTCCATCTTATTCTACACTCGCACGATTTTGGAGCACGTGCGTTGGAGTCTAGCATGTGAGTTGAGCTGTGCCATCTCGCTCCACCTTCTTCCTTCATCTCCATCTTTATCCCCGGCAGAGCACCACACCTGGTGGGTCCGCCACACCAATGTCGTTAGCGTCAAGCACCAGGTAAGTCTCTCGTATCACTCACAACCTCGATCCCCCACACAGATGTCACGTGCACCGAAGGACTACCATTCGCCTCCTCTCCTTCCCTCTCTTTCACTCTCATGCACACACACTCACTTCCTCTCTCTCTTCCAGACACACACACATTCACGCACACGCACACGCACATGCACACACAAGTACGTACTCATACACACATACATCCGAACAAACAAGTGTGGCAGTGTATGTTTCCATGTTCTAGCGGTAAGTTCATTCAATTTTGATCAGCCTATCGATGAAAGTACAGAGTCATCTTGTGAGATCGGGGACTTACCTATTCTCTTTGTTCGACGTAGGCAAGATTCGATCAGCGGGGGTCGACAGTCTTCCTAACCTTCAACCAACTCAGAGGAACCGCAACGCAATACGATCTATCACCATGTGCGACATACCGAGACCACAACGTGGGGGACACGACAGGCACGTGCGCACACTCAACAAACGAGATTTATGTCTGCGCTCGAGAACATTCGGGAACCACAACCGTCTGCTGCTCACCTGGAAGAGGAGCACGCAAACGAATCTCGGGCTCACGAGGAAGGAATTCATCGGCCATCAGAACACACACTTTGTGTAAACCCATAGCATGGTTATAACGCCTTGCATGGTCCTCATCAGGCATGACATCCTGATTTATGACCAAGTTCCTCCCGTTCAACGCTTTCGGTGGTCCGGTGGAAGGTCAGCAACCGTCATAAAGTCCTTCACGTAATTGTTACATCGTTGTAGCAATTCATGAAACCTTCTCAATATGCGTTTTGTTCGATCAAGTTCGGCATCGGGTGTACGTGCAGGTAAGTTAAGGAAATTCACCCTTTGATCAATCGCATCGTCCAAACGTTAAGGATCGTGCAAGTATAGTTGCCCAAACTGAGGACATTCCCCTTCCCCCACAGCCAATGCACCACACGATGAAAGATTGGACGTTCCAAAGATAGTTTTGTTGGTCTAGCATAACTTTAGCCAGCCATTTAGCTTATAAGACTTTGTGTTGAGTACTCGGGTCCAGGATCCTTAAACCCCCTGGTCTCTTTTTGTTGAGATGATTTCCCATGCTACCTTCGGTAGAATGCCCTGGCCTTCTTCGGCTTTTGGTTTCCATAAATATTTTGTCGCTGCTCTTCGTATGACCTTGTATGCGACCTCGCCCATAAGGTGAATATTGCATGGGAAAGACATTATGGAAAAGGCTGTCGATGATAGGACTAGTGCTCTCCAAAATAGGGAGAGGGAATATGTTTTCTCCCAGTTTGTTATCCTTGAGATCACTTTTGTGGAGAGTAGGACGTCCTGGGTAGCGGAAGCATCTGAGAGTGAGACTTGGATCCCGAGGAGACGCTCCGAATTTTGGACGGGTACTTGCTGCATTCCCCAGTCCGCCGCCAGGTGGAAAGGTTCAGGAAGGAAAAATGTGGATTTGTTCCAGTTGATTGAGGCTTCGGATAAGTGGCAGTAGTTCTCTATTACCTCATCTAGTTCGTTCAATGATTCCTTCGTGTTCATGCAGGCGACTATGAGGTCATCAGCGATGGCACGACACTTCCAGTGTAGAGTTTACGGGATTTAGAGGCCCCCAATGGCCTCGCTTTAACGAATGTTATCAAGAAACACTTCTAACTGAACCACAAATAGCAAAAGAGTGAGTGAGCAACCTTGTCTCAATGATCGCGACAACGGAAAATTCGAAGAGAGTTTGTCATTTACGTTAACTACCGTCGTAGCTTTGGAGTACATTGCTTGCACCGATATGTTGCAGGAGGTACCGAAGTTCATGTGTTTTAGCGTTGTGGCCACAAAGGCCCACCTTACTTTGTTGTAAGCTTCGTATGAGCGCACACTATATGCCCCCCGCCCCCACGCTCAAAGCGCTTAAAAAAAAACAAAAACAAAAGTGTGCACCTGAGGGGTTTGCGTGAGTGCAGGGGATGTTGTAGGGAGGGTTGCGAAAGAAAAGAGAATGGGGGGTGGGGGTGTTTTTTGTTTGGTTGATTGATTGATTGATTGATTGATTGATTGATTGATTGATTGATTGATTGATTAATTGATTGATTGATTGATTGATTGATTGTGTAATTGATTGTGTATGTGTGTGTGTGTGTGTGTGTGTGTGTGTGTGTGTTGTGTGTCTATTCAACGCGCAACGGAAAAGTTTCAACGTCGTTGTACCCGTTGAATAGCCCTGGAGGCCCCGTCGAATCCCCGTTGAATGGTACAACGGGCCCTCCCCATCGAATATTGTTTAACGGGGAGGGCGCATTGGACCTCAGACACGTCGCTGGACAAGCGTGAACCGAAAAAAAATAATTCATCTCGTTGAATCCCGTTGAATCCCGTTGAATCCCGTTGAATCTCGTTGAATCTAGTTGAATCCCGTTGAATCCCCGTTGAATCCCGTTGAATCTCGTTGAAAACCCGTTGAATCCCCATTGTAAAAAAAAAAAAAGGGTGTGTGGTGTTTGAAAAACCCTAGATGCCCATTTTTTTTTTCTAATTTTGACAATTGTTTTTAAAATAAAAAATAATAAAAAAAGAAAGATAATATTCTATTCTACAAACCTGTGTGTGGTTGTGTGTGTGGTTGTGTGTGTGTATGTGTGTCTGTATGTGTGTGTGCATGTGTGTGTGTGTTTGGGTGGGGGTGGAGGGGGGGATCCCTCTCCCACCAATCAATCAGTCAATCAATCAATCAATCAATCAATCAACCAATCAATCAACCAATCAAAAAAAAAAAAAAATTCTTCTTTTTCTGGTTTTGATTTTTTTTAAATATAGCTGAACTTCAAAAACAAAAATAAAAAACACAAGGTTTTAGATCTCAAATAGATCTACAACCTTATATTTTTTGCTTTTTTGTTTGAGCATTTTTTACTCTCCCCAAAAATATCCCCGCACCTGCTCAAACCCCGCTCAAGGCGTTTTGAGCATGGGATTGAGCAACGCTAAAAAACTTCAGCTCCGACCGCGCGCTCAATCAGCGCGTGGTTTCATAGTCCAGAAGAATGATAGCTACTTACCTCTTTTCAATGCTGACTATTTTTAGTGTTTGCATCGTTGTCAGGATGTTCTCGAATATCGAGCGGCCTCTAACAAAGGCCGCTTGTCTGCTCCTGTTAGCTGGGGTAAATATCTGGCACACGAGTTCGGTAAGAGTCCGACGAACCAGTCTGGCACACATATGCAAGCGCACGCACACACACAGAAACACACACGAGTTCGGTGAAAGTCCGACGAACCAGTCTGGCACAGTCATGCTTTTGTTTTGTATACAACGAATATAAAAAAACACATATACTGCACAATGACACCTCGCATCCTTAAAAACAATTTCGCTACCGAATTTTTTTTATTTATTTTTTGCTCGTTTGTTTTCTGTTTTTTTTTAATAATCTATTTAAAGGGAAAAAAAAAAAAGGATTGTAGATCTTTTTGAGCTCTAATTTTTTTTTTTTCCATTTTTTGTGGCCCCAAAACGACCATCTGTTCGTCAACACGAACGGGGTGTGCGGGGGACTACACTGATATGGAATATGCTCTGAAGGAACAATAATATGGGTTCTGCCAGGGATTTTTTAGAAAATTGAGCGTGGGGACACAGATGAAACTTAATACCTCCATGTGGTTTCGATTTGTTCGAAAGTGGCCATAGCCGCACAGGAAAGAAATAGCGCGAACAGTCTTTAAATGTTCGTTTAATCCAAAAATATCTCTGATTTTCCATACAAGTTACTTGAAGTCTTTTCGAATGGAAACACGGGGGTAGGCACTGAGGATTTCATTTTCGAATCCAGTCCTAGCGCTATCTGTTACAGAGCTCGAAATTCAATATGGATGGTCTTAGCCTGCAAAAGAAAATAATTCTCCAATTAGATAATCATTTTATAGTAAGATTACATTCTAAATTTTAAATTTTCATTTTATCTTAAAAAATGTCATTCCAATTTTAAAAATTTTCGTCTTACTTGAAAACTTTCTTTCCAAGAATGAGGTATCCATTCTTATTTGAACTGCATGCTAGAGATGGAATGAAAGTCTGGATGAGTTCATGAAATATTTTAATTGGATTGTCATTCTACGTAAAGATTTTCAGTCATAAAGAGGTTAATCCAATCTCAATTAGAAGGTATGTGTTGTAGTGGACTAAAAGTTTAATTAAAACATTTCATGGGCACCCAAAATATACCTGTGCAAAAACAAAGCACCGTCCCCCCTAAAAAAAAAAAAAAAAAACCCTTCCCGCTCACCGTGAACTCCACAAACGGCGGCCGATCATGAAAATTGTGACCGGTCACCGGCCTTCGTTAACGGACCCTGTGAACTGTGAACGGGGGTACGACACTGCTCCTAACTGTTGTATTACTCTAAGGATTTGGGCGGCCACTTCTTCGTCAGCTGGCCCGAGCCATCACCTATTCTACTTCGATGCATCCCGCATCATCGTGGATCTGGATTCCTATGACACAACCAATCGGGCGGCCCCTTCATCGTCAACTGGTCCGATTGGTTCACGAATGAACCTCAATTTTTTTTTATTTTTATTTTTTTTTAATATACAGCGTATTTCCTGCGCTACCTTTCTAAGTAAACGTAAAAGAAGAAGAAGAAGAAGAAGAAGAAGAAGACGAAGAAGAAGAAGAAGAAGGAGAAGAAGAGGATCAAAAGAAATGGTCGATCTGAGGATGAAGAAGGGAAGGAAGAGGGAGAAGAAATGCTGTCAGCGTAGCCGGAGTCGTCGGCGCGTCCACTTCGTTCAAGTGGTGTTGGACGAAAGCGGGGTAGAGAAAAGCCCCCGGTACGTGCGATACGACGTGGCACCAGGTCCACTATGGCCTGTATAACCCGTCGTCGCACCATGCGGTTCAAGCAGACCCGTCATCACTAGATGTGTCTCCTTGTACGGCCTCCGTTCCATCCTGAGCTCGACGATGACAAGGAGGTGGTACATTACGTTCGGCCGCTGGCCCGCCTCGTAGATGACCATACGTGTCAGCCTGGCCGTCACGCATCCTTTGAAAGGCGGCTCCAAGAACGGTTCCCATGCCGAATCAGGCCGCAGGCCCCCCTCAATCTATGAATCCCCCCCGGAGGCTGCCATGCACGGCTTGGGCCGCGCCCCCGCGGCCATGAAAAAAAGAAAAACAAAAACAAGAAAAAAAGTATGTTATGCAAAAAAATAAACTAAACAACTTTTGCCTTGTGGTCATATCCAAAAACCTTACTGAATTTTTTGTTTTGTTTTTTAGCATTTTTTCAAGTAAAAAAAAAATTCCTGAAAGTCGGGGCCGCACCCAACTGTGGTCGGAGCCGCGGCGGCCGTGATCACGGCCGCCATCTGAGCTTGACCCCGCGGCCTCGGCCGCAGGGGATACATAGCCCTCGATGGCTTCGAGCCGAATCGTGGCTAGTTCCACCATGAAAATCACGTTTGTCGCATGAAACTGCTAAGGTCAATGACGGAGGCACTCCGGGGTGGCTGGCGGAAGCGGAACGGTCCAGCGAGGAGGGGGGGGTCAAGATGCGGGATATAGTACCCGTTCCATTCCTCCTCCTCCTCCGATTGGCGCATACATGCCGGCTCCATCAAGGTTGAGCTGAGGCAGAAGCGGCGAGACTTGCTCCGTATGGTTTTCACCATCCTGCGATCCGCACGCTCCTGCTTCCCCTTACCACGGTCCCTCTATCGAGGCGGCCTTACTCTCTCGAACGGGATCAGTCTTCTACCCCGCCGTTGTCCCGACACTGGCTGGACCACCTGCTTGCCTTGGCCTACCCATCTTCCTTGCTCTTCGGGCGATGGTTGTCGGTGTCTCTTCTTAAGTGCTCTCTGCGGAGCTTTCGGCGCGGTCGCTCTTGGGTACGATTAGACTGGCCGCAACAGCTTCCCGTCACTAAAATCCTCCACCTTTTCTCCCCTCTGTGTGATAAAGTCCGGTACAACGAAAAAAATTCCCAGAATTAAATAACGATTGTATAGTAAAATTACAATATAAATTTCAAATTTTAATTCCATCTTCAAAAATGTCATTCCAATTTTAAAAATTTTCATCTTACTTGAAAAGTTTCATTCCAAGAATAGGGTATCCCTTCTTATTTGGACTGCATGCTAGAGATGGAATGAACGTCTGGATTAGATCATGAAATATTTTAATTGGAGTGTTATTCTAAGTAAGGATTTTCATTCATAAATAGGTTAATCCAATCTAAATTATAAGATATTTGTTGTAGTAGAATGAAAATTTAATTAAAACATTTCATAAACTCATATTGACTTTCATTCCATCTTGAACAAATAAATGTAGTTGGAAGGGAAAACTCATATTTAGACTGAAACTTATCAAAAAAAACTGAAAATTTTAGAATTGGACGAACATTGGAATGATAATTCATAATTTCATAAATATGAAGAATTTTTTTCTTATGTAATGTTTTTTCAACTTTCATTTCTCGTGGGAATTTTTCTGTTGTATTACCACTGTGTGGTATGATTGTCGTGGTACGGACGCTGTCCTCAATCAGCGCAACAAATTTTCCTCCTCGTCCAGATCAGTCCAAAGGGATACAGTGCCACCCTGTCGAGGATTGACTGAGTAAAGAGAGTCGAGGATTGACTTGGACGCAGGGCATGAAGGGAAATGTATAAAAAGCAGAGCGATCACAATAAAAAGGAAAAGGGAGGGAGGAGGAACATGCGCACAAGGCGTTCGGAACGTTCGACAACTTTCGGTCGTGTTTTGATTCCAACGGACGAACATAAGAGAAAGGGAGAGCGAGGAGGAGCGCACAAGGCGGTAGGTGTATCAGGCTACCAACAAGTAGAGAGTAGTTGCGCTCGAGCAGCGCACGCCGCATGGAGCGCGGGTGGCCATAGCGTCCGAGAGGGACGAGCAAGGCGTGCCAACGGGGTAGAGAGTAGCTGCGCTCGAGCAACGCATGGACCGCGGGTGGCCATAGCGTCTGAGAAGGACGAGCAAGGCGTGCCAGCGGGGTAGAGAGTAGTTGCACTCGAGCAAGGCATGGACCACGGGTGGCCATAGCGTCTGAGAAGGACGACCAAGGCGTGCCAGCGGGGTAGAGAGTAGCTGCGCCCGAGCAGCGCATTGACCGCGGTGGGCCATAGCGTCTGAGAGGGACGAGCAAGGCGTATCGGTAGGGAGGAGTGCAGATGCGCCCCAACAGCATACACGAGAGTGTGGCCATAGCGTTCGAAAAGAGCAAGCGAAGAGCATCAACGGGAAGGAGCGCAGCCGCGCCCGAGTGGCGTGCTGAGCGCATATAGACATAAAGTCCAAGAAAGGGGAGCTAGGCGAATCGGCAGACGCCCCAACGTTGTTCAATCAACACTCGCGTTTGAGTGAAATCGGCGGGGGAAACAACGGAAGGAGGAAACACAGAGCGGAGCACATCGGTGTGGAGGCCAGTCGCAACTTGAGCGGACGTATCTTTACCATCCGCAAAAGGTGAGCGGGGCTTACCGGCGGAGAAGTCAGGTATGGGGCGCATCGCCACATGCCCCTGGCGAGGACGGGTAACGCCCGAGCAACGAAGGTACTACTAGTCCGGAAGGGCGAGGGGTGTGAGTCGTGGGAAAGAAGAGGGGAAAAGGGGGGACGGATCGGTAAAGCGACGCGAGTTAGGCTGTGTGGAGAGAGGGAGAGAGAGAGTAGAGAGAGAGAGTGAGAGAGAGAGAGGCCTGCGCCGTTTTTTTTTCGTGTGTTTTTCAGTTTTTTTTTTTTTTTTTTTTCTCATTTCTTTTCATTGTATTTCGCCCTATCTCGATGTTATTCGTTTCTATTTTTTTTCTTTTAAGATCGAGATGTTTTTTTCGTTTTGTTTTTCCTTTTTTTACTTCAACCAATCAATCAATTGATCAATTAATTAATTTTTGTTTTTTTTTTCAAGATCAATTAACTTTGTTTTTTTTTCGTTTTTGGCTTGGTTTGTCTTTGTTTTTTTCGAGATCAAGAGCTTTTTTCATTTTATATTTCAATCAATCAATCAATCAATCACTCTCTACCCTCTCTCTCTCTCTCTCTCTCTCTCTCTCTCTCTCTCTCTCTCTCTCTCTACCTTTTTCACACACACACACACAATGAATCAATCAATCAAGATTGATTGATTAATTGATTGATTCATTGATTGATTGATTGATTAAGTGTGTGTGTGTGTGTGTATGTGTGTGTGTGTGTGTGTATGTGTGTGTGTGTGTGAGAGAGAGAGAGAAAGAAAGAGAGAGAGAGAGAGAGAGAGAGAGAGAGAGAGAGAGAAAGAGAGAGAGAGTGAGAGAAAGAGAGAGAGAGAGAGGAGAGACCGCGGCTGCGTCGAGGTGCCGCACCGTCTCCTTGTGTGTGTGTGTGAGTGTGTGTGTGTGTGTGTGCGTGTGTGTGTGTGTGTGAGAGAGAGAAAGAGTCTCTTACGATCATTCAATCTATCAATCAATCAATCAATCAATCAATCAAATCGAAACCTTGACTGATTGATAAAAAAAGATGAGAAAAAAGAAAGATGTTGATATCCTATCTGGCGCTCTCTGACGCTCTCTCTCTCTCACACACACACACACACACATTCGAAGAAGAAGAAGAAGAAGAAGAAGGAAAAAAAAAAAAAAAAAAAGATGAGAAAAAAGAAAAAGAAAACATACCTTTGTAAGGGTCTTCTTCGGATCCGCAGATGCGGCCGCCCTCCTCGTCCTCGTCCTCGGATTGCGGCCCAGCGCCCGAGCGGCCGAGGCCGCGCAAAGACTGAAGCTCTGTGTGTGTGTGTGTGTGTGTGTGTGTGTGTGTGTGTGTGTGTGTGTGTGTGTCTTTGCTTGTTGACATCAACATGAGCAACACATTTTGTGTTGCCGTACAAGAGTAATCACACATGAATATCCTACGGCAACAAAAATTCTTTTGCTCATTCTCCCTGGTTGTGGTGGTCCCCCACCACCCAGACCACAGCAACCCTAGCCTGGCCCCTTTTTTTTTTTTTTTTTTTTTTTTTTTCATCTTCATTTTTTTTTAAACACCTAAATTTCCAAAGAAAAAACGAAATTCATTTGTGAAAAAAATACAGCACAAGTCAAGGACCATATCCCTCATTATAAAAAATGAAAAAAAAATCCTCCGTTTTGTTTTTTTTTTTTAATCGAATTCCGTTTTTCATTTTAAAAGAATCTTAAACGAAGTGCAAGGAGTATGAGTGTGAGTGATATACATAAAACCAAGTTGCGAAATCACACAGCTCAGCAAGTAGTGGGATACCAAGTAGAGAGTACAAATGCACCGAGAAAACCATCCATAAAGAACAATACAATGAAGTATTGAGCCAATGTTCAAGCCCGTAGGCCACACCAACACAGTATCCAGAGTTGCTCCCTCTGTCTGGCGCTCAACGCCCAGCCTACTCTACCATACTATCGTACCCTTCAGCTGGTTCACACAACAGGATCACTTCAGCTCACGAAGACCAATGTACATGATTGTTAACACCATCGGCGACCTCTCTTCATGTACCAGGTTTGTATCTCGTCACCCTCAATCAGACCTTGATTACCCCACACGGCGCCTCACTCCCTGAAGACCACCCGATCATCCGCTGTACCCCCTGGTGCCTAGCAGCCCGACTATGGCCGCCTACGCCCAACTACCCTGCAGCGCCCCACCTCACCTCTTGCGCCCCGCCAGCGCCCTTGGCAGCAGCGCAGCATCAAGCGAGGGGGCAGCAGCACTTTCGCATTGCCAGCGCTGAGCAGAATGCCTGGCCTGGGCTGCCTCACTTCCTTTATGGAAGTGGCAGCCTGCTGCATGCTGCGTGTGGCCTAGCTGGAAGCTTCCAGACGCTTCGGGTTGGGCCTCAGACCCTGTGCCCAGGCCGAGACTTACAGTTGAGGGCCTGGGCCCTTTACAATTGGGCGCGGCCTGAGTCTCCGGACTTGGGCTGTTAGCTGCATCTGCGTAGGGCCCCCAGGTAGGTGCGTCGGCTGTACTGCTTTTCCAAAGGCCGACGGCCTGCTTCTCAATGTATCGGCCCTGCTTTGGTGTATAGGGGCCCAGGCACAACTTTCGAGGCCTGGGCCAACTGTAAGGCGCAACTTAGTTAGCCTCGCGCGTTCACTCAACCAACTGACGCGCTGCAAGAGCCTGAATAACCACATATGGAAATGTCGAATTTGACCTGTGATGAATATTCAGGCCCGCCTTCACTTAGGGCGGGCACTTGGCTTGCTGGGGCCTTGGCCCAGAATAATGTGATATCTGATGGGGCCATTTGGGGGCTTGTTCCTTACATTCCATCCCCCTTAGCTTCGAAAGTCCACTGAGATGCTTCACGCTCATGCCTTCCCCTTCAGTCTTTTCTCATAATCGGCCACGATTTGAGGAGCTGTCTTGACAAGTTCCTCCCTTGAAATCCATTGATCTTCCTTTGGATCTGTATGATGCCTGAAGTGTACTCTGTATTCCCTCGCAGGTTTCGGAGGTCTTCCCTTGCCAGGTGGCATAGGAACATGCGTATCTCTGTGATCCAGGATGTCGTCGACGTCCACATGGCCATCCATGGTTGGGGGCAGCACAGATCTCCGTGATGGGAACTATGCTGTCTCAGCGAAAGGTGCAAGTTTGGAAGCGTGGAAAACAGGGTAAGTGCATAAGTGACGAGGGATACGAATAACGTACGAGGCACCATCCAAATCATTCCCCACGATATCCAGGACTTCCCAGGGACCGAAATACTGAGGCATTAGTTTCCTAGAGATGCCAAACTCTTGTCCCAGTTCACTAGCCTTGACCCAGACACATTCCCTTACCTGAAATGTGGACTGTCGACGATAATTGTTCTTAGAAGCAATCATGGCTTCTTGAGATTTCCTGATATGCTCGACAGTCTGCTGCAACAGTTTCTCATATTGGACACCAAATTCAATGGTTTCAGGAGTTGCAGCAGTTCCGTTTTCATGCAGGAGGAAGTTTAGAGCGAATCTTGGCTTTCATCCGAGATGTAGCTGATTAGGACTGACACCGATGGTGCTGTGTACAACATTATTGTACAGACTGGCGATGAGAGGCAACTTCTCATCCCAGTTATCCTGTTTGGGCTTCATGTAATGCCTCAGCAGATGCTGCACCACTCGGTTCATCTGTTCAACTTGCTCATTTGCTTCGGGATGATTCCCAGAAGTCATCTGAAGCTGGTTGCTCATCTGTTCAGCGGCCTGTTTCCACATCTCACTAGTGAAACAGACATCTCTATCCTGTGTATCTTTTTAACGTAGAACGTGGGAATTAAACTCCCGTTGAATCCCGTTAAATTCAAAAAAATTCCGTTGAATTCGCGTTAAACGTGAAAATGGGCCGCTCCCGCGCTTTTCGGAAAAACGGAATTGATGCGCGGAGTCCGGAACACGAGACCCTAGGCAAAAAAAAAAAAAAAAAAAAAAAAAAA